>JAHREE010000348.1:5607431-5671683 GCA_033628505.1 Tringa tobata | reverse complement strand
AAAAAAAAAAGTCTATCACTTGTTATTTATTACCCTTACCCACTTAGGCTTTACCATTATTTTCACTTAAATTCCCAGCCTGGAAAGAGCGCGTGTGTTAGCGAGACATCCGTCCACTTGTTTCAGTGCTGAGAAATCCCATTGCACACGGGGGCACCAGCGAGCGTGTCACACGCACCACAGCTTGATGGAAGTCATGGCAAACACCTCCATCCCACCAAAGGGAAAAGAACAAAAATATTTACATGTTAGCTGTCTGTCTTGGAAAAGATTTGTTGTACACACGCACAGTGTTTTCTATGCAGTAAACGGACACTGATTTGAAATCCGAACGCTTTAAGAAAACGCTTCGGTCTGCTCCAAGGTCAAACCTGTCTCTGCTGTGTGACCACTTCAAGATGATTTGCAAGCTCACCTGTGCCTCCATGATAAGCTCCAAACACTTTCTAACCTTCTTTCCAGCACCACTTCAGCCTTTACACTCCCACTGCTCCTGACCCCCCCACCGACCCTCTGCTGGGAACCTTCTCCTTTACAACAGGGCCTTTTTCTCACTGCTGGTTTCAATGGTTTTCCTTTCTCACGTTTCCCACTCCGAAAGCAGCCTGCCCTTTTGTTTTCCTCCTAAACTCCCTATCCTTCTGGCTGCCTGCAGAATGAGAAAAGCAAAGAAATAGAAGCAATAATATATCATAATTTAGCACTGGTGCAGCTGGTGTATAGGCTCAAGAGCCCGTATCTGTCACGCTTCTAAGGCAAANTTGTTTTCCTCCTAAACTCCCTATCCTTCTGGCTGCCTGCAGAATGAGAAAAGCAAAGAAATAGAAGCAATAATATATCATAATTTAGCACTGGTGCAGGTGGTGTATAGGCTCAAGAGCCCGTATCTGTCACGCTTCTAAGGCAAAGATAAAGAAAATATTTTTCCTTGTCACTTCCTCATCCAGTAGGTGAAAAATACCGATACAGAAAAGGTTCAAATGCACAGAGAAAACAAAGACCAATATGAAAAGGCAGCAAATATCTGTAGCTCTGTCCCAGGCACTGACGTAAGGGATTTTGCAGCATGAGGAGGCAGCAAACACACATCTGCTAACTTTAAGTTTGCGAAGCTACGAAGCAGATTTGTTTCCATTTCATCTCCATATGATTTGGGTGCTCAGTAGGCATCTGTGTGTGCTTGAGGACAGATTTTCAAATGAGCACTGTTTTGACCTTGGGTAGCACCTATGCAGAGACCAGGCAAAAGCTACTCCACGTTTACTCCAGTGTGTGAGAGGACTTGATTTGCTGTCATCACAAGCCTCCTACTCCAGTCTCTCATCCTCTCCTTGCCAGAGACCACACGCTGATTGCTCAAAGCAAGGAGATGGGAAGGTAAGACACCAGCTTGTTTTCAGGACAGATATGCAGTATAAAAGCAGCAAAAAGACACGAGCAAAGCAGTCAGGAAAGCTTACTCAAACAGCTGCAGAGAGAGATACAGACCAGCCGGCTGTAAGAGCTCAGGAAGGGTGGGAGCAGAGGGGACAGAGGGCTCCAGTCTAACCTCCCGGATCCTTTCAAACCTGGGACTGCAGGAGGACCCCTGCCAAACATTTTTCCAAATCTCCTCTCTTGCTTTTGAAAGCAAACCTGTTGTGAGTATGATAAAACTCTGTTTGCTGTTCTGGCCTCCCCTTTTCCTCCCCAGGGGCAGGAGGGCACTGGTCTGAGCACAGGCGCTGAGTAACGATGCAGGAGGCAGACAAGGCTCCGAGACACTGGGGGAAGAAGCCCTGGCAAACTGGCCTCCTCAGAGGGAGAGAGCTTGGGCAAGGGCTCCAGGGCAACTGCTGCCTTCTCCCTTCCCAGCTCTCAAATGCCTTATGCACTGCAGCCCATCATTTCTCAGTATTGTTCCAGGCACCTGTAAAGCCTCATGTGAAATACTGTACCACCACTGCGGCCGTCTATGCTTAAAGAAGAGGAGCTTAAACTTAAAAATTGCAAAGATAGGTTACAAGAATGATTAGAGAAATGGAGTCTCTTTAAAAGATGGCCAGATTTTCAAATATGGAAAGGGTAAACAGATGGAGAAACAGGCAGGAAGAAGAATTACAAACTATTTCAATCACAGGACAGTGTTTCAGCTGGGGACCAAGTATACAATGGTCACATCAAGTGCTTGCGTCAGACTGGAAGTTAAAATGAATATAGACTCTAGAATAAAGTTCTAGAATGGGTTTCCCATATTTAGGAGGTGGAGAGGAAGCAGTAATTACTTGTGGTGTTTGAAGATATCCTGAAAAGCTGATGGAAGAAAAAGTGTGACTGGCTCTCTAGAGAGGCTCTCAAGCCTTTTAAGAAGGCTTGAACCAGGACTGGATCAGTTTGTTTCCACTGTTGTTATTTTCTACAAATACCAGATTTAGACCTTCATGAGTCATTTGGAGAATTCAAAACAGAAGTCTTCCTCCTCCCTGTCCATGCTTTCTTCTCTTTCAAACCCATAGAGAGTGGCTACATTTGGGCAGAAAGCTAGGTACGATGTGTTGCTGTTCTTAGCGCAATTACATGGGCAGCAACCAAAGCGACGTGACCTGCTCGTGGTTGAGGCTGAATCACTTACAAAGATCTGGAGTGGAAGAAAACTCTGTACTGTGCCCCTGCCCCATAGCCCTGTCAGATGGTCTTTTTGCTTTGGTTTTTGGCATCCCCTATAATGAGGTATAAAGACCAATTCCTAGGTTAAACTACAAATATTATCTAACACACCCTATGTAAATGCATAGGCCTAAGACACTAGCAATATCCTCAAACTCTCCTGCTCTGCTTTATGGAACATCATAGCTGCACCATCTGATCTTTTATTACAGGTTATCAAACCACACTACATTGTTGAGAACCACACCATCACCCATAATACGTGGAGTTCATATTCCGTGAATACTTCCAAGTTTAATACAGTTGCTGCTGTTATGGAGGAGCACGCTCAATGACCCAAGGGTTCCTCCTATCTGAATCTTCCTAAGAATATACAATAACAGGGATAATGCTGTGCGACTTGGGAGTCCCTAGCTAACAGTTACTGTGAAGCCAACTCTCCTTTTTTTACCGCATGTGCTATGTGAAGGTGTTAAAGCAAAGCAGTTTAAGTGCTACTATACATTTAATAAGATAAAAAAAAAAACAAGCAGTGAGCATTACCACTCTTGATGCATCACTGGAATTCAAAGGCTTTTCATTATCCAGCGTATTTCACTTATTTTTACCTAGATAGTTTTAGAAGTGTCTTTGAAATCACACCCTCCTCTATTAGAGATATTCAAAAGCAATCCTTCAGATTTCTTTTAAAGGCTGCACAGCACTGGAACACATGGATGTAATCAGCTTGGTGATGGGCATGACTCCCAGAAAGCAACACTTCCCAGGGCACTCGCCAATTTTATTTCAAGTTCACACGTGCAGTATCTGGCTGTTTAGTGGGATCTTCCAGCCGCATCTGTGTACGCTGCGGGAAGAGCTGGTACTTGTGTTAGCAGATGGCAGCTGACCATTTCCCTGTGTTGTCCAAATGGGAACTGAGTATCCACAACAATGACTGAAATTGGAACAATTTTACAGGAAGCGTTGGAGAATTAAGTTAAGAAATAGCTACAGAAATGACATTTCATTTCCTAGTCACTTCTCTTCACGGCTTTCACTTAAACATGGTGTTTCCAACCAGCTTTTTATGACTTACACAATAGGGATGGACTAGCTTTAACAGGCATTACGCTGCACAGCACACCTCTGAGAAAGACTTCTAGATCATTCTTCCTCCCTCCTCTTCTTCCAACACTGCTTTACAGGAGCATTGCCTGAGAGGGTCTTACATGCTCCTCCTGGGAACTGAACTACATGTTTGTGCAGCTGTCTGGGAACCCCCCAGGACCAGTCTTTTCTGCAGGCAAGTAGAAGACATTTCCAACCTTCTAAAGAAACGGCAGGCAAAGTCTTTGGCTGAGATCAGTAGCTCAGCAGAAATCCCAGGAAAACTCTGCAATATCTTATGGGGATTAGGCAATGAGGGTGGGATTTTTTTTTTTTTGGTGGTAGTGTTTTTTTGTTCACTTTGTGTGTTTAAATCGAAAGGTGGAACAGCACAGATGAAGAATAAACTTGGACATAACTTGTCCAAAACCTAAGGACAGAGAGGGGTTTTGAGAACAAGTTCCCAAACCTCACTCTGGTGCTCAAATCACAACCACCCCACTGGAGACATGAACATCTCTATACCCTTCTGGTGCTCTAGCACCAAATCTCTACAATATGCATGGTCTGCACAATGAAAAGGAACAAGGGATCAGTACCAGCCACTTGAATGGCAATGCTTGGTTAACATGAAAAAAAAATAAAATAAAAAAAAAAAGCACAGACTAACAAAATACGTCTAAATTCCACCAATCTACTCAAGGTATAAATCACACCCTTGAGACCTCACCAGGTGGAAATCAATTTAGTTAGTCCCCTGAAGGGGATCAAGAGGGAGGAATCAGTGCTGCGGGCATACAGGCTCCCTAAATTGTTCCATTAATGCATTTGCTGGCTCAGTGCGCAGCGGTCGAAACAACTCTTTCCCCAAAATCGTGACACTTCAGACAAAATGAAAAGAGGTAGCCATGAATAACATAAAAACCACACAGAAACAGACACATGAAGACAGAAAAATATTTACAGTTTTGAAGGCAAAAGATATTAGATGCCAAGATAACAGCCTGTCAATATCTTCAAAGTGTCTTTGGAGAGGCAGTAAAATCTACTATTCAAGATGTTAGTAAGAACGTAACTGGAGAGAACTGAGTATTGCTATTATTAAAAGCTTCCAGAGTTAGAAGAATGAGAATATGGCTCAAGGCAAGAGTGCAAGCACCTACTCCTGGTTAAATATTCAGAAATAAAATAGATAAGCCTTCATAAATATTCAGTAGGGACAATCTCGCACACCACGAGGACTTGGGAGAGAGCAGATGACCAGCCATGTCTTCACTACCTCTTTTATCTGACATTAAATTAGTTGGGAAAAATCTAAACAGAGCTGAAGTAGGGACATATATGGAAATATTCCAGCACTGATATAAAAAAAGTTTCCCTGGAGCAATAAGAGGTCATTTTAGCTGACTTGCAGGCTGGATGGCTCTAAAACACATCCTCTGTTTATCTACAGGAGAGATGCAATATAGGGAGGGGCTATGCAAACCTTAGGCACTGAACAAAGAACAGTACTTCAGAACTAAAATTCAGCTTAATTTCTCAAAAAGCCCTGTTGCAAGGGGCACCGCTAACAAGATGGATGACTAATGCTGGGAGTTTCTGGTAATGGGTAACCAGATCTGGGAAAGGATGGTTCAGAGGATGTCATTATTGTCAGGAGCACGAAAAACTTTGGTTTCAGACCTTGCTCTCCACATATTTCCCAAGAGACACTGCACAAAACACATTATCTCATCAATTTAAACAGCATTAAGTGTCCCAGATACTCAATCTGATTATGAGCTTCACCCATTTGTTTAATGTTTAGGTTATGGCTGAGCTTTTGTTTTATTTTACTATCAAAAGCCTTTCACACCTTCCCCCTTTCATACTCATCAACACCCCACCTTCCACTCCCTTTTCCCCCTCCCTGAGTCTGGGTATCACTTTGAAAATTCCTACTTAGCATTAACTCTTATATTTCTGGATCAAAACAGAAACTACAGAAGCAACTGTTTGTAGCTGCAGTCTGCTCCTTGGTGGCACTGCCTTTCTTCTGGAGAGGATTATACATGCTATGTACAAAGAGCTTTGAGCTCTAATCAAGTTTAAGAAAATTGAAAAGAATTAAAACCAGTTTCTGGGAGAACCACCTTAGCTTTAAGCTGGCAAAGGTACATTTCACAAAGGATTCCCAGAGGCCACATGCACTGCTGCTGAAGTCGGTGTTGTAAACAACGGGTTTCAGCGAGCACAGCTTTGTGCTGGTGGGGACAAGGCACCTTTAAAACACCGTGGTTACTGAGGGCAGAAGAGCTCCTAATGCATTTAACAAGGCTCTACACTGGTCACGATCAGTTGACCCGAAGCTGTCTTATCAGTAGTGTTCAGCAGCGTGGATGGGACTGTTCCAACTCAATACTTTTCATGCCTGTTCTTGCCAACTTGGCTGGTATTCCGTAAGACCTTGATTTCCCAGCTCGAAATCTAAAGCCTGGCAAGAAAACTCACGCATCCCCTGCCTCAGCACACAACAGCTGCGGATTTATAAGCTAATTCCCTTGTTAAAAGCATACAAGATTGGCTCCATGCGTTTGGGACCCGGCCTTACGGATCACACCATAAAGACAACTCCACAACTCCCAGCTGACTTCCCTGTCTTTTCTGGCTCCTACTGAATGGGAAGTGAGGATTGCCCAGGTCCCGGTTGTTTATGCAGCCCTCATTTGCTCTCGGACAGAACACTTTGATGCCCAAGCTTCCTCAGTGCTTGCCAGTGTCTGAAGAAACTCCATTGGGAGCTAGTGACACAAGAGGGGTTAAACAGACCAGGGGAAAAAAAAAAAAAAAAGGTTTTTTTTTTTTTTGTTTGCAGATATATTATGGAATATCCATTTTATTTGGCAGAAAGATACTATAGCACATCAGAACATAAAATCTAACTCCTTCCAATAATTTTATCCAAGCTTTTCCATTACTTCAAAGAAAAATTAATTTAACCTGGGGATAACTAAACAAAGCATTTCAGATTTCCACACTACAATTGCTGCTTATTGTGTGCCACCAAAAATAGCAATGCAATAACTCCCCTTGTAGAAAAGGCACAAAACCAAGAACAACCCTGGACTACACAGTTACAGGTTACACTGGTCAACAGAAACAGGAAAGGAAAGCCTGCAATAGGGGTTTATCATTACTTCCATTTCATCTGCCACAGAACACTCATTTTATGAAGAAATGTTTGCATACATTCTCCTACAACCTCAGCTGGGCCTCTTTTCTATAGGTTCAGAGACAGCTACAGTGGTGGCATTGAGGTAGAGTCTCTGTCACTTCCCACACACGTCACCAGAGATGTTGAAAACTTCTGCAATTTGGTTATCCAGTTGTTTTTTTTTTTCTGATCTACTAGAACTAAAAAGTTTTGGGTAGCATTTGGAATTAGAAAATGAGGGTGAGAATGAGTCACACAGAAATATTGGGTCTGTTACCAATTAATTATCAAGGGCTGTCAACACATGACTGACTTTACATCAAGATACAATCAAAGGCCAACCACCACTCATTAACTTCTAAAGATTAGCAGCAAGCAGGATGCAAAACATGTGACAACCACATAACGTTTGCGAACCCAAATGTTCACAGTCTAAGAAATCCAAACCACTGTGGTTTTATTTATTTACAAGCTTTTGGGAAAAAAAAAGAAAAAAAAAAAATCTATTTTGCACATCTCAGCAGGACAGAAGATCACAGCCTCCAACTCCACCTGCCTGGGCACCCCAGAGTGGAGGTCTCCACAGCTGTAGCACCAGGTTGGGTCAAGGTGCCAAGGTCCCAACTGAAGCAGGAGCTGGAAGAGCTTGGCTCTTTCCCACCTTCCTGCCCACAGAGAAAGCTGCCCAGCTTCGCACCGTAACACTGAACCCAAAGCATGACTGAATCAAAGATTCTGTTGTGCTTCAGTTTCTGTGGAGATGAAAATACTTCGTTCCACCACTACAACGCATCTAAAAGCGTATCTGTCAAACGCTGGTATGGCAGTAGTATCGCAGAACCGCCCATGAGAATAAGTTATTTCTGACCTGACCGTAAGATTTGCATTGTATGCAGTACTTAAGACACATTCTTGGAAAGAATGAGAAAAAGCAAGTGCAGTAAAGCAGATGTTCTGTGGGAAACTGCAGCAGTCTGTGAACACGTTACTAAACAGTACCATCAGACAGATGAAGAGAGGAAGCGGCTAAAGGTTATCTTAACTAAAGCATTTTTTAGAACACGAGTGCATCACTTCATATTCTTTTAATGTAGTCTACGTATATGCAGTATTTATAACAAATATCAGCGGGACAAAATAATACTTATCTTAGAACATCAAAATATTGGCTGGCATAGCTAAGTGCATGATAACTACTTTTTTTCTTCGAGCACCGTAGGAAAAAGAAAGAATGAGAAAAGGGAGAGGAAAAGTTGAGAAAGTTGCCCGGGTTCTTCACAAACAAACCTCTCTACTCTTTGTACAGAGATTTTAGTGTAAAAAAAAAAAAATTATAAAATGAATATTTAAACAACTAGAGGATAAAACTGAGAAAAAAGCAGCACTGTGTTCAGAAGAACTAATTGTCCAAAAGCATCGCACACATTGTCTTGCTAAAATTACGCACCAGGTGAATGAAAGTGATCCAATAGATGGCGTTTTCAACAGCCGCAGATCAAATGCATGCAATTCTCTCCATTAGCAATATATGAAGTACATCTTTTTGTCCCTCAGCAGGTATTTCATTCTCACTCACCTACCTTGTGTCAGGACACATCTTTTCAGAAATAATAGCAGAGATAATACTAAAAATCAACATGAGAATATGGGTGTTGCACTCAACTGGCTGGCATTTAGACTTACAAATATTTCTCCCCAGAGAAGCCTATCTAATTTCTAATATGGAAAACTGCTGTTTTTCACATAGAAGCAATACCCTCAGAGGCAACACACAGCTGTTTCAATAGTATTTAATTTACCCGAGAGATGAAGAGTAGGAAAAATTTGAATCGGAGACAGTGCCAGGAGTGCAAAACATGATAGATGTAAAATAAATTCAAGGTTGTGCACTAGAAGTTTTTCTTCGTGCGAGATGGATTATTAGGAATACAATGGGGCTGGCAGCAATTTATTCATCTAGTAGGTGCCCTTTTTATAACTTCCTCTCCTCAGTGCTTTGCTCTTCACTGTGTCTTCAGAGCATGTCCTTTCAAGGAAATCATCAGAGCTGACAAAGCTGACTTGCCACCTCCAAGCAAACACAGCAAGAGCACTCTATATCCTTCTCACTTCTTCTCTTGAGTAATCTATAGACAGCCTTTACATATAGTATACGGTAGGTATTTTTAAACAAGCATATTTTAGCACTCACGAAAGCAAGATCACAGACTAAAAGTCAAGCAGAGAGAAGGCAGATGCTGTTAAAACCTTGAGCCGGAGCTCTGATGGTGTACCTCAGCTCTGACATGCAGCCCAGACACCTACTGCCATTCTGACCCCCTGGGTTAAATTTATTCCCGTGCCACTTTCTCTTATTCTTGGACTAGAAAAAGCTGTTGAAGGCCAATTCTAGTCCACTCCTCCACCACTTCTTTGACATTGTACATCACACCTAATTTGCAAGCTTCTCAATCCTGTTATTCCTCTCCTGAGACTCATTTCAGCAGACTGATGTAGTGCTGAGCTATGTACTACCTAGCAACACAGAGTATGTTGTGAAGTAAAAGCAATTAAGATCTCGCCTAGAATCACCAATCTCATTTCAGCTGACAGAAAAAAAAGAAAAAGTCATTTCATATTGGATGCTGCACTTCCAACACATTACTAAGAAAATGGCTATAAGAAAGTGAAAATTTGAGGGTGAGGGTGGAAGCATACATAAACTGAACCTAAATCTATAGTTTGGGGGTTGCATTTCTGCTGTTACTAGAGATATACAGTTTTGGGATAACTGCAGAGAAATACCATAGGTGTGAACTTTTCAGTGCCACAGTATTCTTGCTGCCACTATAAACTCATGGCCAACTGCACTGATCTTGTAGCTCAGTGTGAAATCTGTTGCCCTTTTTCTTAGATGCAACAGAACCTGCAGGGTTTGGGTGAAGGACCTTTTCCGTATCACTAGACCATTTCCTGCCTTAAACAAGCTGAAATAAGCCAGTTAAATACAATAAGCTATTCCAGCAGCTCTTCTGAAGTTCAAATGTCAGACAGTGAAGACTGTACCCTACTGGCTTCCCCAGAACACCGATCTACCTGGTTTCATGCTAGCACATATTTCAACTATTTAAAGATTATTATTATTATTATCATCGTCATCATCACCTAAAATACTCACTGGAGTTTTTCTGCAAACAAATTTCAAATTACCATCTACTATATACTACCATCAGTATACCACTATTCACAACTGTTACCCTTTAAGCTTGGATATAGCCACTGAAACTTTATGGGTATTTTAAAAGTATCATGAATAATCATTAATGCAGAGACCCTTTTCTTCTGACAGTCATTAGAAATTCAAATTCCAACAACTGCCAAGCTTGCTGCAGTCTCATCTTAAGGGAAAGCAGAGATAGAACTGACTGTCCCCAAGGAGTTATCCAGACAGCTCGCCTTTATAAGGTTGTGACAAAAGTGACAGAGCCAGAATATTCTCTAATAAGAAAACAGAAGCTTGAAGCCACAAAATATACTCAGTGTTTGGTGCAATCATTACTGAGGAGGAGGAAAACAATAGGATTTTGATTGCTGTATAAATCCACTAGTCACCGAAGAAAGAGAGAAGGAGGATATGTAAACAAAACATACAATGTTTTAATTTTTAGCTCCCCAGCCAGGGTTTGCATTCATCAAAAAGGGCCGGTCTGAGCTTGAGAAGAAAGCTGTGGCTAATCTCTTTACAGTCTCAAGGATCCAAACTGCTGACATGTTCTCCTGACCTTTGAGACAAGAAGTTAAGAGATTTCTAACTGCAAAAGGAGATACTTACTCCAAGGACCAGTAATTTAACTAGCCTCAAGAGACCCTCTCATAATCTTATATAGAAGGTTATATGGCCCTCCCTGATACAAACAAGGTACCGGACTCGCACGTTATAATGCAGGATGAAGATACATGGAAGAAAACTCATCCGTATGCATTTTTAGGAAGAGCTAGAAGCAGCCAGGATTTTTCTGAAGGCTGTTCACGGGTTTCAGATTGTAAAAATACTATGTCGTTGATCAATTTTATGATTTTGCAATGCGAATATCACAGATGAGTTAAAACAAAGTGTCTGTATCAAACGCCAGAACTACTGAAGTGAACGTTGATAGTCAATGGTAGGCCAGCACCATTGCTTTTAACATTCTCTCTCTGCCTTAGGGAAGCAACAGGAAAGAGAATCAATGTGGAAGGTAAAAGCCCAGATTTCCACCATTTCAAGTTTAAATAAAAATTAAAAGAAAAAAAAAAAATCACTTGAGCTCTGGACATCATTGGTACTCTACTTCTGTGTGCTTGATCAGAATGCTAAAATCCTGCCAAACTCATTTACACACAGTGTTTGAGAGTGCTCATCAGCATTTACCAACCAGTAGGTTCTATGCCATCAGCTATTAAAAATACTGGACAGTGCCTAAGTTGTAATATTTAAACTTCAGAATAGAACGTTAAAACTGTTTTTCTTAAGTTTGGACTCTAAAAAAGCTTTCCAGAGTCCTCAGAGTATGGGCTTTTTACAAAGCAGTCCATTACCTACTTTTGACAGCTGAGGAGGCAATTTATGCAACTGAGGTACACAAAGGAACCAACAAAGTTGATTCTGACGCAAAAGAAATTAAAATGTAGAGACTTGAAGTCCTGATTGATACAGTGAATTGAAAACAGCAGCCAACTTAGCTGACTGTGCGAGACACTCTGCTTAAACAACACTTCAAGTCATTTTAATGAACATTTCAAGGCATCACCACCACCAGTGAGCAGCAGGAGCCTTGCAAGTGATATGGAATCCGTTAAAACTCTATTTATATCCTACCTGTAGAGTGACAGTATAATCACATTCTTGCTTTGTACTGATGCTCATTACAGAGACAGCATTACGTGTCCAGAGATCAGGTTGTCGCTGGACACTTGCACGCAGTTGGAGTCTTGGAAGAGGTAAAAAAGATTTGTTTCCCTCAAAAAGTAGTGCTTTTATTTTAAATTGGGTTATTTAATCATTGCTTCTGCAAGAGCCCCGATAAGACTAAATTTTGATAGAAAAATGTACTACTACTGTTGGCAAGGTTGATTTTCAGATAAAACACAACTCGAACAGGTTTAGAATCTGAGTATACATATAACTGAACATCAAGAGATCCTATGCAACAGACTCACAGAACAGGGGAAAGATGCACCCTAGAAAAGAAGATGGCAAAAAAGCTCTTGGGAACTTCAGTCTATAACAAGACTGAAATCTCACAAGTGTAGACTGTAGCCTTTGAGCAAAGGATGTCACTATCAAGTCTACTTCTGATGTTATCAAGATCATCACAACTTAACCCTTAGTGAGACCATTTAGTTTAAAACTGGGACCACTATGAAACCAGCATTCCGTCAGGTTCCTAAATCAAACCACTGCTGTGAACAGTGGTTAAAAATACTGGAGACCATTTATAATGCGTAACTGTAGGTCATGGATCTGCAGCGGTACAACAGCCTTATGTAGTCAACACAAGGAGATGAAGAGTCTTCTAGGAGACAGTCCAGAACAGTAACATCAGGTTCTTGCTTTATTGTCCCCCTTGAGAAAATCCTCTTTCCTTCCACTGACCGTACAGAGTCTAGGGAAATAAGGCAACACAAAGACAAGAAAGCTAATTTGTTACTTAAGATGATAAAGTTATGTCTTAAAATCTCTTCCTTGCCAAACACCAAAGCAGCTGGACAGACATACATTGGTAGCATTTCGGAAGATATGCACATAAATTAGAGACAGCCACAGCTTTAGGAGTTGGGCTAAGCTAAGACAGAAGCCTTCGTTTTCCCATCTTTGATTAATTTTTTAGTTTCTACCTGTATCCCAGGTGGTCAGAGCAAATGGACTTTCCTTGGTAGGGACAGTAACCCTGTGTTTTGGCAGCTAGAGACCACACCATCATGACAAGTCCCCAGAGGGCAGCATGGCACATGAAAGCATCTAGTGGCTGTGAAAAGTCAGTGTGTCCTTTACTTGGCTGTCTTCTCAGGGCTCAGTGACTTGTTAGTTACAGACAAGCTGTGACTTTATTGTAAAGTTCAACATTGCATCCGGTTTTTCTCCTATGGGAGGAGCCTGGAGGACCTCTGAGGTGAAAGGTCTTGCATATTTGTCTGCAAAGACTCTATCCCTTTTTGCAGTTTGGCTGCCAGGAGCAGTAACTCGAATCTGACTGGTGAACCAATGCTTGGTATCATAATTGGCTGCTGCCTATTTTTGGGGCTAATTTGAAAAATTAATGAGCAATTCTCTGCATAAAAGTCAGAATGAATATCATCAACTGACTGATTATAATGTGTTTTCCTTCCCCTCACTCATAGCTCTCCCAACCCTACAGTATGTTTTTAAAATAGTAGCATGAGGTCTGTCAGTCCAGCTAGTCCATAAAAAAAAAATAAAAATCCGATGTTCACATGAGACTGTGAAGCACCCTCTGCACTTCATTGTAGGGTGCAGAGACAGAATAGTTAATGTGTGCTAAAGCTCTTATCACAGGCATCAGTGAGAGAAAGAAGAATAATATGTAAGCAAAGAACAAATTACAGTTTATAAAAAGAAAAAATATGACTATGAACTTCTAATATTGATTTCTAACAATGCAGTAAAGCAGATTTGTAAGCCTATACGCAATACAAAAGCCAGTGCCACCTATTGTGCTAGATATTGCTACAGCCTTCTACTCTTCAAGACAAATGCAGGAAGTGTTGCTATAGGTACTTATACGCACATGATATCATAAAACAGAACTATATAAAAAGTTTTTAATAGATCCCTGTCAGGCGGCTGCAGCCTTGCCCCTGCAGAGAGCCGGGTCATGGGAAGCTAATCTGCTCCAGTTCAGCTCACAGGAGGTTCTATGTCCAGGGAATTCTTAAAAGGGATACAAATTAAAATTTAGGTGTGCTCATCACTGAATCATACATCTGCCCCAATATGTGCCGGAGACTTTGAGAGACCCAACACAGCTGTTCAGCAAAACCATCAAAATCACATATTTTTGACTTTGAGGAACAGCACTCATTTTTGCAGAAGAAAAAGAACAGAAGAAAAAAGAAGGGAAAAAAAAGCCTTGTTTGTGTTCAGTCTACTGACAAAAAAAATTTACTACACAAGAAAAGCAGTAGGTTTGGTTGCAGTGTGTGTTCCACAGGACCTAAGTATGACTTGAAGCTCTCCAGTGCTTCATGGGCAAGCAGAGCAATGGAGTACAGTGTTACCCGGGTGCTGCCTTTGCTTGTGGGTAAGCTCTTCTGGAAGCAGGTGTGAAGACGAATGCTGCATCCAGTATATAGATTTTTTTAATGTGAGCTCCTACAGCTAGCAGCAGCAACCATCTAGTTGCCACATGAATGCAGACAACTCTACAAAAGAAACAGAGCTGCAGAGTAGAGGAGAAAAAAAGACTGCAAACTTTCCTTTGCAAGCTGTCCCTAATTTACTTGTTCATGGAGGAAGAAAAATTAAAATGCAGCTCATGGAGTCAAAATTGCACAGGTTACTTTTCCCAGTGTGTTTTGAACTTGAAACGGAGGTTGTTGGACAACTTGTTTTCTTTCTCCTTCTCTGCACTCTCCCCAGTCTTTGGTAGTACTATCTCTGATTATACTGTCTCCTTTAACCTCTTCCCTTCAGATCTCCTTCAGCTTTTGGTAATCTTTCCATTTAAGTCATAGCAACAAGCATGAGATGTAGGAGGCCATTACACAATTGCTGGAGTCACTGCAATCATCTGTCCCTACAGAGATCTGGAAAATCACCCTTGGATCCCTGAGTCTGTGTACATAAAGTTGTGCCCTGAAGTAAGTAGGTCTCAAGAGCAGATGCATACAGAGTGATGCTCCAGCATCAGAAGCCACAGGATCTCAGGTTAATGGACTCTCTATTTTCACACACGCTGTGTCTTTATCGCTTTCCTCCTTCATCTTCCTATTAGCATGCAATGGCAAACAGCGACCTATTGGAATTCATAAAGTAAGTCAATCTTCAAATTCTTGACTTATTTGTGTAGACTTCACAGGTTTCGACTGCGGTCTCTGTAGGGAACTAAAGACCTGCGCTCCATTCTATATTATTAGACACAAATATATAAATGCTGCCATTTGGTCTTAAATTGATGACAGCACAGAAATCAGTTATTTGTGTTGCAGCATAGCAAAGAGCTGTTTAACAGGTAGGCACAAGAGGCTGAGTCAAAGACTCTGCAGAAGTCTGAATTCACCATTTCCTCCTTTTATCCATTTATAAACATTTTAGAAAATGGTTTGTTTCATGCTGTAATATATCTCCTTCTCCCAGATGAGAGATTTCAGGTTAGACAAGCAAAATGATTGCCTCGAGCATCTGCCAAGGCTTCTGTATACTCAAACCTCCCACAGTTACCCAAATATCTATGCCAAACAGCTGACTTCACAGTTGCTGGTTTTTGACCAGGTCATTAGATTAGGAAATAGCCAGACAGACATAGAGTGACCAACTGCTTACAGGAAGACATTTTTAGAAGAGTATTCAAACAAGGAAGAGGCCAACTACTGTCCAAAGCTAACTGAATAAGAACAACAGCCTGAGGAAATCACTGAGGCTAAGATATGTCACAAGGGTATATGCACTGAGAAGATAGAGACAATTCACATAACATCCAAAGATCAAATAAAAGTCATATTTTTTCATTTTTGTATCTGTCAGACCTAAAACAGAAGAATACAGAGGAAGGGGAAAAGGGCAGAAAGTAAACCAGAAGACTTACCCATCCAATTCATGCAGATTGTAAGTTTTTTTCTTTAGTTAAACTATTACTAAACCTATCCCAACAATCTTGCTCCACCTTACAAGTACAGGAACATTGACAGCAAAGGCTTTTGTTTCCCTGAAACTGGCATAATTCTGTCAAGTTTAAACAAAAGAGTCCATCCTTAACATAATAGGTTTCTTAGCATAAATGCAAGGCAATGTTTATCTTCATTTTGCCCAACTGAAGTATACATCTGTGTATGCAACCCATTTAAAGAAGTTTTTGAAAACAGATGCTGGGAAGCTCTAAAGGACTGTATTACCTACTTACAATACTACATAATTAGGTCACTTGTTACAGAGTCTTAACACAATTTATTATTTTATTAAGGCCACTTTTAGAAACCCCAATCAGGAGGTTGGCTCAGTTAATCAAGAGCCATACAAGGACATAAAAAAAAATACTTACCACCACCACAGATCTCAGGCAACAATAAGATGATCTCGGATGGAAGAAACACAAAAAAATAAACAACTACTTATCAACTCTCTTAAGTACTCTCATTCTTAAAACAGGCTGGAATCTTTGACACTAGACTCTTGTATTCCCAGCTCTGCATTCATGACCTTCTGTATGCCACTCCACTCTTTGCTTCTGTTTTCATATGTATAAAATTGATCTACTTATCCTTAGCATCAAGCCACTGATTTGACAGAAGTGCTGCAAGTATTAATTTAGTGTTTGGAAAGAGTTTAAACACTTTCAAGTTGGAAAGTGCTGAAGGCAGACAGAGGATTACATTACACTCTCTGCAGCTAACCTGCTTTTAAGGGAATATTAGGGTGGGGATTGCTTCTAGGCAGAGAACTCAGACATTTAGTTTCAGCCTGAAAGCACTTCAAACATCTGAGCTAGAGGATAAGCCCCTCACAAGGGAGATCTATAATGGAAAGGCTGAGCTGAAAGTCCTACATAGCAGTCCTGCTGGTGGATACTACCATCTTCAGACAAAGTCTTCTACGAAGACTGTAAAGAGAAGATGCATTAAGTTACATTCAAGATGTACCTGTAACTACATAAGGCTCAGCTTTCTCACAAAAGCAACACACGGGAAGAACGGCTTAGCTTGCAAGGATCATTATTAAAGTTTAGAGAAAAAGCACAATGCCCACGCTAAAGTCGTAAGAGAAAAAGTACTTTCACCACTGCCAGAGAGTCACTTGAGAGCTTTAAATACCCTGCATTAATTTGCCACTTAATGAAGAGTTCTCTTTCATTAGACAGAAGAGCTACTCCTGTGTCCTTGCAGGAACAGAAAAAACATTAAAGAGCCCATTCCACCAGACCAATCTCCAAAACAAAACCTGTTTTCAACAGTAAATCAGAGCTCCTGTTCATTCTGAGCAACAGTGGGAAAGCGCAGTTAGGAACAGCTGTGATAAACCCGGGAATACGGATCCCACCGCAACTGCACTGTGCTCCTTTCAAAGTGCTGACCTTCTCCCAATCCCAAATTTGCTCACCATCCCAAACCTCCTGCTTCAGACTTTCCGTGCTATGTAAAGGCTGCTCTCAGAGGAGGCGGAGGGGTGCTGTGCAGCGTGAGCACCCAATGGGACTCCCTCCGAGTGTGTACTGGAAGCACCCCACAACTGACATGACTGCACTGGGAAATAAACAAGGCCAACAACAAAAATGGGCTACAAGCCCCACTTAGAGTAAGCTAGGGAGTTGCATGAAGACATACTTCATGCAAGAGCAGCGTGCATGTTTCTGGAACATATCAGACTGTGTCACAATTTTAAGGTTATAAATGCTGCTGTGGCCAGTGAGAGAATAAGTTATCAGGGGTGGGGGGGCGGGCAGAGCATTAGGGATTCCCTGGCTTCATCACTCTCTTGCTGTGTAGTTCTGGAAAACTCAATGAGCTTCTTTTTTATTCAGTTTCCTCACTCACTAAGTGGGATTACTTGCATTTCCCTTCCTGAAAGTCACGGGAATCAATTCTCAGTGAAGACTTGCAACGGCGCTTTAGCAAAGCGCACGCAGAGCTGGTTGTATCTTCGGTCTTCTAAAGACTCTTCCTCCTTCAGTTTGTGTGCTTTAGACTAAGAAGAAGGAAGGGGAGGTAGGACACAAAGGGCTGTGGCAGCCGTGCCCTGCGTGGGTTGGCTGCACACAAAGCAGCAGTAACACCTCCACTTCTTGCCATCTGAAGTGTCAGCTTTGCTGCACACAGAGCGCTTCCAGAATTCTCCCTGGGAAGTTTATTACGAGGCGAGAGAATGAATTAAACACTACCCTTAAGAGTCTGTAAATTGAGAGTTTATTAAAAACAAACAATTAATATGCAAATGCCAAGGTAACTTCCTTCCCAATCTGCTGTGGCAGATAAGACAAACGACAGGGTACCTTCTCACTGACACAGGTCCATCTTTATACTGTGAACGCTTCCTTTGGATCAGTCTTAAGATCTGCACACAGTCTGGTAAGTTCAGAGAGGATGCCAAAGGAAGGAAAATTAGACAATTACACAAGAAGCAGCCAACCAACTTGTTCCTGTCTCCACTTTGCTTATGTCACTAGAGACCTTGCTGTTCTAAACAGATATAGCCAAAATAAGGCAGCTTCTCTGCCTGTATGCAACTCATTATCTACTATAGATTTCTATAGCTATATTTATTCTAGATATATGTCCAAATGTTACTTTAGAAAGATTAATAAATGAATAATCCAATATAATCCTGTAGTGACAATGACACCATCCATGGAGGTGACTAACTTGCCAGAAATTAATTCTGGTTTGAAAAGGAGATGAGAGATGGGCTTTGAAGAGCACAGCCCTTACTTAAGCAGCGTGTACTTGAAGAGAAGAAGTTACTTGACGCAAGGAAGAATCACAATAATTTTATCTGAGGAAAGGATTTTACAAGTTCCATTTACAGAAGTTCTTCCTCCAGATGAGTAATAAGTTATCAGTCTTACTTATAAGAAAAAAATATAGCCATCTTTAACTGGAGGAAAGGGTGTCATGAAGGAGAGAGGTGATAGAACAGTATAGCTACAAAAGAAAACAGTCTGCTAATCCTCCTGATAAGCAATGAAATGCTTTAAGAGAATTCAACACAATTATGCTGGGTTGGCTGCCGCTGTTCTGCCTGTGCCCGTGCCAAAACACATAATAAACATGAAGATGGGGGTCTCAACTCCATCACACAATACCAGTGAGGTGTGATGCACCAGGGGTTATGCAGGTTTAATGTCCAGCAAAGGGGTAAAATTAAAACATTCCCCATATCCTTGTTCTGTCAGAGCAGGCACACAGCTTTCTTCTGATGGCACCACCTTACCCACTTCCCAGTAGTGTTGCTGCTCTATCATTCTGGGCTGGGTGGTCACTCCTACTGTGAGCGTGCACTGTGAGCCCAACTGCTCAGGAAACTCATTTCTACTGTGTGTTGTCAGGGGAACTGGAAACAAGTGTCAACACACTCACTAAATTTGCTGTATTGGACAAGCTGTGATTCAGTTTAAGACTGTGAGCTAAGACTGAGAAGTAAGGTTTAAAAAAATAAAATAAAACAGAGAATTAATATACAAGACTTCTTTCAACTCCAGCTTGTACTTTCTAGACTATTTTAAGAAAATATTCCAAGACCTTTTTTTAAATTTTCTCCTAGTCGTAGAAGACATTCAATGCACAAATGCATAATCAGGTTGTATGACAACTGGAAACTACAGCAAAAGAGAAAAGCCAGCCTGCCTTTGGGCAAAGAACTCTCCCGTTTTATTTCCGATCCTGGGAACACACACACACATACAACATGACCATAAACACACATTCATTTCAAGGAGGAAAAACATTGATTTTCATCAAGTATTCATCAAGTTTTATAATTCAAATGAACACACTCATGCTAATTTGCAATGAGGAGGTACCCACTGTACCATAATCCCCATTTTTTCACAGAAAAGCCACAATTTAAACGAACACGCTCCTTATGCCTGTGGCTCAAGGACCAGCAGCTCAAAGGAGATGGAACATTAGCACAACACAGTTAGGAAACTTGCTTTTTCATCTTCGAGCTTTTTCCATCAATCTAACGTCCTGTGTAAAGTGTAAGAGTGAATTTATTAAAGACATAAAAGTAGGTTCATGGGATAATGACAGCGCTTTAGCGCTACAACTCAATAATGAAGACAACAATCAGCAAGCAGATCAGATTCTCCACGCAGCGCAAACTAATTAATAGGAGAAGGGTAGGAGGAAAAGAAAACCCACACACAAAATACAAAACCAAAAACATCTGAGACACTGCACTATCTCTGAAATGCTAATTCAGTCATGGCTTACTCTAACAAGGTCTATACAGCAGAAAGAGGTGTGGCGAAGGAGGAATTTCACCCAGAGTTGTCCCCAGATCCATTCCTCTTCGTACAGGGTACCAACAAACAGAGAAGCTCTCGACAGGGAGGAAGCATCCTCTCTGCTAGTCGGCAGGCACATTTTTATTTCGCCTTTTCTTCTTGAAGAAGCACTCAAAAATCCTCTAAAAAGTCTACCCAAATAGGCAGCCCTGCTTCCTATCTCAAGGAACGCAGAAAACATTTACAGATATGATACAACAAAGAAGCAACAGAGAACCAGACAGAAAGAGGACCGAGAGAAGCAGCAACAACGCTGGGCGAGTTTTCAACTAAGGTTAATATACAGAGTGGCAGAGTATTATTTTATTATTTTTTTTTCTCCTTAAGAGATAAACTGAGGGAATAAACACCAGCCCCAAAATTAAGTGGCTGTGTTCTGGTAGCCATCCTGAAAGAGAATTATGAATCGCTCAGCTTCCCCACTTCTCTATTCATACGACTCCCCGAATCTACCCTATCTCTCATAACAGACACATTGCAATATCTGAAGACAGCACATTGTGTGACGGGAAATGGGACAGATCAAATCACTTTGAACAAATCTGTAAATTCAAGGTTTCCTATGAGAAAAGGCCCGGCCCCACAGAAACTACTCGTCTATTTCTACGCATTAGACAGCCTTGCGCAGCATCCGCACGCTGCTCCATCTCCCCCCTTCCCTCCCTCCCTAATACTTTACTGCACACAGAAATGAGTCAGTGTAATACTGCAGCCTATGGCTATGACAAACATCTTCGGACTATTTTCGTTCTTTGATGCTATGAAGTATCATGAATGTATTTGATATCCACAAGCAAAGCCATAATTGAATTTGAGGAGGGAGGGAAAGGTCTATTTTCTTTGCCTGACGCAATGGTAGCTGAAACCAGCAACAATAATCTGCCAGCACAAAGCACAAGAATGAGGATCATATCTGACACCATTTTCCAAGCCAAGATGATGATAGGTGGGTGAACAAATCAGTCTGGACAACCTCATGCTGCAGCATTAACGAATGCCACAAGGGTCTAATGCTTCATGACCCAAGCATCAACTGAGGGACAGACAGTATGACTTCTAGGTCTTCTCAACCTTTAACCCTCTTTTATTAAAGTTACAAAATGAAACAGAGGCCTTGGACTTGCAAACGGAGAGGCTACTACTTGCATTAAATCTGTCTGAGAAAGACACATATTCCCTTAAAACGGGGACCATTTGTCTTACAAAGCATATATTCAGTCACAGAAACAATCAGAGAAGAAAGCAGTGTCTTGGGGTGAGGTGGCGAGGAAAACACTTTGGTTATGCCTCACTATTAGGAAACCAGATAGAAGAATTCCCTTCCCAAAATTAAAATACAGTGAGCAGAACTCATCTGAACCATACCACCACATCCCTGGTACAACTGTTTAAGTCAAATCCTAAAATTCCTGAAATATTGTGTCTGCTCCCCTTCCCTTTCCCCCCCAAAAATAAAATAATTTTGAAGAAAGCAGAATGGGAAACATATCAATCTGAGAACTGGTCCAACTAGTCTTTATGGAAGAGACATTGGAACATTTTAAGATTCAGAAGTTAGGAAGGTTTGACTGGAAAGCATACAGTGAATTAGCACCACGCAGCATGAAACCTTGTAGTAGAGCCAGGATTTGACTCCATGCAAGTTTGGAGTTGCACCATTTCAACTTTTTTTCTTGCCCAGAGGCAGTTAACGTTCATATTGGTACTCTGAATATACACACAACCAAGCCATACCCAAAACATTAGGTATCAATACTAGTGCACTCTCTCAATATTCATCTTTTCTGTTCTGCTTTGCAGCCCGCTGGACCTGTATGCTGGCCCCTACACAACCTATCTACTCCAGCACCAGCTGGTGCCAAGTTCTTCCTCACTGAATGTCAGATTAAAGCAGTTCTTGAGGTTTTGGCTTGTGGGTATTTTTGTTTTGGTGGTTGGCTTGGGGGGAGCAAGGGAAGGGGTGGTGGCAGTGTCTGTTGATACTGAAAACACGTAATAGAAACACACCAATGTAATGGTTTTGCCTGCCTTGAGAAGATAAGAGGGAGGGAAAAGGTCCCACCACCACTCTGTACAGCTTCCAAACTAGGTTAAAGTTCCCCAAAGACAGTTTCAGGTTCCCAAAGAGATCAAAATCTGTGGAGAGAAGAAAAATAACGAAGGGGACACAGAAAGAATTCCTTCCTCTCTACAGCCACAGCCTTTCTGCACTGGTATTCTCCCAGAACTTGACCTTATGACAACCTGAACGCAGTACAACCAGCCTCCATTACTGATCAAACTTTTCTTCTCCCAAGATTACGTTCAGTTCTCAGATTAGATATCCTACTTTACTCGTTACTTTGAGCTGCTGTTTAAACTATACTAATCTTAATTATTCTGTGCTATCAAAATATGTTCTAGTTTTCTTACATATGGTACTTATTGTATGTTCAATAGTATGCTTCTCCAGAGATATGGGTAACTTGTAAAAAGTAGAAAAATAATGTAACTCCTAAATTCTCCACTCACAGCTCTATAGCTGCCTACAAATGAATGGCTAAATGTCACAGACATGCTGTTTCTGTATATAAAGAATTTGATGAAGTCCCCAAGCCTTAATTATTAGCATGAAAGAGTTCAGATATTTAGTGGCTCAATAATGAAAATAAAATAAGTATTTTTTCTAAAATTATATGCTGTTTGTGGTATCTAACAACACACCCTAGAGGAAAAAGAGTAGAGACTAGGGTTGTTTAGGGTATACTTCATACATATACCATACATATGGTATACCCTGTAGACAGTCATACACAGCATTACAAACGGTCCCTGGAATAAAAACCCAAACACACCCATGCTTCTTGCATGGCTTCTTCTAAAAGCAATGGAGAGTTTCCATCTGGAAGTTCAGTTCACTGACCACAGTGCACAGTCCAGCATGATCTGCCTTTGTGCATGGTAGATCTACAGCGTGCCTATCTCATCAGCATTGAAGATAACCAAGAACTGTGAAGAAAAGTGTTGTTCTGACTCAGTATTTCTCAAAATTGGAAGGGGGGTTGAGACTAGAGAAAGAAAAAGATTAGAATGTCATCCCATAAAGCAGGGAGCAGAGATTCAGTACCTGCACTGCTGAATCAGCACGAGCGAGGATAAAGCGCTCTTTATCAGAGCAAAGATTTCAACTTGGCTGCCTCGTAATGCAGAAGAACAGTCAAAGCCCCTGCTCTCACAGTGGGGCAAGACTGTATCATCCATGGGCTTCTAAGGAAAAGCAATAGAATAGAGCAAAAAGAGGCACTACTTCAGCCTACATATAAAGTCAAACAAACAGAATATAACAAAGCCTTACAGTGTTAGATTCAATGTAGGAAAACTTTAGTATTACAGAAACTGCAAGAAACAGATGTTAGGAAGAAAGTGGAAGACAAGAGCATCAGAGGTCTCTCATTGCCTTATTACAAGCGTGTCTTGTTTGCACTGGTTGATTTTAAATGCAGAGCCAGCAGGTCATATTTATTTTCATGTTATTTGAAGTTTAAAAGTTAGTACAGCTGTCAAAGTAGCAGAGTCCTAGCATGACAGCTGGCTGAGGACAAGCTACAAGCAGAACTGAAGCAAGAGAAGCTGACGATATAACTTATATAAATATATATAATTTATAAGCAATGTTTGTTATCTTTTGCTTTCAAGAAAGAAACCTTATGGAGGAGGAGGGTGCCAAATTACAGTGTAACATACAGCTCCATTACTACACTGTAATGTTTTGAGGACTGCAAAGATAAACATTCTGTGGGATAAACAACCCACATACACACGCGTGTCAGCTTAGTGGGGCCAAGCAGTCAAGGAGCCTGCTCATCTGCATTAACACATGCCTTAACACTAAAGAACAAACAACTTCATCTGAAAGGAGGTTTCAATCTCGGTTTCAAACGCGTTAACAAAAAAAAGTGAAGAAAAGCAAGGGTTTGCTATACCACATTCCTTCAGCTATGCATCTTCGAGACCATTATTTTCAGAACACATCGGAGTGCCAACATCCTCCTGTCTTTAGGCTACTAAAACTCACCCTTGCACTCCACGACCCAAAGCCACACTGCAAATGAGGTGACTTACGAAAGCAATGCTGTACCTCCGAAAAAAATCTCCAGGAGAAGAGATGTGGGAATGTTATCACTTTCAGAGGTCACAACCTCCATTACAGAGCCAAGCCAGTGTGTGTGTGCCTGTATCTTAATTCACAATCCAGCTCAAACCCATCTTTTTCAGCAGTTTAAGACAGCAAAGTGGACTGGTCTGAAGCAGCCAAGCAAAGGACAGAATCATTGAACCATGGAATGGTTTGGGCTAGAAGGAACCTTAAAGATCATCGAGTTCCAACCACCCTGCCATAGGCAGGGACACCTCCCACTAGAGCAGGTTGCTCAGAGCCCCATCCAGCCTGACCTTGAACCCCTCCAGGAATAGGGTTATATATTTAAACTGTACTTCAAACACACTAAACAAAATAACTCAAGATGGTCTTCAGAAGAACACCATTAAAACATTGACGGCCTCAGTTACCCTCTGACATATCTGAGCCACGGTGAAAATTAAGAAGACAAGCCTTCTCACATGTCCAAGGTACATATTGATGGTCTAGCAATGCTTGACCTATTGTTGCAACAGTGTATTTGTTTACTATTCTGAAACAAAAACAGTATGTGAACAGGAAACAGACATTGTGAGATGAATCCTCCAGTTACATGGAGTGATCCAAAGGGGTATCAAAAAAGCTCTCAGGCAGGAAATTTCATTTAGCCAACAACACAAGTCGGGGCAATGTCTACCAACTTGGAACAATGTGGATTCACTTTTGGAACCTGGCATCAACATTCACAGAGTTAATCATACAAAAGAATCATTGTTGTGGATTGTTATTGTGTGAGAGAAGGAAAAGGTTTTCCCTTTTCCTTTTTGCCAGCCACATATATTATATTTTTATGCAATGAAATACATCGCTTCCTTTTGCCTGTGCAACCATCACTATCCTTTGTTTTTGTGTATATTCAGTATAATTTGTTTGCTTATGAGATGATTTTTTTCTCCTCAGTCTAACAATGCTTTTATTTCCACCACTCTGTATGTGCATATAATACATGTATTTGTAGTTAGAAGTACATTCAGAGTGTTCTTGTACAAGATCTACATGCTCATCCTGGACCAGTAGAGCAAAAAGTCAGTCCTCTGTAGAGAAGACAATTATTCACAAATTAAGTTTCTTTCCTGCTACTCCTCAATACCATCTTTCAGAACAACCAAATTCATAAAACTCAAAAAGGGATGCCCACCATAATGAGAGATCTCACAAACTGGTTACATTTTTTCTCATAATTATCGATTCAGAGCCTTCCTGTCCATGCCCAGCTTCAGCAGTTTGGAGACTGTTTTTTCTACTTGAAAAGACATGAATGCAGTTTTTTGGTCATGACCCAAAATTCTACATTTTTTTGGAACCATTGGTTAGTCTAGTCTAAGCCTTAAACACCTGCAGACAGCATTCAGCTGGAAGGCAACGCTCACTAGCTTTGCTGAGGCATTTTATTCACTAGGCTGTTTCTGCTTTAGGTTTTTTTTTCCTCCTTTCTACTGATTTTTGTAGATTTCAGCAAAGAGGGACTTAAGCAGTCTGCACAGGATAAATTAGGAACCTGATGACCAGTTACCGATAATTTGTCTTGAATTTCGGTAGACACAGTTGTTGGAGCCAGGCAGGCAAATACACCTGATAAACATGGATAAATAGAAGAGTTCTTCACCATCTTCTCCCATCCGCTTTTCCAGCGGATTCAAATCATTCAAACATTGCATGGTTTTTCACAAGTGTGTGCTGCTGAAAGCTCCACTGTTTAAATATCCCCTAGCTGCCAATTTGTCCCAGCGCATTCTGACAAACTCAAAAATCAAAATAGAAGTACAGATGTTCCACACATTTATTTCCAGCAAGAGGACACTGCTTGTCTAAAACAGCCAGAGAAACTCTGTAGCATTCTCCAGGTACATAAAAAATACCTAAAGGTCAGGAATATCCCAGTGCTGTTTCTAAGTACCACCAGCACTTTAAAAGAGTTAGCAGAAAGAGCTAGAATGGTTGACAGTGACAAGCAGATATCATCCCCTCTGCTGCAGCATAGGGATTGGGTATTTTTTCCTCCAAAAAGTCCTTGGGAAGCTAAGGAGAAGTGACAGACTTTGGCTCCGTGCTGTTGGGTTTGCTACCCTTCATGCAGGGGAGGGAAAGGTGTTGAGTGATGAAGAGCTTCAGAAAAAAATCCCCGTTCCGTATCAAGGAAAAGCAGAGGAGCCCCATGCCAGAAAAGCCAGATTGTAAGAGACAGAGCTGCACTCTGGGACCACTTGCAAACAAAGCTGGTAGCAATTGTGATTCACACCAGCACATATGCTTGTTTTGGTGTTGAAATCTCAGTCAAGGACTCCATAATCCTAAAGAAGGAACTTTAAGACAAACAATAAAGATACCTTTTTCATGTGTAAAAAGCTAAATACTGCATTTCTTAAAGCGACACAGACGCAGACCTCACCTACCAGAAGGGTGAGCCATTAAGAAGAAAATCTATCTTTGAATACTTGGTGCATCAAACTTGTGTAAGCAAACTTCTCTAAGCATGTTTCATCAGATTTCTTATTGCAAAATAAATTAAGATTTGTTGATAAAAAAACCTACTAGGGAATTCCCTACAAACTATATTAAAAACAACAGGTCACAGGTGATAAAAACCACAAGCAGTAAACAACTTTCTCCAAACGCTTCTGTTCTTGTATTTCTTGTGATCTTTGGGGTAACAAGGTGAATTAAGGACAAAATAGCCATTCCCAGGTTTTGCTCATGGGAAACATACCTTCAAAACATTATTTTAAATGCAGTTTTCAAATATATATTATTTAATACAGAGGCAATACATTGCACCTTACAACAGCACTGCTTTTATTAATGAACATTGCAGTGCCTTAAGAAAAATGGGAAGAGAAGTGCTTTCAGCAGAATCATTACGCATTAAAAATTAAGGAATCAAAGAGGAAGGACAGCTCAGCACCCTTGTGATAAACATATTTCTCATTTAAACAGATCCGAAACAGCACCCTCCTGTTAAAGCTGGTAACAGATTGCTACAGTGTGTGAACAGCATCACTTGTCGGTCTTTAGTCACCTTCCCTTTTGCATTCACGATGCTCAAAAAAAGAGGGGGGTGGGAGAAGGTAAGCACTAGCAATTTACAGACCAGCCACAACTGATTTAATCCAAATGGCTTTTGAACAAAGATGGCATTAGAAAAACCAAAATTTCAAATAATTTATTAAAGAAAGCTTCTTCCTTCCCTTTCCTAACAAACTACTGTCATCTCTTTACCTCTCTCCAGCTGGACTGCAGACCTCATGAGGAGCCATAACAAATTAGTTCATGGCTGTGTAAGCTTCTGCTTCATTACACAGCATAATGATAATTCAGGAAAGAAACTCCAACCCCGCTCTCTCTTTACATCCCCTCTAACTCCCCATAGGAAGCACTGTGTTCTGGTGATTTTGTTAATGGGTAGCAAGTTTATCTGATGTTCAGTCTTTTATTAAAACTTTCTAATTGGTTTTAATTTTTCAAATCAATTGAAAGAAAGATTGATGGCTAAAAGGATAAAATAACAAAGTCAGAGGGGAAAAAAAAAATAATCTATCTTGCCCAAAGGTAACACAATTAGAAATACTACTTCAAAAAGAGGCCAGTACATCTGTGTGTTCAATCAGGACACGGCCCTAACCATGGTGAGCAGAGCCCCTAACTTCTCAGCACAGGTGAGTAGCCTAGAGACTGAAAAAACCCACAAAGATTTTGTTGCAGGGTTAAGATTGCACATCCAGTTTATGCCTTAGCTATCTATTTCTCTGGTCTTTAAGGAGTACCATGAGTCTACCTCCCAGGCTCACGCAAGTGTATGCTACTGCCTTCCAGCACCAGTTGGTATCACCACCTGCTAGGCTGTAATTAAGTTCTGATCCAAAATTGTATTTTAAGAAGGACAGATTTCAACCCACTGCCCCTTAAAATGCAATAAGGTGGAGGCACCACCACCATGTTATCAGTAGTCAGGGAGCTACTGACGCCTCAAGTGTTGCACCACCTTAGAAGCACCAGTCTCTAGGGGCAAACTGCCCTGAGCAGGAGAGGCCAGCTAACACGCACATGTACTTATTGGGGATTTTTGAATCGCCAATAAACACATACAATTCCCCTAGGAGCACTGCAAATGTATATAGCATATAGCTCAACATCCAGAACAGAGATTTCAACTCTTCAGTTGAGGAATATCAACAGTTTCACAGTCAGAACCAGATCCAGTCATCCTGAACAGCTTCAGCCTTGCTCTCTAAGTACCACCGTAAGTTCTCGGCTGCTGTGGCAGGGAGCTGTTTCCCAAGCTTTCCTTTTCAAAACAAGGAAAAGAACTGCTTGGGAACTAGCATTTGTATCAGCTTCCTTATTTTTAAAGGACCACAGCCATCACTCTGCAAGCCTTCTGGAACTACATGCAAGGCTCTCTTACAGTGCATGCATTAGACCTTCTAAGTTGCTTTGGCCTCAGTTTCTTTTCTCAATTGGAGGAAGGAAGAGATCTGCAGGCAACACGACCATCGCTAGGCTTCCCTGAAAATCTGCTACTGACACAACATTTTCTAATATGTCTTTTTACTTCCACATGCAGACAATTGTTTTTACAGCTCTCAGTCCCACAAATGGGAAAACACACAACAGAATTTGCAAAACACTGCACATCTGACAGGAGTAAAACAAAAATCCCAGACCTCTCACAGATGTTTGACTGGTCAGGCCAGAAAATATTTTCTGATCGCCGAATCTGAACCTAAAACTTCATTTTGCAATCTTCCATATTCAACTGCTGTGGATGCCTCTCACCCTACATCCCTTTGAGAAATACATCAAGGTGATCGACTTTTTTGTGACTTTCAGACCATGTGATGTTGCAACAAGAAGCAGCTTTAGAGCAGGCACCGGTTTATCTGATTTATATTCACGTGGTTATGTCACCAACCACATCTTTCTGCGTTGTTTCTGCCAGGAAAGACAACAAGGAGAAGAGGGAAAGTAGGACGGTAAATGCCAGACATCTGACAGAAGTCTTTTGTCTAGTATTTTATAAAAGTCTGGAATTTAAATAATAAACAATTCATAAAAATAATTTAATTTATTAAAGCATTATTTAAGTAATGATGAGCTTAAAGCCTCTCCAGGTTTTTACGAGTAAAATACTGTATTTTCACAACAGAGATGGAAATTGTGGAACCACTTTTGATGCAATGTATTTAAATGTCACAGCTTCTGTTTATTGTAATTTTTAAACTATAGCAATCACATCCACTTTTATTTTCAATCAAGAAGTGGAAAAATGAGCACAGCCACCTTACCTTATGAATTTCTGTGGCCAAACCTGCAACACAGAAGCTTAAACTACTTTGACAAAAGCAGAAGACATCACACAAACCAGTTATTTCAGGAAAGCTAAAGAAAAACATCCTGTTTTCTTTGGTAAAACAATGTTCAGAGCCCCTCTGAATTCTTTGACCCTTATTCATGCGTAAAGACTTCATTCTTTCCCAGTAATTGCTCTTTGAGATTCAATGAAAAGTCCTCGAAGCCAGAGAAGAAGTGATAGGACACCAGTAAATGAAGCATGAGTCATTATCATCTGCCATCACTCAAGCACATGAAGGCGAATGCTGGCACAAACCTAGACATTAAATGCACGGCTGACACTGACTCATGGGGTGCAGAAGTTAACCATCAATGTAGTCATCATACTCTCTATACTTCAAGCTTCAAGTGCACTCTGCAATAATGAGATTCTTCATGCTCTAGACAAACTCAGCAGTGGAAGGCCCGAGGCTTCACATTAAGTCAGCCCGTGCCAATGCCTTAAAGAAGAAAAAAAAAAAAGCAGACCTACCAATCTTCAAATCCTTTGCAGTGAGAGTCTCAAAAAGCTTTAAGTTTATCCTACCTTTTACCCTTCCAAACCCACTGCAAAAGCAGAACCGAATAAAGCAAAGGGGAGTGCTAAAAAACAGGTTGTTCTCCTCTGAAAAAAAAACACCAAAACACAGACTCACAAACAAAAGACCAAAACAAACCCCACCTCTTCCTTAATACCATCTCATCCCAGAATAAAACATAGGAGAGATTCCCTAGAAACAGGTCAAGAAGTAAATGTGAGGCTGTGGGAAACTAACATGGGTATATTGCTGAATGTATTAGTGCACGTACAATCACTCCTTTCAAAAACATACTTTTGCCTGATACTAAAGGGAAAGTAAAATTTTTGTAAGATGGGGAAAAGGAAACAGAGGGTAAAATTCCGATGCTTTTCAAGTCAGTGAAAGTTTTGAAATCAACTTCAAATGGATTCACTATTTAACCTGAAGAGAAGCTAAAATGAATATTCAAACTCATCAGCATAATAAACGTTGTAACTGTTTCTTTGGAAAACTGTGGTAACAAATTCTGGCTCACTGAAGATTGCTACTATCTCCTCTATCACAACTCATTAAAGATCGAAGTGTCTGTTATTGAACCATAAATCTCCTTTGTTCTTAGAGACTGACTGAATGGAACAAAACAGTAGATATTTACAGGGATATACTTAGCGATAGCAAAATAAAATATTTCAAAGTAAAGTTTTAATGATCTTTCATTAAAATCCACACCAGGAAAAAAGACAGGAAGTATGAAGAACATAGAATCATAGAATTGTAGAAGAACATAACAAGGAACAGCTCTAAAACTTGGGAGTCTTTGGGTCCTAGTCATGGTTCTAAATGATAACATTGATACAATTAATAATCAATGAATTATATATTAATGATGTAATATAATATATATTACCTTTGGGATAAAGGGATTATAATCTCTATTTGGAAGGTACCCAAGGCATTCTGAAGACTACTTTAAATTAATACAAGCTTCCTGAGAAACTCTCTCAAGAACATCTTCTAATTTTGAGTCACCAAGGTTACCCAGTGAAACAGAACCACAATCAGAAGACAGAAAGGTAAGTTCTGTGAAACAATACTCAGCAGTAATGGTCGGGGTAGGCCCTGGGAGACCGGGTGAAGTTCCTGGTAAATCTCTGAAAACAATAATAAGAAATTTTTCATCTCTTTTTACACTTGGAATCAATTACCTGACCTTGCAGAAGCAAGTGTAGGTTACTCTCTGCCTTCTCAATTTGTCCAGTAACAAGCAGGAGGTTTCAAAGCAATGATGGGCACAGGGCACTGCACGCTCCAAACCCGTTCCGTTCCATGGGGATGAAAGTCTCCCTCCACCTCACACTGAGGAGTGCTCTCTGGACCCACTTACTCGTACCCACGTGTGTCAGTTCGGGCAACGGCAGTGTCAAACAACAGCCAGAAGACAAAGCTTTGCAAGACAAATGCAGTTCATTATGCTTTTCTCAAGAGCAAGCAAGTGGAGGACAGTGGGACACAGAAGCACAAAACAGCACGGGAACTGTGGAAAACAACAATTCTTTTGAGGACCCGCAAATTTATAACCCCTGCATATGATTAATTTAATGACTCTGATCCACTGCATGAGACAAAGAAACACCAACTAAAATCAAGCACCACAGCATTGTTCATTTTTGCTCTTTGCTTGAACAAACAGTATGCACAATGAGAAAACCTTTGATGCTGTTGATTGTAATAAAGCCCTACTGACATAGCTTAGCCGGGCTAGGAAAAGCTGCTCTCAAGTAGCTCCATTTTTGCTTCTCTGACTAAACACAAAAGGTTGTTGTACCAAAGGCTGCTTTGCCCTGCAGCATCTTTCTGAAGATATAAAAGGACCTCATTGCTCATTGTGATTGAGGACTGCTGGGAAAGTTCATGAAGAGCTGGGGCTGTGGCACCACCAGCACGCTGATGGCCTCCAGCTCTGTATTGCCACTTCCACCATGACAGAAATTAAACCAGTGTTATTGTGTCTAGTGGGACACGGGATCTGGAGGACTAGCTAGCTGCAGTTAGCAGAGCTAGAGGAAATTCCTAGAAGGGTAGATGTAACATATCATCGGGCAAAGGCTGACTGCTTTACATGAGATACACGAGCAAGGAATTTTTGGAAGTGAAGAGTTCTGAACAAATGTAATCTTTATCCAACAAAACAAAACCCCCAGCTTCACATTTTACACACAAGGTTCCTCCCTCCAAAATAATTAGTTCTGTGCTAGTTTCAAACATTCTCACCTCTGACATGCAAGAGAAAGACTTCAGTTCTTGTATCCAACATCTCCAGCAAGACACCTACAGCAAAACAATTTAAAGGTACCACTCAAGTACACTGGTACACATCAATGGCCCCAAACTTTACTGCAGCATCTGGGATAGGTAAAATATCGATTTCCTCTTTTCAGCACAGATGGGTAAAAAGCCCTACCACAGATATTCCCTATTATTTCTCTAAAGACTATCTTTGCTCTCCTTATACGGAGGGGGTCATAGCCTCCCTGTGGAGATGCCTTTATGGCCTGTGCAAAATTAAAACAGGGAGCCTAATGGGTCTTGTTAGAGATTAAATAGGCACGCTGATATCCAGTTCAAATTGAACTTAACACCTTGGGTTGCTCATGTCAATTTTCTGAAACATGGGGAAAAAAGGTAATTGTCAATTAATGAGACCATCGACTTGGGGTTGGTGGAAATCAATAACATGAAACAATATGAAGCTATACAATCTTAATCAGTATTCTATAATGAAAAGGCTTTTAGACAGCTACACAGAGTAATTGGCTGTTCCCTTGTGGCCCATCCTCTAAGCTATACAATAGTCCAATTAAAATATAATGTCAGCAGCAACACAGTTGTTTGTTTTGTGGTTTGTTTCTTTTAATATGCACTAGGTTACATTTGCTAAATCAAAAGTTGCAGACACTGAAACAGCATGCACAGAACCATAAAACATGGATCAAATGTAAGGGATCAAATACAGGTCAGATAGCACAGTCATGCATCTGAGGCTTCCAATTCACTACCTTTCTAATTACATATACCAGCTTGACCACAGAATTCACGTATCTTGGGTTCAACCAGAAAAACAACATTGCTCAATTAGAAATTCCTCTTTCCAAAATTGGTTGTAAAATCCTCTCAAGACAATTTCACATCTTTCAGAGGAGAAATGAGACCGGTTTGCGAATAAGCCTGCTTATTGCCACCAAGGACTAAGAATCCACATCTTCTTCCAAAGCCAAGAAAAAATAAGAGCTTTTGAAGAGGATCAGAAAGGCTGGACAGGTACAGCAGTAGAGACCACACATCCAGGAAAACTTTTCCAGCCATTTTTCCCCCCCATCATGATTTATAGTAAAATGAAAGGATTGTGTCAAAACAGTCCTGTCAGGTTACAAGTGCTACAGAAGTTCATGACTGGAAGTTAAAGACCTGCTGCAGACAGCACGCCCAGATGCATTAGATGAAAGGTCTACATTTCCTTACCTACCCTTCTGAGTTCATTAGCAACTAATTAATTCTTAGACTAGTTTTGACTACTAGAAAGTGTTATAATACAAGCTAAGATACAAAATTTATGAAATACTTGCACTGCACCCTGGCTACTAAACAAGAGAGCAAATTATAGAGGTTTTGGTTGTTTTTTAAATGATAAACTATCACACTGCTATCTTGAGGACTGGGCAGACTGCCCATACTAGAAATACGATGTTTTAGATCATAATCTACCCAAACATCCTCCTCTTAATGGGAACCAATGAAACACTTAACACAAAAAAAACAACGCAAATTATTTCTTTGACAAGTTAAAAATTAAACTAGATGATTCTTTCTTAGTTTGAGAATGCCAGGCCCAGTATCATAAGCAGGTGGTCATTAAGACCCAGAGAGGTAGCTTGGTACTGGAAGAATGAACGGTGGAACTGGAAATTAAGCTGTCTGTCCAGTGACACACACACCCTCCCGAAAATTGTGAGCCAACCCATTATATCCCAGCAAAAAAATCTGACTGATCAAGTTGCAAGCAGGAAGCCTCCATTTCACTGAAGTCGCTCTTCAGCACACCTATAAAACATATAGTACTACATACACTAGCAGTTCTTACAAGGCTAATTTTTTAGCCAATGTGACAGAAGTGACCCACAAAACATTCAAGCCACAGAAGACAGCAGACTAAGTACACTCACTTTAAGAGGGAGAAAAAAGAAAAATTCTTTTTAATTGCCTCTGAGGGGAGCTGGTTCCCTCAACTACACTTAGGCACAAACTTGAACATAAGAAGTTCCATCTGAACATGAGGAGGAACTTCTTCACTTTGAGGGTGGCAGAGCCCTGGAAGAGGCTGCCCAGGGAGGTGGTGGAGTCTCCATCTCTGGAGATATTCCAAACCCACCTGGACACGTTCCTGTGCAACCTGCTCTGGGTGGACCTGCTTTGGCAGGGGGTTGGACTAGATGATCTCCAGAGGTCCCTTCCAACCCCATATCATTCTGTGATTCTGTGATTCGTGCCAGTGCTTTGCTTTTTTTGGTAGAACCCCAAAAACAGGATTTTCTTTTCTCTTTTAATGAGAAACAACATTAGGTTATTACTTTCAGGCATCTAGATGCCATGGTCTCCGATGCAGCAATGCCAAAGAAATACTGTAGGGTTAGGAGAAAGAGGCAAACCAAAGAAAAAACACTGTGCTTAGTAAGGATTAAAATTCCCAAGGTGATTTCAAAAGATTAGTTAAGCCCCCTGAGAAGGAAAAGCACAGAAGAGTTGTCAGGATTCCATTAACAATGCACTTATTATCCACCATCAGCTAGAAATACTACAACACTTGGCACCTTATTAATATCAGAATCACTCACTGGATTACAAATAGATTTCCACCCTCCAAATTGAAGGGAATCTTAAGCTTTGGGAGTGTCACAGCACTGGACACAGCTGGACACTGTCACCCAGGCCATTACACTTTTAAAAACAAGCTAAACAGCAGTACAGCCACATTTCAGAGAAACTGGAAAGCTGCATTTGAATAGCAGCGTGAAACTGTTTAATTAAGGACATTTTTTACAGAACTATTCAACTTACTAAATTTAATGTCAGACTTGAAATTAAATACGTAAATGTATTAAAAAAAAAAAGAGTGCAAGCTACTTTAGTGTCTCAGAGTACATCTCAGCTTTATCATGAGTTCCATATAGGCAGAAGTAAGGAGAAGTTGAAGGGCTGGGGAGAGCAATCACCGCAAACTGGATCAGCAGTTCTGGTCTGGAGACTAAACCTGGTGGAAATGATTCAGAGAGCCACAAATCAGCCACCGTTTTATGGGGAGAAAGGGAGATGAGAAGTAGAACTGGTATTATAGGGAAACTCTATTAAAAGAGGCAATAGCCCTTCAGGAAAGGACGTTTCTGTAATGGCTATCCCTTTTGTCCCTTTAGAGCCATTCTTTTGGGGTTTTACACAATTAAAAAAAGCTTCACTGATATTGGAACATTTACCAGCTGTATAGCTTCCTTATTTGTTAAAAAGTGTACAAACCCTACAACCTAGTGGAACATTTAGAGGCCTTATTAAAGGTCAGCAGCAAACAGTCATGAAAGCAGAGAGGTGGTGGTAGATTACCTTTTGAAAGTGAAAGAAGGAAAGAATCACTAGAGATAAAGGGGGGGGGGGAGGGGGGGAATGTCAGAATTCCAGAGGCAGCAAGTGGCACAAAGAAATTAAACCATCCTACTCTGCCAAGCGTCCTCGTTCTTCTCCTGCAAATACCAAAGGTCTTATCATGCAGCTGTCAAACACCAAGACGTTGTTTATCATGGAATAGGCAAGTGCAAAATTCAGTGGCAGAATTTTGGTATTGTGTAACGGTATATTTATACAAATAAAGGGAAGCTCTCTTATAATTAAAGATAATTTTTTTAAATAAAATTACACAGGACCTCCATTAATTTTTATATGAAGTCCAGTATATTTGATGTCGTTCCCCTATTCATTTCCTAGGATGACAAAGTCTCCTATTTTTAATAACAGCACAGCAGAGCAGGGAGCAGCCAATCTCCGAAAACCCACTGGAGACTTAGGGGGATCCTGTGAAATTAACATAAAAACAGTTTCGATTTGGTGAGATAAATACAGCAATAAACTGGGTCTTTTTCAAAGAGATTACTAGTTACAACATTTAAAATGTGTCCTTAGAGAAAAATCCCTAGACACGAGAAAGGCAACACACAGATTTCATTTGGAGCCAAGGACTTGATCAGTTTGCCCATGCTGACATACACTAAGTTACCATCACTGAGGTCTCCTCTGCAACCAACCAGGCCAGAGTCCTCTGAAGTCACCATTTGCCACCTTGGAAAAGAGAAAAGGGGAAAAAAACTCAACACATTATTTATTCATTTCAGCATTTCCAGAAAGAGCAGGCAAACTTTGGGAGATATCACAGGTTTTGTGTTACAGGTTTACACCTGCCCATTTTAAAGACTCCTGTATGAAGAAGCTGAGATATCAAACAAATCCCAAACGAGCCAGCAACAGAACTCCAAATCTACCACTGAAGTGATGGCTCACTGCCCAGCCACACACACCTCTTAAAAAACCCTCCAACTGCTGAAGCTTTCTACCCCATGATATTTGTTTGAAAGACATAGTGGCTGGGATCCTGAGTCTCATAAAGCAAACAGGTATCACAGACCATACCATTTCATGCTTGTTTTGGTCTGCGGCACACCAAAAGCTAGTATCAATAGAAATGCCAGTAGATGCCATCTAGAAAGAGACACTGTAGTGGACTTCAAGCTTTAACTAAAGCAAGATGCAGAAAAACAATACAAAGATGCAGAGTCTACCTCAGCTGAGTTACCAGTTCTCTGGAAAGTCCAGAAGAATGTTAATCCAGTGGAAGAAACCACATTTTAGAGATCCTTTCCATTCACTGGGAATTGATTACTTGGAATTTCAGAAGCACCCTCTAAAGAACCCCATAGAGTATACTAGTAGCTACCACTTTTGCATGGGCTTCACCTTCTAGCAGAAATAAATGCTTCAACACCAAGATTGCGTTGGCAGAAATGGTTTGTGAGACAGTTTCCAAAGCATTTGTGTGCTGGAATCACAGTTGCTGAACTGTGAGGTAAGCTGATACAGTTAAACCAGAAAGTTATGTTGCTCTATTAATGCCAGTATCCTCACGCTTGTCTTTCTCACTCCTCTCTCCTCCTTTATTTATGGATGCTCTGCCATCACTATGGTATCTGACACATAACTTGGCTATTTCCTGAAGACGTTTTTGGTCAGTAGCAAAGAACTGCAGAACAGAAGCACTGTCACCATCTGTCCTGACATGAAACCTGCCTATATCTGCCTACAGACAGCCCAGCTCATAACAGATGATCCTGGAACAGTCTGCAGACACGGTGACTGTTTACCGACTAGACCCAGTGAACAGCTCATTTGTGCTTGAAAAAAAAACCCTAGGGTTTATAAACCCCCTCATTGCAGTTTTTAACTACTGATACTCCCCTCCTCTTACCTACCACCAGAATTCTCAGGTTTTGTGGTTCGTTTTTTTTTTTTTAAATCTCTGATGTTCACTGACACAAGGATTTCATTGTGTTTTCTTATTTTGTAATACAATAAGCTGACAACGTTATATTCTTCAGCATCAGTTCAACTATCTCATTCTTCCCTTTCTGTATTTCCCACTCTCGCCCCAAAGCCATCCATGAGGAAAAAGTAGGTGTGAAAACCGATCTGTCTGCAATATTTTGAAACAAAAGCTGAATATAACTGCCCTTTCTAAAGGACTGCTCATTACTACTTTCAAGGACATCCATGTCACATGACAGTTGTGCAAAACAAATTCAGCATATAAGGATCATGACAGTTGAAGAAGCTACAGATAGAAGGAATGTATCTGCAAGCAAATAAAAGTGTGTTATGGGAAAAAGAGCATGAGTGGGACTGGTGGGGTGGGGATGTTCTTCCCTGCTTTTTTTTTTCCTTCCCCCTGTGAATTCTTTCAAGCAAAGCCACGGTTACTCCTCCTTCTTGTGATTCAAGAAAATTTCAGTAGAGGAGTTACACATACATCATGCACACGTTAGAGCGCAAGTCTGAAAAGGAAAATATTTCTTCAGCTAACTCTGTGGCTGATGGCTCTCTGCTCCTGTCACTGTGGCAAATGGAGTCTACCACAGCGTACTCATCTGTACTGAGAGAGAAATTACTCCTGCCCATCAGTCACAGAATGGTTGAAGTAAAAAAATCCATTCTCATGATGAATAAATCAGAGTTAAAAAAGGTCAGGACGTCGTCAGTGTCTGCCAGGGACAAACCTCATTTAAGGTTATTACATTCTTGTCAAAACCTTGACCAGAGTCAGTTTACCTACCTCTTTCTTTCTTTCCTGTATTTCCTCCCTCCTTTTCCTAAAGTCACTGAGCTTTGCATGCATTTACTGCTTTACTTTTTAACACCACATTGTTTTCTCTAGCCATGGAGGGTATCTTGCCCTGTTACGATGAAAACAGCTTTAAGTTCAAATAGCGTCCATTCAAAACTTAGCACTGGAAATGCAAAAATACATGGAGTCAGGGTCACCCTAAAACCCACCCTTTAAGGAGTGTGAAACTCATAGTCGTCCAACAAGAGATTGGTTCCTACATCTGAAGGGCTGGACATCTGAAAGGAAAAATCTAACCACAATTTTTAGAAACAAGAGTTAAATCTGCATTTAAAAGTCGTGCAATTTAAAGACCATTCTTCCCCTATTTATCAGTTGTAGCGGCCCAGATACACCATGGGTACTCCATGTAGGGTTGAAGATTGTTTTCCTGTCAACTCATTACTCACAGATCCATTTTTCAGTGTGGCAGAAAGATGTAATTTAGTTCAAGCGACCATCTGAGAACAAGAGCCTGTTCAGGACAAAATGAGGGCAGGGGATGGTTGGCTTTTCTGAACTAAAAGCTTTCCCATGATCTCAAATCAAACCTATGACTACTAATGGACTCCAACTAGGTCCTTCCGAGAGGCTGTCAGAATATTTTTTTTTTCCAAGCTGTCCTCGCAGGACCCTCCTTATCTCCATTTGAAGTCTTGAATTTTTTTGTGCTGCAGGAACTCAGGTGAAAAGACACTCTGTTCTTTTACTCTGAAAATACGTTTTAGCCAGAAGCTACTATAAATTCACAGGTCATTTAAAAGAACTGCTGATACGTCATGGAGACTCCAACTATTTGGAAACGCTGATATTTGTTCCATACTTTAAGTGTCTTTACAGATTTCTCTTTCTGGCTGTAATTCATGACAGTAGCAGGGAAACATGTATGTGTCCCCCCCCTCCCAGCAGTTCACTTGCCGCTGCTGCCGTTTTCCCTCTACTCGAGTCACAGTCCACGATCTGCAAGCCTGAAATCTCTTCCTCTGGGAAGAAAACTAATTCCAAACAAAAGGAAAATCTCAACTTAGGAATCAGCAGGTACATTGAAAGATATTTTCTTTCCCCCCCTGCGCCTGCCTCAAAGGAAAAGCAAGCAGGTACTGGTGTTCAAGAAGAACAAAATAGCTTTATGCAAGGCCTGTTTACTCCTTCCCCAAAATACTTTCTAACAGAGTCTTAGAGAGTCAATAAGCACTCAAGGAACTGCTCTGCTACAGGGCTACATCAGCAGGGAAACGGGAAGAAAAGCATTCAGCTGTGGAGCTGGCAAAACGAGAACAGCCCCACCAGAGCCACAGGAGCTGGAGCAACCACAGCCAGGTCCATCAGAGGGCTGAGGAGGGCCCACCTTCTCATGGATCTCCCTTCCAGGAGGAGCTACTGGGGACCCTCCCAGGCCACCCAGCTCCAGGCTACACCACATGATGCAGATCAGCAGCTCCAGACAAGAGGATTTGTGTGTTTTTTAACAAGCTTTGCACACCTGTCCGGAGACAGAGCAGGAGGCACATTTTGCTGTAAGTGGAACGGAAAGTGCCCACTGAATCAGCAGAAGGTTTCTTGTCAGGCTGTGAAGCACACTTCAGGTCCAAAAATAAAGCTAAGGATTACCAAGACTTCAACAACAGCTATCGTGCCATGCCATGCTACAGTTTTCACTCCTTTGGACATTCAGTACCCATAAACCTCATTCCTTTAGATATTCAGTACCCATAAACCTCATTCCCTGCCTGGGTAACACTTTCTTTGAAGACACTCTGCTGCTGACTGAGAAATGCAGGCGGGTTTCCACACCACGGACCCCAACAAGAGAGGGAAGGTTAAAAACCTTCCAGTATAGAGGAGAACGAGAAAGGAACTAGAGGGAAAAGATGCTTTGCGAGCTCTTCAAGTTTTATTTTTCAAATGAATAAATTATGAAATAAGAAAGTCCAGACACATTCTTGATGTCCGGGAATTTAAACTCGTGGAAACAGCAAATGTAAGCTTGTGATAGAATAACAAAAGGTTGCTCTATCACACTAATTCTATCAGTCAGCACAGGCTTCGGCCAGCCCTCGGCACGCTGACGCTCTCGGCAGGCTCTGCAGGCTGCCTGCAGCAGCACACAGCTCCCGGGGTGCAGGGGGATGGAAAAATCCCCACGGCTGGAGAGTGTTTCCATTCCAGACGGCAGGAACACCACGCTACCGAGAGGTGCCCATAACCCCTGTGACTACCACAGAGCCTTCTGCTTGGACAACACAACTCCAGTTGGCCATTCCCGAATTTTGTCAGGAGTGTTTTACCTGCACAAGGCAACTGAAGAAAATGTTTAAAAATAAAAAGTGGTGAATAGAAGACGGAACTCAAAAGTCGCCGACACCAGATCCGTACAGAAGTGGGTAAGACCTATCTCGGCCAAGTTCCCCTGGGCAGGCTGCTCAGGCTCCTCCCCGGGGTGCTCTTGGCAGTCGGGGACTCAATTTAGTTTTAAGTGTTTGTTTTTAATCGCACATGTCAGCATGCCGGGTGGTTAACTTACAATGTGTCACACAAAACAAGAACAAACCTCCCAGTTAATCAAATACCAACAAAACGTCTCATGTCATATTAATGATACTTGGATGGGAGCCAGGAGGAGTAAGTTTGAAAGCCAAGATCCCTCTGCTTTCCTCACTATCTTAATTACTGTGCTACATTGAAGTTGCTAAAAACACAGGCATCAAAAGATGACTTCCTGCACGCTATCACAAATGAGGTTTTTAATGACGCCTGCGGTTGCACCCCGCTTCTTTTCTAAAATAAGGAGGAAGCCAGGAGAGCCCCACGGCACATACTGGACCCAGAACTTGTCCTTAGGTTCCATACAAGCTCATGTGTGTGCTACGGGCTCAGCTCAGCCGCACAACCCATCCTTCCATCTCTGGTCCATGGGAATGATGTGAGCATGAACTCGCTCCAGTCACGTTCTCCAGAAAGAGGCACCATCTCCCTCGGGATGCTCCGCTGCCTTTGTGCTAGGAACCAGCCACGTGTGGCCATGCAGAGGGGACAACACCAGTAACGTGGAACCAGGGACAAGTGCAGGAGCATCTCCTTTCAGCAGCTGTGTGAGCACACGTTAGGCTTAAACCAATGACCAACCTGTGTTTTAATTACATCTGGGTTCAGCTAAGTCACCTTTTAAATGTCTGCAGATCGCACAGAAAACAGATGGCTTTACATCACGTGAAGGAGATTTTTAGGCAATATTCACACTTGGTAAATGCGTGGGGTTTTTTCCCTTTTTCAACATAAAGGTACAAGATCCACAGACTGGAGGCACTTACCCACTTCTAAATAAGTCAAATATCTCGAGCAAAAAAACAGCCCTCAAGATGCTAGGAACAAAATACTGCAATAATGGTAACAATAACATTCTCAAGCCATAAAAACACTAAACCAAACTTGCAGCCCCAATTTGCATTTCCCTGAGCGAGCTCTAACTTTAACATATTGTAATAACGTTCTATTAAATCTTGGGGGTTTATTCTTTGGATTTTGGAGGGATAAGTGAGAGGTACTGGGCACTTTATACAATCACACTTTCCAGTACTGAATACATACAAGTGACTGGCTTCATCAAAAAGGAAGACTCCATGTAGTTAGCTAGAACTCTTCCAATTTTGTATTCAAGGAACTTGAATAGGAACTTTTAGGGGAAAACAAAGTAATAAAAAATAAAATCCAGAACACCCCATCACCACCACACACAAATCTCTGGAGAGGAAGCAGGGAGAAGGAAGGAAACAAACAACAGTCTTGGACTTTGAACTTCTGCATAGGGCAGAACCTTTATCATTATTGTTATACCTTTATAATAAAATTTAAGATTCAGAAAGCTAAAAAACAGTGAGTCGATAACCTTACCAGATTCTTTCTCAGAGTCTTAAATGGATGAAGAGGTATTTTGGTGAATGGCTCACACAGCTACATCAGTAACTGTTCACCTCCTGCCTACCTCTTGAGCACCTCTCACTTGTCCAAAGATCAGGTCTCAGGTGGTAGTTAACTATAGTTATTTGTCATAGTTCAAGAATATAAATCTGTTCTTTCTACTGTAAGAAAATTCAAAGATATTCTTTTAACAATCCCAGGTCCTAAGACCCTCTCACAATTCACAGAAATGTCACAGCCAAATTTTTAGCATTATTTGCAAACTGCATTTAATATTTTGTATGAAGAATATTTATGTTATTTCCTTTGGGACATGATCTGAAAAAAAACATTAATTTTCAAAATATGAGACCTAAAAAATATAAAGCCACCTAAAATTTTTGCAGCAGATATATCCCACTGAATATTACATACCTTTGGCAAAAACAGAAAGCAGTACTATGCTGGTGGTACAGAGAGAGCACAACAAAGACATGAGTCAACATAAAACTTAGCCTTAGCTAAACTCTTTCTGACCAGGCAAGTGTCAGCCACATAGAAAGAGGCCAGATACCCCATAGTATGCCAAAGAAGTATATTACAATGGCTTGAGAATCCTCCATGTTAATAAGGAACATAGGTTTGTCTTCACTGTGATGAGAAAATCATAGAATGATTTGGATTAGAAGGGACCTTAAAGCTCATCTAGTTCCAACCCCCTGCCATGGACAGGGACACCTCCCACCAGACCAGGTTGCTCAAAGCCCCATCCAGCCTGGCCTTGAACCCCTCCAGGGATGGGGCAGCCACAACTTCTCTGGGCAACCTGTTCCAGTGTCTCACCACCCTCACAGGAAAGAATTTCTTCCTAATACCTAGTCTAAATAAATATGAGCACAGAATTCCACACACACATACTAGTGCAAGACTCTTCTCTTTAAAAATCACTCTATTTCTACCCAATTTCAAAGCAGATGAAGATTTTCCTTTTCTAGAACACTATCCCAGAGGGCAAGAAAATTGACACAAACCCCCTCACTTTTACAGCTCATCCTTAAGTTCATAAACAGCTTTCAAAAGAAAGCTACTCTTCAGAATAAGATTGTTTTTATGATCCAAATGATCTGTCCAGGAGAGGCCAGATTGGTGCAATCGTGCAATCATACCGATAATCAAAGTAGTGGCTCAAATTGTTCACAAACTACTGAAATCAAGACAGGCAGCCAGGTTGAGACTACAGATGTTTATGAAATGTTAACTGGGCATTTCACTCAGTTCTGAGGCAGAATTAACAGCCTCATGTACCCACCGTATGATTTAATTGCCTGCTATAATACTCTGATAGTTTAGCAGTTCAAGACATCATCATTGTTAACACACTGATATACTGATTCAATTTCACTCCTGACCCGGATTTACTGCATTGCTCATCCTTATTTAGTACTTCAGACTGTAGCTATAAGTGAGACTTGCCTGACTCTTTTGGGGTTTTTTTGTCTATTAGGAACAAATAGGAATCGCTTTCGTTTTCAGCTTTAGAACAGGACTGATAACTGCAAGTCCAAGAGATTGATTTAAAAACAATTGGCTGCAACTATGTCAGTATCATTGCCCCTCAAAATGAAAAATACGTTGTAAAAGAATATCCTCCTGCATTCAAAGTTTCATACATCTCTAATTAGTACATAAACGGTGACAAATGTCTGCCACTTCAGCCAGGTAATCATATACATGGCTTTCACTCGTGAAACAGAGTCACTCTGTCACTCCTGCACTTCAAAACCCTATTGCTAGAATAAAACACATTCACTCAGAATTGTTAAAGACGTTATCTTCTGACAGAGGCTTCCCACTGGCCCTTTACCCTGAAATCCCTTTACATTTGGATGACGCGCATCACTTACAGTGACTGTGCCAAGGCAAAGGGTAAAACCCTCCTTGCCCCATCCTGTGTGCAAACACCCTCAGGGAAAACCAGATGGTTATTGACTCACTTCATAGCGCTATTGTATTAGCCAGATCCGCTGATAAAAGGTTTCCCACACTTAAGTTATGAGAACCTTTCTTCTGGAATGTGCCAGGCACTTGGAGGCTATTTATGCTGCCATTAACAGCATACGCCGCGCACACATACAACACTTAGTGACAGAATGATTTGCAGGGCATGGAGTAGGGTAGAGAAAAGGGATGCTGAGCTGTCAAAGTAACATCTCATTATATCATATGAAAATAGTGGAGAGGAAAGAACAGGGCAGAGGGAGAAGTGGAATAAAAACAATTTAAATAGCTTTCATGCTGTTTCTAGGAGACCGTGTAACGTAGCTGCTGAATGGAAGATGCCCGTTGTCAGTAGCAGCAACACAGAAGGGTTGGGGGGTGAAAGAGGGGAAAAAAGGGGTACACACAGACACTGGTTGAGCATTATTCCCATTTCACATTGCCGATTTCCCCCAGAGAACACAACTACATAAAGCGTGAGGAAGCCAACAGAGCCACTGGAGAATTGAAACAAGGAAGGATCTCAGCTTTTACTAAAACAATGACGATAATAAATTAAACAGAAACACAGTATTAGTACTCGGATAGAAGTGAAAGTATTTTACAACTCTGCCAGAAATACTGAGGTAGACTTCGTGGAAGACTGAGCTGACACTCCAGGTAATTTCTTTTTGCAGAAACCAGAATTGTTTTGGCCAACAGAAGAGTATGGCTGCACAGAATCTGTGTCTTAAAAAGAGACAGATGATACTGAAATGTTGCTTTTCAGCCTCAGGCCATTTACAGAAGTAGCTCAGGAAATGTTTTTACAGATGAGAGGACACGCCAGGTACATAAAGTCCCAGCTCCAAAGAACAGACAGCCTCATTGCTAATTTCTTTCTCTGCTTTTTAAGAAACCTGCCTTTCTATTTGAAGTTATCTGACAAGTCCAATCACCTCTTCGAGGACTCAAAAAACCCAAAAACCCTGACAAGTTCTATACCAGGTGAAGTTCTACATTATTTATACATTATGATCGCATTTTGTGTTTCAAAGTTCATGTTATTTTCTACCTCTAAAAGCTTAAAAAGTTACAATTTGCTATTTCACCATGCTCACTTATAAATAAAAACAGTCATTTCTGTTTCATACACAAAGAATACTATGGTTCAAGGAAGGCCAAAACTACTTGACTAATGCCACAGAGTAAGTCAACAGCAGAGCTAGGAATAGATTAGAGCTGTCCCAGTTCCCAGTCTTGTGCTTTAGTTGTAAGACCACAGAACTGCAGAGGTGAATCCAGGCTGAGAACGTTGCCAACTGGCCATTAGACAAAAAAAGCAGATCATTTGAAGAGCTCCTCTGTAGAAGGATTTGACTGTTGGACCTCACCAGGTAGCACGTTGAAGAGAGCGGTTTGACTTGGGAAAGCAGAAGAGGGCTTAGCAGACAGCACAGTGTTCCACTGCCAGCTTCACACAACCTCTTGAAGGACACACACACACCTCTGAATGTATGTAATGGATGACACTAAGAGCCACGTGCCTTAAAACCAAAAGGAAAGAGTTGATATTCACTGCACCATTTTCCAAGGTGATTTCTTAGCAGTTATTTGGATCTAGGCAGCTTGGAGACAAGCTTACTAAACATCACTCGCCACAAGAGCGTGCGCAACAAGGGGTAGCTCAAGTTTGCAGCCCTTCAACCTTGGCATGGCGCTTACCGCGGCAAACGTTTGGCCCAACAATAAAACTTCATCTCTGATGGAGACTGCTCTCTGTAAAGAATAGTTTAGGCAAGCTAATTGGTAAAGTGCCACACGTTCATCAAAAAATGCATCTGTTTATTAGAAATGTACCTTTTCAAAGTTAGGCACCTATAGCATGGACTTGAACTCAATGCCTTGCATCTCAGATGAGATGCTTGAACAGTCATATTCTTCTGGCATCTGCTGGCTTCAAGAAATTGCCGTGTTCTCACACAAAAATACCCGACATTACCCCAGTCTAATTAATTTCAGAAAACTCAAGTACATGGTAGTACCTCAATTGAAATTTAACCTTACTTTTTTTTTTTTTTAGATAGATGTGTATAGATAATACATCTGAGTAAGCGATCCACAATATTCCCAGATATTTCAGATCAGAGATTCCCAAACTGTGGATAAGGAGTCCTAAAGCTTCCCATAGAAGTATGCAATATACTTTTATCTTGCAGAAGATATAAAACAGCAGAAAAGGCTGTATGCCTCCATGGAGACAGATTATAAGGCTCACAGAAGACACTATGCTCTAAATTGGTGTAAATCATCTGATTTACAGTAACTATCCATGTGTGCTCTTTACCCACAGCAAGTGTAAAACAATTTGAATTAGGAACACCACAGTTATTTGGAAAGTAAATTTCCCAAGATTTGTTATATACTGCAAAGCTGCTAAGACCCATTGCTTTTAATAAAGCTTTACTCCACAAGGCCCAATCTGTCTGCAACAAAGAAGGAACATCTCTGCTAGGTCTGAAAACCACAGAAGAGATAGCAGATGGTTCAGACATAAGACTCATGCTCATTGCCAAATTGGTCATAGTAGGCTGGCTGACAAAATTTTAATGCTTAATATTTAAAGATATGGAGGAAGGAACTGGTTTGTAAACTCCCAAGAGGGGCTACTGCTGTTAACTAATGACACAGCTTTTCAATCAGACCACCTTGCACTAAACTTTGGTGTACTCAGTACTAGTTAGCAACGTAGGACCAAAAGAAGCTGCAGCCATACCCCAGTATCTACCAGGGATGCGTTCCTGAAACGTGGAACATTTAGCGGTTTTACACAGACGAAAGCTATTTTTCCCATAAAAATTAGTGTAATAGACAGGGGATATAGACAGCAACTTCAGAAACAGACTTTAAACACTCAGAGACAGTAAAAGCATCACAGAATGGTCGAGGTTGGGAGGGACCTCTGGAGGTCATCTGGTCCACCCCCCCGCTCAAGCAGGTTCACTTAGCTCAGACTGCACAGGAGCACATCCAGGCAGCTTTTTAATATCTGGTGAGAGACTCCACAACCTCTCTGGGCAATCCATTCTAGGGCTTGGTCACGTCATAGTGAAAAAGCGTTTCCTTATATTCAGTTGTGTTTCAGTTTGTGTCTGCTGCCTCCTGTCCTGTCACTGGGCATCACTGAGAAAAGCCTGGCCTGGTCTTCTTCACAGTCTCCCTTCAGGTACCTGAATACATTGGTGAGTTCCCCCTGAACCTTCTCCAGGCTCAACAGTCCCAGCTCTCCCAGCCTTTCCTCCCAGGAGAGACGCTCCAGTCCCTTAATTATCTTCATGGCCCTTTGCTGGGCTCCTCCCAGTACATCCATGTGTTGGTCATACTGTGGAGCTCAGAACTGGACCCAGTACTCCAGTTCTGGCCTCATCAGCACCAAATAAAAGGGAAGGATCACTTCCCTTAGTTTACTGGCAATAGGATGCAGAAGCAGGAATAAGGTCAGGGTCAGTGATTCATCAATAGAAGAAATCAAGATCTGAGTCATCCAATAAAGACGATGCTGCTGTTCCGTAATTGATCACTTAGAAAAGATTTAATCACCATCAGATTTCACTGCCGTCACCTTCCTTGGTTAATTTAATGGAAAAGGACAGAAAAGCAAGGCAGTGACAACAATTAACAGTGCACTGTATTAAACGATCAGCAAGAAGTCTGAAACAGCGGATGAAGGAACAACAGATATAGCAAGGTGTCGCTCTACTCGAGTAGCTGAATCTAGTTCTCTCCCTATGATCACACTGTCATTTAACAGCAAACATTTGAGATCACAGACTCTACCTGGAAAGCAGCTCAGTGCTCAAACATGTGGCAAACACAGATCCTTGAGAAGAGGAAAGGATTTCATACCATTTAAAACAGACTCAACCCTCTCCGGACCTCCCTGCCCTTCAATGTTTGGTGACAGTAACACGTAGGAAGCGTTAAGCACTCCAAATGCTAATTACTACTGCTCCCCCACACTTGCCTTTTAACTGAGAGGGAAAAATAAATAAATAAATAAATAAAAAGTATGTTAACAAGATCAAAGAGAAAGGAAAGATGAAAGAGGAATACAAAATAAAAATGTGAATTGGGCAGATGGATCAGGAAGTCAAGAGGTAAAATATCATTAGGGGATAAACAGCCTTCCTGCGGCAGGACGTGCGGCCAGCTCCCCTCGTGAGGCCACAAAGTAGCTTATGGGAGAGGAGTTAATTAGTTTAACTACTTTCTCCGGTTCCCGGGGGCGGCATTGCCGGGCCTGCAGCGCCCCCCCGCGGCCGCGCACCCGCAGCGGGGAAACCGCACCCGCCGCAGCTCCCCCCCGTTCTCCGCCGCGGTTCCAGGCTAGAATCAACGCCGTTAATGACGACGCGTCTTCCTCATAAAAATAACAAGCCCCTTTCGACATCTAATATCACTTGCGGGACCTGGCATCGGCTGTGCTTTAACTCTGGTGGCTTCTTAAAAAAAAAAGTTAACTTTGACAGCAGATAAAGGGATGCAGGTTCCACACACACTAACCTCCGCCTCCGTAACCTTTCAGGGATTTCCTGGTTAATCTCCTTTTTAAAAACCACAAAACTTGCTCTTCTCTCCAATGCCGAGGGGCTGCCACGCTGCACCTGAAGCCATTCACTGTTCTACACCACCACGACCCACACATTAACACGTACTCTATTTAGTCTCGTGGGTGATGGACTTGTAAAATCATCCTTTCAGTTGCAGAAGGCCATACTGCAACACCGCTCAGAAACAGGGCAATCATTGAAGGGCCACTTTTTATTTCACTCCAATATTTACGTGGCACACTGCTTCCAGTTCCCCTCCTTTGGGGAGGGGAGTAAACGCACCGTGCGGGAGAGAAAACAGAGTCACAATGATGCAAATCTGGCGAAATAATGGATTGTGCTAGAAGGACACGGGCTCTGGAGAGCTTTCCATCCCTCACGCGCTCATTACCAGATGACAAGCAGACACGGTCTCCAATTCACAGATCCCAGGAAACAGGAGTGCAGCAGTCATGACAACACGGTTTATTTATTTATTGCAAAGCGTTTGATTTAACTAGGAGAGCGCTATCAGAAGAAACCAGAAAACAGTAGAAGAGCAAGAAGAAGAAGATAGTACTGAAAGGCATTTCACAGTAAAAGGACTTCAGAGATGTGTTTCTTTCGTGGGTTATTTGTAATCACTCCTGCAACTACTTGATCCTTGCAGTAATTCCAGTTGGTCTATGGTGGGTTTTGCCAGCTTCTAAGGAAGACTCCTGTTACTCAGCTCCACTAATACACAGAGCCAGCTCTACATTCAGCATAATCCTGATGCCTCTTCCAGGAGCTATTTTTCCACCTCTCCTCCCAACCAGTCTCTAGTTTCGGTTACGCTCTCAATACCCCTCCTACTTCGCTGCTCTTAACATCATTGTAAATTTAAGAAGTACATCCTGAGCTCAGACTTTAAAAGAACTCACAGTATGTGCTGTACCACTGCTTAATCACATCAGCTCAACTGTTACAGTTCTTTTTCTTCACCCTGGCAAAGTGGGTATATCTAGAGCACACGCTTCTCCCAGACCCCCCAAAAAGTCATGGAAGTGGAATATTAATACTGACATTTTTCATCATCATTCAGGCACAAGCAAATACTTTCATTTACAAAAACTTGGTTTGCAAAAACACTTAGCCACATTGGAAACAAACAAACAAACATAAAACCACCACCCTTCTGATTACAAAATTCAAAGCCATAGTTCAAAAACCTAAGACTACTCCTGATCAACTGATGAGACAAGCTGATATCCTGTGTTTTACATTTTGGGATACGGTCCCTAGGCTCCTGTAATCATCTGCTCAGGCTAGTGACCAGAATTCTTTCTTCAACAGTGTGCTGTCATTGCCTGCTGACTTGGCATTACTTACAGGGGGGTGAAAGGGAGAAAAAAAAAAAAAAAAAAATCAAGATGATATGCTCTGTGTGTATATATACAGTAATCACAACATCTTCCACGTTTGTTTCCTTCTGGCTTTACAGGAGTTGCAAAAGGAAACCTGTCTTTCACTTACCTCTAGGTACTGTAATTGCCAACAAAGAGTACATGAAAGAGCAGAACAAGAAATTACAACTTAATGAGAAAACTATAACAGAACGTTCAACAAGAAGTGATGGAGCAGCAAATTCCTAAAACCATCTACTTGGTTGATATTCCCTTTAAGAATGGCTGTCAGCATAAATGCTGTATCAGCATCCTATTCTCTTAGAGGAAAAAATATAAAACACATTTATGTTTCCTAGGGACATGTCATGGTATTTTACCAGTAAATTGCTAATAAGAATCTCAGCACTCTCCAGGTTGTTTAAGCCATCCATAGCGATTATGAGTGATTGTGTTTTAAAAGTCACTGAAATGGAGATGAAGCTCAAAACATATCATCACTTGCAGCAATGTTAGCAGCTTCTATTCTAAAGAAACCAATACCTATTTTGTTGCATATATAGAATGTCTGCAACATTTGCACAGTGGGGAAAATCCATTCCCTGTATAAATCCAGGGCATGTCATTGCAAACAAGGTTTTTAATTAAAATTGGCATTTTTGAGCCTCCTACTGACTGACAATGTCTCACTGCCGCCTCCTCAGATGGCTAAACTGGCTTCCAAGAGACGTGGCAGAAAGAAACAAAAATCACTACAATACCTAACTTTGACAAGTCTCTGCTGGGGACAATTTCAATATCAGGATGCTGCAGAGAGAGGTAAGGAAAGAACAGATGACTGCTTCGGAAGTCTTCCCTAATGAAGGCTCAAAACATCAGAAACAAGACAGGAGAGGAGGCATTATATTCCTAAGCCTACAGAGTGAATAATCAAGTACGCCAATTTTAATCAGAAACCGTATTGTTAAAGAGAATGCAGAACCATGTCCTCACCTCAGCGGGTGCAGTTTTCTTCGAATGCAAAAGGCTAGACCTCTGGCTTGGAGGTTAGTTCAGCTGCCAGCATTGACAGAAAATAGGCAGAGGTAGGCTCTCCGGTCAGATAAATAAGTAAGACTTCCTTGGCCAAAACATTTTCCCCAATTTAATGCAAAGAGTTTATATTGACTGGTAGCACTGTACCTTCGGGAGGCTCTTCCCGCAGATGAGGAGGCAGTTCTTCGCTACTTGTCTCAGTTTCATCTTCCACCATCTGTGTTTCCAAGCTAGGTCCCTGCAGAACAGAAGAGCAAGAGGAGGTAAATTGGAGAAAGTTCAGAAAGGAACCACAGAAATAATTACAGGATTAGATAATATGCCAGACAGTAAAGACACAAGGAGATCACTTTAGCTGATGAAAAAGAAAGCGGCTGGGAGATCTGTTTGCAGTCAAATTACTTTGGGGGGGGGAAGGAAAAGAAAGAGGATTTTCCAAGCTAGCAAGCAAAGCTACAAGGCTCTGAGTAAACTAAAAACCAGGAATTCAACAGTCAAGCACAATTTTTAAATTACTATTTCTAAAACACACAATGCAGTAATAAATTCAAACCCCCATTTACCAAGGGGAGCAACAGATTCACCATCACTTGGAATTTGCAGGAAAAAAAAAATCCAATCTTTGATTTGTCTTACCAAGACTAGATTGTGAAATGTCTGTGGCCTGATCAATACAGAAGGAGGTCAATATGGGTAACACTAATGATCAAACAGCTCGTTTTTCAAAGGAAGACAAACCAAACTGGTTTATAATCTTCTAACTCATCCAAGTCCACTGACCATGTAGTTTTCCCCATACATGCATTTGTACCTGCATGTGTAACATTCTAAACTAACCACTCCTGAAAAAACTACCAGACTGCCCTCCAAAGTTTTGCATTTCCACTTTCCAACCTTCAGGATCTTGGAATGAGCCTGCAACATTGCTGCTGGAAGCACACAAGCAGAATTACCGGATTTGTAGGCTTAGCATTCACTTGTATTTAAGGCTGTTGAACTCCCTTTGCACACACAATATTTTCATGACTCGTGGAGCTGTAAAAGTGTAGTTACTTTTTCAGTTTCAAGCCAGCAAAGAAGGAAAAAAAAAAACCACACCAAAATCACCATCTGCTCCTCCCCTTTTTAAAAAAAAAAAAAGTAACAGCAGATTAAACATTAGGCACAGCTGAAGAGCTTCTTAAAAAAAAAAACCCAAACACTAACCAATTTTCTTCTTTTGGAATACTAGTGAAGTCAAGAGTGAATCAGAAACTTAGTGGTCATTAGGAAATGAGGCTTTTGTGCACTTTGAAAACATGACTGGGTTTGTAGTCTGAACTATCTGAAAATGTGTATTAACGTATGGAGCTGGAAGGTTACCCAAGCCAGCTTACATACTGGTGTATCAATAGCTTGCAAGACTTTATTACTTAAACTCAGGAAGAAAAAAGGGCTCATAGCATTAAAGCTGCAGTATTTATTTTCATACTTTCCAAACCCTGTGACTGCAAGGCTGCCCCCAACAGCATTGCACACTTTCTCTAGCCTCATTTTGCACTTGATAAAGACTAACACACTTTTTCAATTCCTTCCTTTGCACAAGTAGCTTACACTTTCATTCATTCACCATTTTTTCAACCAAATGGACATGAAAACAAGAAAAACCAGCACATTGTTCAAGAGTCCAATAGCAGGGAAGAATGGACCAGGCAGGTGAAGCGTACACACCTGTTCTGTTAGTGCCACTGTCACAACCCCAATTTCTGTCACCCATGACTAAGCTATTTACCTATTTCTCCTCATTTAAAAACACTTGGCATCACCTGCCCAGCTTCGGTCAATAAACAGTTCAAACATTAAGTCATGCCTTCCGTGATAGTCCATGCCTATCATGGAAAGGAGAAAAAAAAAAATTTTTACCCCAGGGTACAGATAAGAAAGTAGTAAATTGCCTGACTTAAAAATCAAGTGCCAATTTTAATTGCCAATTAAAAATCAAACCCAGAAGTCAGTTATCAACGTTGAGGTCTGATCATCTCCTCACTTCACCTAAATAACGTAATCTAGATTTTAAGAACGTGTAAACAATTCTGGGTAGGAGCAACAAGTTGAATATAGAGTATGTATTTGAATAAGTTTCTACATCAACCACAGACAATATATTTATATAAATGTCTTTCCTACCCTTTAATGCTGCACAGAGAGAAAGGGAAGACAAGACTGCATTAGCATACCAAATCAGAATATTTACTTTCATATAAAAGATGGAAACATGTAATACACGAGGCATCAATATTTGCCTTGCAAACATTCTGAACCACAAGTATAAGAACTCCTAAACTAGAAGTGGTCTCAAATCCAAATCCTTTGCTAGTACCTTCCAGTTGGCAACACCAAAATTACTTTAATTTAAAAAAAAAATAATAGTAACAGATCCATCTGAACAAGGCAAACCTTAAGCCCTTACTAACTACACACTGCCAAAGGAGACAATCCAACTTCCAGGGACTAAAAAAAAAAAGCCTGTAAGAAAAACATTATCTTTCCTTCTTCAAAATAGTCAATAGTCTCACTTTGCTACCATGAGACAGACCTGCTCAGTGACTTCTCCCAACAACAGTCCGCGATAGCGATGCTCCTTAGGCTTACAGTTCCTGTCGCCCACATAAATACAGAGAGGACACAAAATGCCATGAAAAGTGAGTGGTGCATTATGGTTTTTTTCCCCCTTATGCATGAACTACTACTCAGGGTTCACCATCAGTGCAGCTCTCCAGAAGGGTGGTTATCATTGACAATACTTACCCTGAAACAAAGGTTTATCTTAGTTGAAGGTCAACCCTAGCCTTAAGCTAGTATTAACAAATCCAGCTGTGAAGAAAACAGACCACTCTAAAGTCCACAGCTGAGATGCTGTTTGCCATCACCTACTTCCCTCCAATTCAAACCTTTAACACTTGGCACTGGAATCTCAAAGAAGAAAAATACATAATCCAAGACTGTACTTCCGTAGAACATTCTTAATATCTAACAGAAATTGCCAGAATTTTTCAAGATGATTTTTTCACTACTCAAAAACAATTAGTCACAACACAGCATATTTTGAACTGCATTTGGTATGCGTTTCTTGTATTCTTTTGAGAATCTTTAAAAAAAACACTGAAAAAAACTGATTTATAAATTTCTTTTTATTGCAAAATGTAATTTTAAAATTGAAAACACAGTCTAGACTGGAGCACAGCATGTCAAGTAACCAAAAACTTTACTTTTTTTTGTTTTGCAAGAAACCTTGAAATCTTCATAGTTCCTAGTTCCTAAAGTGATGTTAGAAATGTTTTCTATAGAATAACCCAAGTCCTTATCTCATTGATATTATCATTATATATAATTACCGATAATACAGGGAACTTCTAGGAATAGTCTTGTAAACATTTGTGTTTATCAGACTTCAGCTTATCAGTTTAATCATTGCGACCAGTGAATAAAAGTGCCCAGTGTTGGTACCAAATTTTACTAAGTAATTAAAATGTAAAACAGTTAACGGTAGATGAGATCCTAGGTTCTCACATCTGTATCTAGAAGTAATACTTAAGGCTCAAACACTGAGAGGTATTATTAACAAGATTATAAAGTCTTTTTACAATGGCTATGTATCTTGTATTAGCAAATCCATTGCTTTTTTTAGTTATATCTGCTGCATTCAATACTTCAGTTCTGGCAACACAGTAATCTACAGCAATCAAATATTCCAGGAAATTGTCTTCTAAGAAGATTTATAATTAAGTTACAGTTAAAGTTGTTGGTCTCAACTTTTTTTTTTTTAATACTATTATTTCAAGAATGAGGCATCAATTACCTTTGTTTTTTCATTCTTAAGGATCCTTGACAGACAAATAAGAGAATGGGATGCACACAACTGTGTAAGTTACCAGCGTGCAGATAAGCAGCCGTGCAGGGTCCAGCAATTCTATAACAACCCTCTGGAGTTGCAGCCATGGAAGAAGTAATGTACACAGATCTTGCTTTTGCTTTTATGTACCCTCCAGGAGCATCTTGGATACAGTAAGATGTATCAGCAGTTCAGAAACATCAGTATATTATTAACCGTACAATATTCTTTCAGTTATTTAGGGTTTGTATAGCCTTTTCAATTAAGACTGTGGTTCCATTCCTCACTAGAGCCATTGCAGAAGCACAGATTTAAATAAGTATTATTACAGGAATAGTTAGATTATGCCATGGAGCCTGGGAACATGTAACTCAGAAAAACCTCTTGGCTCTCCAGATATGGCCCTTGCTCTCACCAGCAAACACGTCACACAAATCCTTTCAGCAATTGGTGAGTTTCTGACTGTGAGCACTATTCAGATTTATTGGCAATTTTTATATGTCATATTTTAAAACAAGATCTGAGCTGACCAGAAGCAAGCCAACTCAAGCAGAGGCAATACCCAGCCTTCCAAACTGAAGTGATGGCTGTGCCAATTCCAAGGTCCCTCCCTCTGTCCCTCCCAACAGTTTCAACGAACTACAAGGAAACCGAAAAGCTTTGTATAAACACAGCAAATGCTAAAGATCAAGAGAAACAAACCTACAGGGATTCTCAAAGAAACTCCCTGGAGAACATATTATCCTATGCTGTGATCACACTGTATGACTACTGACCTTACAGTGCAGTTTAACTCAAATATTATGGGCTGCTGTGACCCAGTAAATTAGTGTTTGTTTGCTGTCTTATACCATGTTTTATCAAAGGCTTTGTATTAACAGATAGAGACGACTGCCAATACGGAACTAAACAAGTGTGACAAATCACCTACAAGCATTCCAGACTACATCTCATGCTTTTCCATTGGATGCAATACTTTTAAGAATAATTCTGACCAGAACTTCAGCGATATGCTCGTATTTTCAATATATTTAAAGCCTGTGTATTTTACAAGTGCTGTGATAAATCCATGCATGTCAGAAGGAGGGTTCCTATCTAATGAGGGTCAGCATTTTCCACAAGGTACTGAGGGGGACTCAGATTAAAAAAAGAATCCATCCTGTGCAAAAGTTACTAAAATTGAATGAGTTCATGGCAAATAACTTCAAGTTCCCTTCAGTTTATGACTACTAAGAGAGACACTTTACTGCTGTTTCCCACCAAGAAGCACTTATCTTATAATGCTTTTCCTTCTTGCCATTCCCTGGAAACACAGTATTCTTAAAAAAAACCAAAACAACAAAACAAAACCAAAAACCAACCAACCAAAAAAAATCCCCCTGATAAACAAAACCAAAAAAAAAATCCACAACATGAATACTCTTCTCCAGTACACTAAATTTTCTTAGCAATTATTTCCCCCTTGCAGAACACAAGCTGGAGAAACAAAGCCCACAGCCATGACTTCAGCAGCAGCTCAATGGCTCAGTTCCGAGACTACCCTTCGGAAATTATTGTAAAATCTGCAGCTTTAGCTACTACTTTCTCTGTGCATTTTCAAGTGAAAGCGGTATTAATTTCCTGACCTAGATCTTTGGATTTCCATTCTTGTTCCTGAACACTTTACTCCAGTTTTTCCCTTTCTGACATTCATCTTCACATTTATTTCTATTCTGGACTTGAGCCCAGAATCTCACCTCTGTCACTGTTCAAAACTGCCTCATTCCTCGTAAAGCCCCTCCTTAAGAGCCCACAAGGTCAGACCTACTTCATTCTACGCAAAATTTCAACTGCCAGCCTAAATCACATGTTCTCTGTCTTTCCTAACGCTGACTTTCAGACCTGGTATTCTATGCAGGCACAATCCCAATAAAGCAATTTAGCAGAGGATAATTAGTGGCACCAGAGGCTTCACCCCTCCACATCTGTGCCTTCACACATGAGCTTTCCCAGCACAGGTCCAACACCTCTTTTGCATAGCACCAAATATATTTCAAATTTAACTACAAAGGATAGATGCACCCCTAAAGAATTATAAGAGTCACTGGGTCTGTGGGAAGAAACAAATGAAGTAATCCCCAAATACAGGGTCAGTTTGTTGAGTGCTTTGGGAAACTATAATGATGCATTTTAAGTATCTTAACGAAAGCACTGACTATTTTTGCATTAAGAATGCTTATTGCATGCCCACAAAACTACATGGTTTCCTGCACATTTGCATACTTTGCCCCTTCCTAAAACCTCAAAAAAAACCAGGTTTCCTCATCCCAGGTTCACTTCCTCCAACTGGGGATGAGACGATACATACTATGACTGGGCTGAACATGTGCAGATGCCAAAGGACTCATCAGATCCAGTAATGATGAAGCTGACCTTCATCAGACTTTCCGACAATGACATCATTAATGATAGTGTTAATTTGGGATCTCTCCTCTATCCAATCACTGTTATGAAGCTCCTCAGAAATTCTTCGATAATTCATGTTTAATCAAAGGAAATTATTCCCTCTTCCATATTTGAAAGTGGCTCGTGGCTCAGAATGTCCTTTCTGCTTCTACACAATTACAAAAAGCTTTAATTCCTACAGAAAGCAAGGGGGCTGTTTAAAAAAAAAAAAAAAAAAAAAGATATTAAACAAGCAGACACTGTGTAGGTAGCTCAACATGATGACACTCTTTCATCAAGGTTCAACAAGGCCAAGTGCCAGGTCCTGCACTTGTGTCACACCAACCCCATGCAGCACTACAGGCTTGGGGCAGAGTGGTTGGAGATGCCTGGCAGAAAAGGACCTGGGGGTGTTGGTCAACTGTGGGCTGAACATGAGCCAGCAGTGTGCCCAGGTGGCCAAGAAGGCCAACAGCATCCTGGCCTGGATCAGGAACACTGTGGCGAGTAGGACTCAAGAGGTGATCGCCCCCCTGTACTGGGAACTGGTGAGGCCCCACCTCAAGTCCTGTGTCCAGTTTTGGGCCCCTTCCAACAAAGAAAGACATTGAGGTGCTGGAGTGGGTCCAGAGAAGGGCAATGGACCTGGTGAGGGGTCTGGAGTACAAGTCTTATGAGGAGAGGCTGAGGGAGATGGGGTTGTTCAGCCTGAAGGCTGAGGGGAGACCTTCTCGCTCTCTACAACTCCCTGAAAGGAGGGTGTAGAGAGGTGGGGGTAGGTCTCTTTTCCCAAGTCACAGGTGATAGGACAAGAGGAAATGGCCTCAAGTTGCACCAGGGGAGGTTCAGATTGGATATCAGGAAAAATTTTTACACTGAAAGGGTTATTAAGCATTGGAATGGGCTGCCCAGGAAAGTGGTTGAGGCACCATCCCTGGAGGTATTCAAAAGACGAGTTGACATAGTGCTTAGAGACATGGTTTAGTGATGGGGTTGTTTTTTTTTCAACCATTAGGTTGACAGTTGGACTAGATGATCTTAACAGTCCCTTCCAAGTTAGACAATTCTATGATTCCAGGTAGCTGAGCATCTACAGGTTCTTAGCTTCAGCTGAAGCACATAACTCCCCAACCACCTCTCTATACACTACTGCTCAGACAACCACGCTCAGACAGGGAAACAAGTTTGAAACTATCACTGCCCCTTTGTGAGGCAGGCATCTGTTGCAGCTTCTACTTCAGCAATGAATTTTCAGCATATTGGGGAATTAAGACTTTGATTTAAGATTTTCTGTATGTAATAGGAATGTTCCACTGAATCTGCCATCGCTATTGATTGCACACCCACACCTCAGAGGTTTCCAAAGTTGGCTGGATTTTTCCTGCAGAGGGTAAAAACATTGATCTGCAACGATAAACTTTTTTTTTTGTTTTGCTTTCCTGTAGGTTTAAGAAAGCCTCTTGATGGATGCTTTGCTTTTAATTTTGCAAAACAAGGTTCGCTCATAATGAGAGCTTCTGTGCCAGGTTTCAGCCTGAGGGGAATTTCAGTTGCAGTTATAAATCCCCAAGAACACTAAAGGAAAGTACAGAAATAGAAACGCTGAGGATGACAGTAGTGTAAAATTATAGCACTTTGTTCAAAGTATGCTGTAAGAAAGAACTAGAAAAGTTGCTTAGATGACTTTTCTTCTCTGCATTTGGACAGAGGCTATGATTTTAACAACGCTTAATTTTGTCCTGACAACAGGACTGGAGGAGGGAGGCAATGAGAGCAAGTTTTAATGTTACAAATTCCAAATCAAGATTGAGTTCTATTGTTCTCAGCACAAAAGTCAAATCCTATTTCTACAGCAATAAAACAAATTTGTACCGTGAATAATCCTAATTAGGGTTTACTCGGCATAAATAACTTTTCAACAGCAGTACTGACACCACAATCTATTCTCTATTAAGCAAGCCAGTAAACAGTCTGGTTTACACTTTTTACATTTACACTTTCTATGGGGCAGATAACATTATTTATACAGCAAAAAGCCAACACAGTCTGCTCTGTGGCAGTTCAGACAGGTCTGGATTTTGAACTAATTATTGTATTGAATTTTGATTTGATCAACCATTTATTTTCCATCGGAATCTTACCTACTAAATCTATGGTGGCACAGAAAGTAAAAGTGTTCTTAAAGAACAAACCAGACTTTATTTCATCACGTACCAGCCTGGCCCAAAGAGAATGCTTCTCACTCTTAACCAGTGTTGTACCAAAAGGATACCACACAGCAGTGTAAAGGCTGAAAAGTTACCCTGAAAGAGGCCGAGTAATTTGCTGTCGATACTAATTTAAAGCACTACCTCCACAAGGAAGGGTATGCCTTGTCCAGGACACTGTTTATATTCAAAACTGACTGTGCCAAATTGCATTTGTTTGGAAAAAAAGAAGTTACATGAAGGCAAAGTGTCATTTCACAACATAACTCCAAACCCTAGCAATGGTTAAAGTTGGGGGCAGGCTTACGCATAGAAAAAAAGGTTAATACAGAAACACCTAACGGGCTCTGGAAAAGAAAATAGCATGACCTGGAATGATGCAGGACCAAAGCGTGACCCTGCACCACAGCAAACCAATCTGAAAGCAATTAAATAATTACCAATAACTAGCTATCTCAAAAATATCAATTAACTCACACTGCTAACTGACCATTCACTGATTTAGGTGATTTCAGAAAGAAGCCTTCCTACACCCATTCACTGTCCAGCAACAAAGATGTCAGGAGAAAAAAAGTTCACTCAAACAGTTGACCTGGTGAACCAAAACCAAGCAAAAATAACACTTAATGACCTGCAGTTTTATTGCACTTTTTATACAACTACAATTAGCAAAAGTAGTATAAATGTATTTTCTCCAGCCTGGTCCTTGACAGGTGGATTTAATGAGTAATGCCTGTTTTACTCAAACTAAAGAAACAAGCTAATCACTCTGCAGAAAGAATTTCTTCAATTTTCCTAATGAGATGTACCGCTCTAGAAGGCTGCAGACAGCATGAGAAATTTGTCTGAAATAAAAATGAGATGTCCTTTGCTTAATGATATAGGCCAACATGACAGAGGTCATTAAGATTTTGTTAACCACACTAGAGACTTTAAAAGATAGTACTCTTTTCGTTATCCTCAGTAGTCACAATTTTAAAAAAATAAAAAATAAAATACAACCAATGCCAAAACACACAAAAAACCCTGACACTCATGGAAGGATGCATTAAGCAGTATTCTATAACAGTGGTTTCACATGGCCAACTTCAATTACCTGACTTCCATGCATTTATTTCCTTAGAAGTGCACAACTACTATTTTAGCTTTAATGAGTTGAAATTTAACTAATTTTTCAAGGGCTCTTGCAGCTAGAACATAGTCATTTCTACAATAAAATCTGAATTCAAAGTACATAAGCACGTAACCAGCTTGAAAGATGAGCACTCCCCCCAAAAGAGTGTGACAAGAGACATCACTAGAACAGAGTTGAACATCTTGCCAAAAATCTTCATTTCTTTTAAGATAAGACACAAAAAAAACCAATGCCACAAATCTATTTGAAGTTAAAAAGTTGTTCCAAAAGCACCCGAAGTCATTTTAAATGCTAGAAACTAAGGTTAAAAATAAAGTATTTTATTCACTCCAGAAATTGTTTCTGTTTCCTTACCTCATTAGGAATTTCAAAATGCATTTTCTGCAAAACATCAAACATTTCTGAATTAGCTGGGAGATTGTAATATGATGTATTTATCACACAAATTTTAACTTGATTTTGTTGATGGCTAGGTAGTTACATCTGTTTCCTTCCTTACAAATGAGTTTTAACTTAGATCAGAGCTCTTTTAGCTCAGTGTTGCTTGTTGCTCTATGCATTTCTTGTTGCAGTGTTTTAACATTTCAGATAAAATATTTACCTACTCTACAGAACAAACATTACAGCTTCCAGTACTATCAAGCTCTTCAATTTCACACCAAACCCGCATGCCTTAAACTTGACAGCCAGCAGCACTGCCAGCAATAACGCCCCTTTTATTTCAGGCTTCATAGAGATCTCATTTTCTTTCAAAATAACTGCAAAAAGTGTAAGTAAGATCACAAGTGGCCGCATACAAGATTCCAACCACGCTTACTTCACTCAGCAACTAAAAAGCCATCAGAGAGAGAAAACACTGGATGGTTGTAAACACAAGCAACACAACTACCAAGTAAAAAGTCTTTCTGGCAGCAATAGTTTTGGCAATGGCTGCTTTTTGCTTTTGAGGACCTGCAAGGTGCACAGACTCCCTCCAAAATGAGTTTTTGTAGACTGAAAGGAAGCCCAAGAATTGCACTAGACCTTAGGCAGCTCCCCAAAAGTGTTAAGATTCTAAGATTTGCTAACACAGGAACAAGCCACTTTTGTGACTTCCAGTAAGTTAAACCAGCAACAACATTTCTTTTGAAGAAACAGCTCAGGAGCTCTATTACTGCCCTCACCAATGTAAGCACGTACCTTGCCCAGAACTTTGATAGCTTGTAACCTCTTCCCATCTCTCTGCAATTCAACTGAAACACTGGGAAAGGAAAACCACCAGAAAGTTCACTGATAAAGAAAACTGGATATAGCCAATCGTAGGGAAATACTGAAGTCAGAATTATCTGCAGAATATACAGTTATACAGTTCACATTCCCTTTTACTCTCTCTCTATTACTCTCCTCCTACTTCCTATAGCAAATTTAGGACAACATGCCAGGAAAAAAAAAAGAGAAAAAGATTACTACATACTCCATAGAAAGCAATACCTTTTGTCTCTTCTCCTTTTTATAAGCTGTTTCTTTCCTAAGTACTTTTCATTTCATTTCTACTGTCAAGAGCCCTGCTAAACAGGATCAGAGACATGTTAAAAAAAGAAGGTACATACACATCAAGTTTTGACAGGACAATCCATGACATCCTTCAGGAACAGAGCTGTCTGTAAACACAAGCAAGAGAAATATTTACTCGGGCTCTCCATAACTTTTGATGCTACATCCTCAAAATACCTTGCCTTTATCTGGTCTCTAGGATTCATCTGCTGACATCAAGTATCACAGAGTCAGAGAAGCAGAACAACTACAGGCAGTAAGTTCACATTTGTTCTCTTAAATACAGCCATAAGTTTCTAAAAGGAAAATATCACATTTATGACACCTGTCTTATCCCAAAATACATAACTTAAATGTGAGCACATGCCAAAACACCACAAGCTCTCAATTCTACTTTGGAGAATTACTTCAACTCAATAAAATGGGGAGAAGGTACTTAGCTGAAATCACATCTTAAATTTGCTTTCCCCAGAACAACCTTCACTACAACCTGACACTCTGAATGCCTTTCATTCCTCTGACTTTGGATTACAGTTAGAGCAGTGACAGGAGCAGTGTTAGACGCAGTGACTGCAGCAGTGACCATACCAGGTAGCCAGCAGGGACTATCCCAACACCCCGATTCGTTCACCGGCTGAAGATAAGGCAGGAAGAGGCTCTGTTAGCAAAGACACAAGCATTCTCCAGTGCTGCCTAAGACCTGAGAAATCCAGTGCTTAGTCACAACAGAAGAATACTAGAAACATACTGTATTGTGGGACAGTAACTGGTGGCTAACAGTGTGATGGACATTAGGAATTTGATCATCTCCTCATAATTCTCTACTTCCCTAATGAATAAAACTGCCCTCCCTCCCCAACAGACCTGTTACCCAGGCTCTTATTGCAGCCTGAGAAGGTGTATTTCCTTGCCATCAAGATGATCTGCCCTTGAAGGAAAACAAACACTCTTGGAGCATTCATCACAAATCACTTAAATATTCCTGCACATAGGAACAGTCCACTTCCAAGCTGATGGCCTCTCATTCCTGTCCCATAGCGCAGGAAATAGGGGCTCCAACCAGTTTTCTATTTTCCATACCCTGAAAGGGCCCAGAGATACCATCCTTCAGCACTGCCACTGGCTGAAAGAGATGGGAACAGAAGCAAAGTACACATAGAGACTAGCTTGAATCCAATCCAGCTTCAACACCTCAAGCTTTAAAGTATGACTTTGCCACACTACTTTATTTCACTCTACCTTTTTAATAGGGTACTTACATTATTTGATTTGCTTAAAAATAAAATACATCAAGCTTCAGTTTCCTCAGCAACAATCAAGCATTAGTGATGGATCCAGGAAGGATCACCTCCACAGTAGAACTCCCCTGATGTTACCACTTACTTCTCTTCACCTGCTTCTTCGCTCCTGTAAGTAGGCAGATCATCTTTATAGATATTAGCATCACCTTGTTTTACTTTGACAGCAACCTGCTAACCCACATCGACGAGAAAGGCTCACAACCAATACTGCTAAAATACACACAAACTCAAGTGTATTTCCCAAGACATAACAACAACTAGGGGAGAAACAGGCAAGA
>JAHREE010000348.1:5540141-5602534 GCA_033628505.1 Tringa tobata | reverse complement strand
AGCCTTCTCTTCTCCAAACTAAACATGCCCAGTTCCCTCAGCCTCTCCTCACAGGACTTGTTCTCCAGACCCCTCACCAGCTTGGTGGCTCTCCTCTGGACACGCTCCAGCACCTCAATGTCCTTCTTGTAGTGAGGGGCCCAAACTGAACACAGTTTCAACAGCCTTCACATTGCCTGCTGTTAAAAAGGATAACGCAGCATAAAAAAGAATTATGCAGGTAACGTGTTATAAGACAGGAAAAGAATAAACAGTAATAATTCATTGTAACAGGTAGTCACAATGTCCTGGTAGTAGCTGGCTCATATGTTAAAGGGTCCTGGTAGAAAGGAAATTATTTCCAGACAATGAAGCTGCTGATCAGTAATGACTGTAGCATTTACAACTCCTCCAGATCTCTGTTCCAGATCAAAAAATTCTCCCTTACCTTGAGAAAGTAAATTGGCCGCTGGCCTTATCAACCATCCCAAGAACACCCAGCAAACAAATTAGCCACAACTCTGCAAAAATGTAAGCAGTAACCTTTTGTCATGCTTTGTCTTCGTGAAGGACTCACGTATTCAGATAGCTACCCTCAATTTGTATATTTCATAGGTTTATGTAGCTGTCAGTACAGCAGCATTTAAATGTCTCTTTCCTAACTTCATCCTTACAACATTCCTGGAAGAAAGGGAGGTACTTGCTGCATCGGGTAGCTGGATATCGGAGAACGCTCCAACTCCAGCAGAAAATTAATGAAATTCTCTCTGAGAATGAAGTTCAGATTCCGTAAGGCATAAAGGTGACTAAACCAATGGAAGTTACATACCTACAGCAGTCAGTTGCCTAAACAGCATCATACATCAGAATCTAAATGAGGAGCATCACTTAGTCTCCTAGGTCCTGGACTGGTAACAGCCTAATTCAGGAACTGACTCCTTTTAAATACTTGTCCCTATTTAATTTAAAACATCAATAAATCCTAATGGCATAACAAGAAAAGCATAGACAACCTTGTGACTTGGCTGTGGAGGCCACAATTCATAACGGAAGCATCCAGAGGTCTCTACCTGCCCTCACCTGTGGCGATAGGGGAAAGAGGATTTCAGTGTTTTACATGGTACTTTAGTGTAAGGTGCATGGATATGTTTAAAAGCAAAAGAATGGCTTGGCATTGCATGAAATAACAATAAGCCACGGCTCTCCCGGGCAGAGGGAAGTCTTTTTTTATCAGGAAAGATGAGAGGTACCAAGAAGGGGAATAGAATCAAGTGTAGCCAAGTGATGAGCATATTCTTGAGTGCCTGTTTAGGGGATGGCAACAATAGGAGACTTTCTTATTAATAGTTCCTGAAATTCATTATAGCTGGATTTGATATATTATTGCCTAGCTTTGTGCATATGACTTCTGAGTGTTGCAGATGGAAAGGAAGAGATTTTGACATTTCTAAATATAGATTGTTACACCTTTTATGTATAAAGCAGACTTGATGACTGTAGACTACTACAGTGGATACTTACAACAGTACCGCTGCACAAATTAATGCAAGCAACAGCAAGGTTTGAGAGCATTTGAAATCTAAAGATAAGAAAATATTTTTCTACCAATGTATTTTCAGTATTTATGCTATGGAATAGATCTGTTCAATAAATACTTCATAATAAGGGTAAGGGTCATGTTGTGCAATAAAACATACTTATGACTGAACACTGATGCTGCATCATTTGGTAATAATAGGGAAGATAGAGACTACACAGGGTCAAACGATGTCCCCAATAAATCTGCATGTCTTAAGCCTTACTGAGAACAGAAGGAAGAGTTGGCAGGGGGAGCACAGATTTAACTAGCTGATTTCACCATCTGAGCTGAAAGGCAAAATATAAAGACCAGACACTGAGAAATGTTCATTAAAACAGCAAACTTCTTTCCACCTTATAGATAAAATAATTTATTCTTAACAGTTTTTAACTCTCAAAGCTATTCTCTTCACGGACACTGCACACAGCTCAAGAGATCTGTCATTAGAGTTCACTGTTTCTCCAGGTTTTTTTGCCAATAGTCACACCTCACGCACGCGTGAGGAGATGGTGCGGTTCCTCCACTGTGGAGCACCAAGAAAGTTTAAAAGGTATTTGCAGAACAGCGTAGCAGACCGTGCTGCTGGCAAGCCTTCAGAACTTGATAGACCTAATTCTCTTATTCTGCATCTCAGCTTCAGGTCACCCTGAGCTTCCCTAGTGATGGGAGAGCAAAATAGCAAAGCTATTGACAGATTTTTCGCTTGTAGCTAATTTTTACTCTTGATGGCTGTAATACTACATTCTCCTTTCTCACCATGAGTGTTTAAAATAAGCTGGAAAACTACTTGTGATCAACCTTTGCTTTCATAATGTTTTAAATTTCCCTTTTCCCCCTTATTTGGTGGTGTTACATTACTAACAGGTTTGGGCATGCTAAATATAACCATAGTATCCTTATAGGAGCACCCTAAGCAAGACTATAAAGATGTGATATATACAATACTGAAAAATGGCAGTAATAAAATGAAAAATATATCAGCCCTCTTAGCAAGCCGAAATCATCTAGCCATCATGTAGATATATGAAAAGAACTCAGTACATATTGCAGCTTTGGATTACAAATGGTACTTTGGTTTTAGTCTGTGGGATTTTTCCCTCTTAGTGGAAAGTTTCTTTACATAAAATCCATTTCAAATCTCTTTATTAAAAGATCCTTCTGCACAGGGATACACCACTTACCCATTACCTTCTAGAGCTGTACATAGCCTGCCCACTTCTCTGAATGCAAGTGGATTTTGCTCAATTGTATAAAATCCTGAACTCCAAATATCAGCTCGGCTTATTGTGTCATTATTTTTGGTTCTTTGTTGTGTTTCTTTACAGCTCTGAAAGAGCCTTGTTAAACGAGGCTAGCTGCCTAATGCCTGTGACAGAGCCCGTCACAAACTGTTACATGACAACAAAATACATCAAAGATGATATGAGGAGACACTGAACTATGACCATGGTCTGCTTGTTCTCAGGGCACCAAGAAAGAATGATTTTTTTATTACACCATGGCAGGCAGTATTTCATGCTGCATATATTAGATGGCCAAAGCACTTCCACTAACAGATGATGGCATCTTCTAGAGAGATTTTTACAAAGTAGGTTGTATAAGAAAGGGCATATTGTTGGCAACCAAGGATTCTTAGAGCCTGATTTTTCACCTGCCATAAATCTTACATCATGCACATTCCTGCAAATACAGTACCCGCTTGGTGGAAAATACTACCATCTGCAAGGACAGCATAAATGATAAAGTAAAAATAGCCATTATCGAACCACAACTATAATGGCTGCACCTCTTGCTCATTATAGGAACATTCAGGGAACAAAATCCTTTCATCACTGAAGTTATAAAAAATTCCCCCTGATTTCAATAGGGTTGGTCTTTTGCCTGAGTTTGATAGCAATATATCCACTACCGTATCTGTTAATTCCCAGCCTGGTCAAGAATTGTATTTTGTCTGACATTCACACTTTTGCTCTTTTATTAGAATTTGCCTTCTTTGGGAATGAAGAAGACACTATTTTAGTTTAATTTTAAAATTTACTAAAGGTAGTCAGTTTGTTCATATAATATACGATTAGCTTTGCATCACTTCAAAAATAAACTGACAAGATTTGAAAGCGGTTTATACTATAAACTGTGAAAGCATCTATGTTTATATGGTTCCAAAATTAAAACTCAGATGAGATTAATTGAAAAATCTGTAGAGATTCATCAGTCTTAAAAGCAACTGGAAGCTGCATTTCATAAAAAGCCATGTATTTGGCAACGAAAACAGGTTTTTTAAGTTTAATGAGAAAAAAAAATAAATGGGTTTAACTTTTGGGTTCAACTTAAACAAAGCTGTTGTATTTCATATGCCTTTAGTTAGACAGCATGAAGGCAATTTATTTTTTTATGTAGGCTTCAAAGTCTTGCAATAGCAAATTGTCCCTGCCAAAATGCCAGGATACATAGCTGGATTCACATACAGCCTCCTCAGACTTAAGAAATTTTTAGATTCATTTTTACTTTGAACTCACGCCAAGACTCTGAACTGTACAGGCAGCAAAGCTCTGCTAGTAGATTCTGCTGACATTTGGAATCACCAGTGATTTGTTCTCAGGATGCCAGAACAAGGCTGTAGATAATATTTCACCCTTATCGTGAACAATAGAATTCATATGGACATGTCTCTTTCCAGGGTATTTTTGACCTTTTCATTTTAAGTATTACTTTTTTTTCACCTACACAAGCAGTAAGATTATTTTACAGTAAGGAGACATTGACATGATAATGCCTGCAAAGTTATGGTGTTTCTTTCACCAGTGCTTCTGGCCAAAATCCTCAGATGAATTTATCATCCATTTCGTCATCTCCCCTCCCTGGAGTAAAGTTCCTTAACATCCCTAACAACAGGGCTGAGGAGTCAACTACCACCCTCTGAGCACAGGATCTGTGGTCCAGAAAGAAGAATACTAGTGGCACTGGACTGAGATAGTGAGACTTTAATTCCAGCTTAAGTTGTGCCTTACAGTGTTAAGGCTTAACTAAATTGGCCTGGTTAACATTCTGCTGAGTTTCTGAGCTGCTTTTGGAGTAGGTGGAATTTTCCCTTCCCTCATTCTCTTCCTCCCATCTTGCCACGACTGCACACACATGCACATGTGTGTATCTCTGTAAATTAAATTGCTCCACAGTTGTAGATGGGAAAAGGAGAGGAACCTGTCCCTGGAAACCTCCTAAAGAATATCTTCTCCCAGATCTGGCCACATGCTGCAGTGGTAAATACGTGGAAAAAAATATGCTCTCCTTCATATTTTCACCTTCTTTACAAATACCGTTCTTGATGATCACTCCAGGAGTTCATCACAGCTGCTCACACATGTAGCATTAGGACTCTTGAACCTACGGTGTAGTTTGAGTGGGCGCTACTGCCCTACGAACATGCCTTCCTAACTTACCCACATTTCCATCAGTTAAGAAGTCAAGGATGATACACAGACATTCTTCAGGCTCTCCCTGGTGCCCTTTCACTGGTGAGAACCTCTGCCCTCAAATGCAGAGTCTCATGCCCCTGCCCTGCTCATTGCCCCTGTGGAGGCATGCCTGTGCACAATTAAACAGCACTGCATATTTATAAATTACTAACTGGTGCATCATTCTCTCCACTTGCTGATCGATAGTGGGAACCGCAGGGAAATAACATCGTGGGGCACTACAGTGGATGGACTTGGGATGTGAGCTGTGGCTTCCACACGCAGACACACTGTCAGTGGAGCTTTGCTGCTTCTGTAACCAGCTCTGTAGCTCCTTCTGCATCAAGAGTCTGTGTCCTGAGATTCCAAAGATTTTTGTCTTGCAGCCCAGTTCTGCTATGTTGAATTGCATCTGCCCTACCTGCACTATCCCTTTGGTCACTTGGGATCAGCTGTCCCACCTGTGCCCCCTCCCAACTCTTTGTGCACCCCCAACCTGCTCACTGGTGGGGAGGTGTGAGGAGCAGAAAAAGCCTTGACTGCTCAGCAACAACCAAAACCATCGATGCACTACCAAAAGCACTCTCATCCCAAACCCAAAACACAGCACCACCAGCTGCCAGCAAGAAAGTCAACTCTCTCCCAGCCAAAACAGTTACATGCCCTCATACTGCCTTTCCCAGACCTTCTTTCCAACCTGACCACTGATCCACAAAGCAGCCACTGCTCTGGATTAGACCCATATTAGTGTTCCAACGCAGCCTCTGGAATGGCAACAGTGTTGTTGAACTGCATAGTGAAACAGGCAGAGACTAACTACCTTGCAATCCACAGTGAAAAGAGAAACGTCAGTGCCGCTGCGTTGATGCAGTAACTGGCAGAGATGCTTCACTTCTCACAGAGGCCCACTTTGCCTACATTCAACAGATTCTGCTCAAAACAAGTCTCCACTGAGAGCAGCTGACAATACACATTAATATGGATGGGAAAGTCCTATCACTAGGCAGAAAAATTATTAAAAAAACCCCAGACAACTTCCACAGAATCAGGTCTGTGTTCGAGCTGCCTATTACGTCAGGCTATGGCAGATGTCAGCACCTGGAATGGTGTATAGTCCAAAAGGGTCAAAGACTTCAAACCAACTATTTTTAATCCCAGAATGACTAGTACTAAACAAGGACCAGGGATATGCATCCCCTTATTTGGTGTAATATGCACTCCACGTGTAGCTTTTGCAGTTTATGGTCAACACAGATATCACCACCTGCCATCGGTGACTGACTCCCTTTTTTTAGAGCCAGCTTCAGTCTTTGATAAAAAGGGTACCTTCTTTCATTCTCTAGATGCTGGTCTCACTTTAGTAAGAACAGAGGCTCCCAGATAATGAGTTGGAACAAAAACTGCATGAAAGAGGGAATAATTCACCATTAATTAAACCACGCACTGGAGATGCTGCGTGAACAGGGATGGCAGGGGCACGCATATGAAAAAACATGCCTGGCAGTACACCAGTCAAAGGATGTGCCTTCTTAGATTCAAGCATATTTAATTGAAGTTGCACACAAAGTAGGTGACAACAATGCTTCAGAGCTGATGGTGTAATACATAACCACCATTTTGAAAGGAATCCACTTCCATCTCAGACCCAGCTCACAGCAGTGGAGTAAGGAGATTCCTATCTTAGCCTTACCACAAAAAACACATAGAAGTATTTTGCACAATAGTTTGAATTCCTGTTAGAGACCTTATACACTCTTAAAAATCCCTTGCAGAGCAAATATTTGTTAATGTTTGTCTGCTTATGTGCTTGCAAGAGACAGTGCCCATGTGCAAAACTCTGTGCTTCTGCATTTATGTATGCACTTATGCTTTTATGCATGCATATGAGGATTAGCATGTACAATTAGTCCTTTTTGTAATTTAGTGAAATGCAGTAGGACCATTACTGCCAAGAGAGGGAAATTTCATCCCCTTCATTTTATTTTCCACTAATGGGCTGTGCCTTGATAATTATAGCTCGAGAAGGAAAAATGTTGACCTGAGCTTACTTACTGTAGAGCTACTATGGAGACAGGGTATTAGCATTGTCCTGGAGATAAAAGCATGGGCAAGTTATAAGGATTCTAGTAACTGTTGAAAAATATATGAACTATTTAAAAAGCAAAATGTTCAAGGTGTAAGGTCTCAGTTCTCCACTGCATGCAGGAAAACTACTAACTTTACATAGCAGAACTGCAAAAGATACCATGGCAATCCCACAGCTGGCAACCAGCCTTCCCAAAGCACAGGCTCAGATACAACAGACTCTTGTTTTGTCATCATCTTTTTTCTCTTCCTCCTTTCCCTGCTTTAATTTTACTGTTCATGAGGTATCCAGTTCTTCAGCTGATAGAGACAGCCATGTGCCCTTATATAGCTGTTTGAGCCCCTTTTCAGTCTCCAGGTGAAAGACAGTGACCAGCTGAAATACTTCCCTTCCTCCCCACTCCCAGTATAACAGTGGGATCTAAAATGACTTATATTAGTATCAACCAGCACTAAGATACCACAATAGATTCTCAGATTTGCCTTTTCAATGATTTTTTTTTCCCCTGCTTCATCTCTTCCACTGATAAAAAGAGCCTAGAAATAGCTACTGTTCATAAATATCAGGGAGGCAAGGCAGAGGAACTCTGGGCAGGGATAATACACTAAGAGAGCACAACGCCTCTCCAAAAATCCCACCAGCCTATTAGGAGATCAGATAGCAGTAGATGTGCAGGTTGAATCCAGTCTGACTCCAGAATGTAGCTGGAGATTACACCCTGTACCAGCTGAGGCTATAGGGCTGCTTGCATGACAGGGCCCCAGAAGAAACTGCTCGTGAATGGCTCCCCAACAATACGCAGCTGAAAAGCCACGGTTTGGAGACTTCTGAGATAACGCAGTTCTACTCTTTGAATTGCTGCTGTTATCAAATCCCAGCAGTGCAATACACCAAACTCAAACTGCTAGATGTCTAACTCCTGAGAGTCTCCGGGATTAAAGTTAAAACATGCATATCTCCTCTACATGCTGTAAGCCCATAAGGTTCCAAAAGCAAACATAAACCTGGAAAACACCTGTGTAAGAGCATTTTTCAGATAGTCAAGAAGAAACTGCTGATTACTAAATATATGAATTATAACCAGCTGATACTCACAGCTTAGTGTTTGAAGCACTTTTTGGCTGGAAACTCCACATTTCAGATAAGATTAAAACTAAGACATCAAATATTTATTTTCACACAAGCTGTCCCAGTATGTGATGTCAGGCCTTAAGCTGTTGAAAACACACATATCCCAAAACTAAAGAATGATAATATGGTTACACTAGCTCCTAAATTTCTCTTCTTTGCTTTTGCAAAGAACATTATCATTTTCCCAAGGGAAATGTAAAATGTCTTATGCCTCCATGTTGCCCCATTCCTCCAGCACACCTGAAAATAAATATCCCTCTTGCAGAGCATAACTCATATTGCTCTTCAACCATTTATGCCTTGTCTGTTCTGGGCACTTCAGCTCCATTTAAACAGCCTAATTTTTCTGTGGGAGGTGGAAGATAGGAATACTTAGAGACCACAAAAAAACGGCCTTACAAGCTGATTATTTTTCTAATTGAAAATATAAAAATTTTGCCTAAGACAACCTAGACTGTTCTTTTCAACAGTACCTTTTACAGCGCAATACACTCAACACTTTTCTCACTTCAAAAAAGGACATCTTAAAGCTATAAGATTATAGAGTTGTATCCCCTCAGGTAAACCAGTGCTCTAACAGTCAGAAATAATGACCAGAATACAGCTATTTTACTAGTAATAATATGCTACTTACCTAACCCCAGGCTGAGCTTCCTCTTACAATCCATCTTCATCACGAATCTTCACATCAAATGATAGCTTGGCTCATTAGCAATGTGTTCTCGGACTCCATCTTCTCCCGTGAACCTTCAATAAACCATCATTAGTACCTGTATTATTCACAAAATCTACTTTCAAAATAGTATTCTAACAAGACTGTATATATGATGAGGAAAAGAGGCAAGTTTTAAAATTAAAAAAATCAAAACTAATCTATAACATTAATACCTAGGCCAGCAGAATCTGGACTAAGAAGCCTTAAAGGGTTTTTATAACCTTTTACTCATGCACGCTTATGCCATGAAACATCCATGGTACTTGTTTTGTGCTGACAGACATCAGTATACATATTATATTTCAAATCTAAGAATTTTCATTACTAAAGTGACAATTATTTAGTCACTTACAAAAGCAGCACAACCCTCTTCCTCACATAGGAAAGTCCTATGCAAAAGGCCCTGTCCCTACTGTTAACTATATAGGACATTATACTAAAGCAACTATTACCTACAGCCCTTAGGATTCAAGACAAAGTACTTTATTAGTAAGCATGAAGAAATTCAGCACAGAAAAACTAACTCTTATAAAGCTTACCTCATGCAACACTAGGCCCAAACAACTCCTCCAATACAGCTTTTTCAGAGCTGGATCCCTAAACACTGTGAGGGCTGCAGGTATTATGTACTTCTGAAAACTAGCACATCCGTTTCAAATCCTAAATGTGGCTGAAGGTGCTTCTCTTTAGCAATCAGCTTTGAAAACCTGACCTTAATTGCTTGTCTAGAACAGAGGTAATAGCACCCAGCTGCCTTGTAAGCTCTTGCAAGAGAGCACTTGAAGAGGGGAGGCTCTGTTCCTTTGCCAAGTATTACTTGTCAGGGAAGTGTAGTGATCCCCACGGGGAGGGATGACACGGGACACCTGGCTTCTGGTTCTCATTCTGCTACTGAGAGATCCTGGATAAGCTTTGTCATGAGTCAGCATCTGAATTTCTATATCAATGAAATGCGGCTAAACATCCCATTTTTCAGGACAGTATTTCAATATCTTTTCAATATACTTTGAATAAGATGTGCTAAGAGAGTACTGAGCGTTGTTGCCTGTACATTTTTCATGTCATTTTCTAGCCTAGTGGTGTATATTCCAAAGACACACGCTGTCCCTACAAACAAGCAGAGAAATTGAACCTATTCTATTTCTGAAGCTTCATCCTGATGGATTTATGCAATAAACGTTTGTTCCTGCCCAATTGCCTGATGCTTATTTATTAAGAAATTTCATCTGAAAGTAATCTCTCATGTCTGGAACCAGTTTTGTTCCTTAGCCAGGTTTCAGGTTTCTTTCCCTGAAAGCTGCTGTGGAAATGCATGTGTACAAGTATGTAAGTTTCCATGTTTTTATAAAGTCAAAGTTGTGGTTGCACAGAAACACTTGAAAAATGCACAGTTGTAACATGACACTTTTTAAAGTGTAACACCCTAAAAGCAAAGAAGTTAGATAAAAGGAGCCACTAAAAGGATAAAAACTTCAAAATGGCAAGAAAATAGCATTATCTGAGACAGAAATAAAATGTATACTAGACATCGTAAAAAGACAACAGTCATGCTTAGATATGGGGAGAAGCAAAAATAAAGGGTGAAAGTCATACCTGAATGGTAAAAATCAGGAGCAGTGTAAATTCTGACAAGTGGCAACATATAGCACAGGTGAAAAGATAATTATTTTATTTAAATTGGAACTCTGTCAAAGTTGATAGAATCAGTAGATAAGCAAGATATAAAAGGGAAAAATAAGGTTAATGCAGAAAAGCTGTGCATCCTTTAGGTTGATATGTGCTATAGAGAAGGACGGGGGTATTCCTGGTCAGATCATTCCTTACAAGGGTTGATCTGAGGAAATCTCAGGTTTAGGAGAAAATATCATTGCTCAGAATAAAGGGGTTTTGCACAAATCAATGCAATGAACAGTAACAACTTGCGAGGAGCAGATGATGCTCACCTGGGAGTTTGGAGGCAGCTCACGTATGAAATTGCTCAGCTACTGAGTGAGCTCAGTAAGTGCTGCTTAAATCACTGCAGTGCCAGAGCTACGGGAAAGTGCAATCAAACTTTAAAAAGGATCCAGGATGAGTGATTGTATTTCTTCCATACCCAGGGCTGGAAGAAATATGTAATAAAAATGGAAGTAGTAGACTCGAGGATAAATATCATCTGCTGGGGCTGAGTCAACATAGCTTTCACAGAGCCTGAAATACAATCTCTGAGAGGTCTCCGATGATGATCCGGTAGGTGATCCATTGGATATAGTTATCTAAGTTGCAGTTGTGTTTACTGGACAATCCACACAGGGGTATAGGGAGCAAGGAAGGCTGTTGCAACATGTTGTAGCTTTTAAGGATGGAGGGTGCTAACAATAGATGGCTCCTGACTGGCCTCACCTGTGGGCCTCCACCCACGGCCTCTGTCTATTGGCCCAGGGGCTGCATTTAAGCTCTGGCCTTCGCCTTTGCTCTTGTTTGGGCTGTGTTGTAGGAGTATGTATCTCCAGCCTGCTCTCCTTGCTGGACCTTGGACCTATGTTGTGTCCTTACCTTTAGTCTGTGGCTTCTGGATGTGATTCAACACCTTATCAACAGGCCGTGCTGTCTGCTCACTGCTGTTGTGCTGAGGTACTGTAAGACTTTGCTGTAGTCATGGTTCCTGGGGTCTCCCCCTTATGGAGCAGCCCTTTTCCAGCTGCTCCCCACTGGCCTGTTTGTCTTGGGCAATGACCTACATTGTGAAGTCAAAGTGGAGCTAGGGCAGAGCCAAAAGAGTACTTGGGTTCTGCAATATAAACTTTCTGAAAGCTTTTAGGAGGGCTCATCAATAAAATAAGTCTTAAGATTTAAAAATCCTTTAGAGAAAATGGAGCAGGTAAATGGCTCATTTTCCTAACAGGCCATCTCAGAAATCTATTGTGGCATCTGTGTGTATAGCCTGTAAGTATCTGGTGAAGGTAAGTAGTGAAGTAACAAGCTGCAGATGCTAAAAAAGCTTTGAGATGGGTTTGGGCTAAAAGTGATGCATTGCTTCTCAGCACAGATTACAGGATGGACTCTTCATCCTTGCAAGTGTTTTGTGTGGGAAGCAGTTACTGGTCTGTGCTGTGCAGACAGGGATCAAAGGAGTGAACAGGCTCTGGGTGGTGATGGGGTGTTCCTGGCTGTTACTGGAGATGTCCCACCTGCACAAATGGCAAACCACTAGAGAGCAGCATTAGATCAAGACTTCTGGTGTCAGAACTAGGGAAGATATAGACCAGCCAGTCCCATCCGGCTTAGCCCTTGGGTACTTAAATTCTCAAATACTGACCCCAGCCTTTGTAGCTTGTCTCCAGAAAGCCAGCTTTCCATATGCATCAATTTCAAAAACTACAGTAAAATTCTCTTCAGCCTACAGCTGCTGCAAACCAGACAAAACCAAGGTTAGCTGTAAAAGTTTGAGCTGATTCTTGTCTCTAGCCATGGTCTCAGGTGAGTCCTTGCTGACACCTGTAATTATCTCCAATGCAGAGTCTTTGGACTTGAGCTTCTCCTTTCTAGTGTTATGGTATCATTCTGACACGGTAAAGGTAAGAGATAAATGGTGGTAAAGTAGCAGAGATCACACTGCTGCAGGAGTGGTTTAGGAAGAACAGAGTCCAAACACTCATGGATTTCCAACTAATTTCAACACACCTCAGTCAGTATTTACAGTGAAGATTTTTCCTTCTAAATAGAATAAATCTTTCATTTAAATAAAAAAGTACCAAAAAAGGCAGAAATATGTCAATATATGCTATAGCATAATATATTCTAACCTACACTAAAATTGCCTAATTACATAAGCAATTGAATGCTAGTTTTAATATATGAAGCACACATGGTGGACAGGAACCTTTCCTATGAAAGGTTTGCTTTCGCGGGCTGGTAACTGGAACAAAGTAAGGACTAGGCACCAGGGACCAGATTTACAAAATCTTATTTTTGTGATTTGGACCTTTTCTGCAAAAGCCAAAACACTTTTATTGTACTTGATCAAGGTCAATGATTTAATTATTCTAAACTGATTAACTGACTGGCAACTGAAAAGCAGGGAAAGCTCATTTTCTTTTCCCAATCAGTAAATAATGAGGCATGAATGCAAGCTTTCACTAATCCTAGCATCCTGAAGGACACAATAGCTGTAAGCAGATAACTGTTTAATAACATTATTTCAAACACAAAGGAAGTTTTGTGCATGTTTTTATTATTTAACTCTTCTCAGCCTGTTCTAGTATAGTATAATAGTTTCACTTAATGGCTAGAAAGTTATTTTTAAATGCTCTTCAGCAGAATCTGATTTCTGTCCAAATGCAGTATCACACACACGAGTTTAAAAAGAATTGTCATCTAATAAGGGCAATACTATCTATTATTGTGACATAAAAAATTAGGACTTTCCATGTAGTAAGAACAATTGGTGTGATTGTGTGGAGATAACTGTGAATCCTCCTGAAAAGTAATAAGCTTCTTAAGGTGAACATGCAGCTGAGTTAAGCTGCTGCTGTTTGCCAGCAATTGACTGTGTAACCTTTGGTGCAAATAGCTGCAAAAGCAAGCATTAGAGTGATATTCCACGGGATCCTTTGACAATCACACAGCCTTTCACTCTCCGGAATTTTGTTTCCCTTGAGGTTCATACAGTCTAATCCTTTAGCCAGGGAAAGTGCCCTCTCTACTTTCTCATTATGGAAAGATCGCTGGACATACTATTCTTGTTGCTTCTGATGATACCTATTACTGATAGAGAGCTAGGAAAAACCTACACTTGAACACTAGCAGGTGTTTGGTATTTCTACCTTTGTCATTTAATATTATGCCACGAAGGATTTGGATTACATGGTGAAAGAAGTATTCGTTCTCTGCCGTGGAATGAAGGTGAAACTAAGTAAGCATCACTAAGAATGTGATAAACATCAGACTAAAATTACTAACAACCAGCAGTGGTAAAATATCTGGCAGATCAAGGACAGCGTGGCTAAGAATGAGAAATGTCAAAAGACAGCGTAAAAAAGGCATACAGGAGAAAGAATGCAAGTTACAGCTGTGTAATCAAATTATTTGGATAGATAAAGAGTCTAAGACCTGAACATTATTCTGCTAAAATATCAAAGCAGACAATGTAGACAGGCAGCATCAAAAAGGAAATTTGCATCTACGAGACCACTTCAGATAATGTGTGATATGAGACTTTGGTCTATTAATTAGCCTTGAAAAATACCCAATTCTTTCTGGCAGTCAGGAAAATTAACTAAGCCATGGGATAAATCTCCTGACTCAAGCCTTACTCTGATCTGTGGGCTGCAGCTAGAGTCAGGAAGATATTACAGCCTTCTGCACATGGATACACAGATCTTCATGGCAGAACTTCAAAAGGCTCTTCCATCCCTCCGCGCCGCACGCCTGGAGTGACCCAGCTCCGGGCTCTGCAGTGAGCTGGTCTTGTTCTCTTGCTTTTATTGTCTGGTAACTTCTGCTCTCTCCCCTGTCATCTTGTGATGTGTATCAGCAGAAATGTTCTCCTGTGACTTCCTCTGTCTCTCTTTTCAACCAGATCTTGAATAGACGTGGAGGTTGCTCAGAACTGTACAGCAGGACCTCTGGTTACCGGTTTAGCAAATTAATGAGGACTTCTGAACTTCATCTCTTCTCGGCCAAAGCAACAAAGGTCCTTTTCATCCACACCTGCTTATGGCAGTATAATCTGCATGGAAGTTATAACTGTAGGTGAATCATCAAGTCACAGAAATATGAAATATTTTAGAAAGTTTAGGAACAAACTATAAGTAAGGTAAAATGAAAATATTAGTAGCCAAGCTTGACATAACACCAGCTAAAATTTCTGTAGCAAAGTATTCCTTAAAAACAAAGGACCAGCCCATAGATCTCTCTGGAAAGGCACCCTCTGCCAACTTGATCTTCTGCGAACCACATAGATCCATCTGAATTTTGCCTCTGCAGGCAATTCCAAAACTCTTCTTGCTTGTTTCTTAAAGATCTGATGCAGCAAATCCTTAGGATTTTCTATAGCACTTAGGTATTTGTGCAGGGCTGAAGCTGGGAGGAGAAAGCAACATCTGCCTGCCTATGGTGGTGTTCATGTGGCTTCAATATTCCCAATGTGGCTTACTCTTACAGCATGGGTTTTCTAGGATTCAGCCTGCCTTTCTAGGCTTGTTTCTATTCATGGACATCAAAGGAAGGAGAGCTTCCGAGAAGATGGGAAGCCAAAACTGTGGGAGCTGGTGGTTTTATTTACTTGTAGATTCCAGAAAGACACACAATCACTGCCACTGATGATTATACTGCAAGATATGGCATTGGAAAAACAATTTCAACCAACAATCAGATTCATCTCTGGCTCCAACAGATTTCCAGTGCTCCTGGCCAGCAGTGCCTGGCTGAGAGCTGTGCACAGAGCGGGCAGACTGGCAGATGGGCTCTGCGGAGCAGGGTGGCTCCTCCTCAGCATGCTGAGGACAGGTAGTCAGCGTGGATGGATCAAAGAGTTCCTTGACATTGAGTTTTGCTGTAAACAAACTGCTATATCCTGTCCCTGGTCAGCAGTGAGGGGACCTGTTCATGGGTTCTTGTTAGAATTAAAGATGAGTCACTTTAAAGGCTGCTGGATTTTCTTTCCTATTGCTCCACTTCCTCTGTTTTCTGAAGATAAATAAGAAATGAGAGCCTGGAAATTCTCTTGAGAAGTCCTGCAGCTTGTTTGTTTTGTGAAAATACTCCTTGTTATCTAATTTTGTTACACTTGTTAACAACAGCAGCAGCTTTCCCGTAAAACTTGCCCCAAGTAAAGTAACCAGAACTTTGAGAACTGAGCTGCAGAGCAGAGAAGATCATCTTGGAAACATGAAGACGAAGTACTTTCTTCTGCCAACTCATTTAGCATTTCTCTACAGCTTTGCACTAACTAAACCTGTCCAGGTGTGTCCCTGCTCTGAGATGCTAAGAATTTACATAGCTGCTGCTGAATTTTTCTGACTATCTTAAAATTAGTTAAAAACTTTTCCGGCTGTGATTCTACATGATAGAAGCTTTCTGCAGTGGAGATAAGCATGTATTAAAAGATATGTTTGGTTTTGTTTTTTTCTTTTGCAGATAACTACAAGAAACAATGACTTAGGTGAGTTTGACTGTAATTATTATATAAATAACTGTAGGTTTTTGTGGGGCTGCTTCTCTATACCTCATTTTCATTATTTGGTGTATTTTTCTCTTTGGAAGTATTTGCCAGCATCAGTGGAAAACAATTCACAGAATTCAGATGTGTTTTAAAGTTGCATTCAGTGTGATTATTTATGCTGTCATTATAACGAAATTAAGAAGACTTACTGAGCAATTGCTACATGGAACATACTTTTCTATATGTAGCCTCAGCAAACCAGAATACTTTTCACTTTGATGTCTTTCTTATGTGATATAAGGCACTCCTCTGTCTGCTGTACCCAAGACTATTGTACGTTTCTGGCATAATAACCAATAGTTCTTGTCTGTGAGAAATATATTCGAAGTATTTTGGAGTCAGAACTGAGGAGGAGCATGTCACAATGTCTTATGTCAAATTAACAGCTAACCTGGAAATTAACAGCTTGTATGCATTCAATATGCGTGATAAAAATAGTCATTTCTTTTGTATGATTCATCCCGTCTTTACAAAGGTCAGTTATGATTTTTCTTTAATTCCACAAGCTCTAATGAAGAGAACAATGACTTATAATACTTAGCCTTCCACTCTGAAGGCTCCCAAAGCTTCTGAAGTTAAAATATATTTAGTCACAACTTTGATTACAGCTGCACTATGACACCTATATTGATATTAATCTTTTCTATCCAGGAAGCAGGGCAGACCTCACCGGTCATAGCATATTGTGAATGCTAGAGTCACTCAGTCTTAATTTACTAATCCTTTTTCACATTATTAGGAAATGAACTGCACTGAAAGAAATTTCCAAAGGTACAAAAGCTTGGTTAGTGTATACCTCTCATCTCCCTTTTGCACATCTATTTGCTTTCTCACTGCCTTGTGTGTTCTTTATTTGCTTCATCTGCCAGGTAGTGAAATAGCTGTGTATGAAGGAGACATCCTCCTGAGAAGAGGGCGACGCAGTGCAATTAACTGTGAGAGTTGTTTATGGCCCAAGTCACAAGATGGACTAGTCAAGGTTCCAATTAACATCTCTTCTGATTTCTGTGAGTGTATGCAAATGGATGCTGTAAACTTAGCATTGATTTTCCAGTCCCTATACTCTCTGTTATTTTTTTTGTTCCTGTGGCATGCACCAAAAGCAATCTTTGTCCAAATGAGAATTTATTGACATGTCTCTTTTGCTAATCTGTTAGCCCTATGGTACTTTGGCTAAAACTCCAAATGTTTCAGTTACAGACACTAAAACATGTCGTCACTTGGGCAGCAGTTAAATACCAGCTAATTAATTTTAATTACAAATATTAGCTCATTCCTACACTTTGATATTTACCAAGAAGAAGAAATAGAATTTGTTCATATTATGAATGTATTTTTGTCAAAATTACCACTAGGAGCACTTTTTTGAACACTGTAATTTTCTTTCAAATCTCTCATAGAAATATTCCCGCACTAGAAATGCTGTAGAGGAAAAAATGGAGGAAAAATCCTTGGAGGTATTTTTTCTCTTATTATTTCCCTCTAATCAGTCAATAGCTCTGTCCTGTGTAAAAGCCCTTAATCTAGAAATTCTTGTTCCAGAAGACTTTCTGTGGGCTGTGCAAGTCTTCCATCTCCTCCCCTGCTGAGGCTTCTCTGGTTTGAGGCTTCCACACTTCCATCTTCTTAAAAGATCTTACCTTGAGAGAAAATGGCATGGAAGTGAAATACAGCCTGTGCCCACTCCTTGTTTCTGGGGACAGGGAATCTGTGTTATCATTTGAGCTGAGGGGAGCCCAGTCTCTGCTCCTCGAATTGCAGCATATACTCTTGTGGTTAGGTGAGAGTTATTCCATCTATCTCCCTCTTTCCAAACTTTAAAGATGAGGAAATTAAGATATTAATCAGTTGTAGATGATTCATAACTGAGGAAGCCAAATTAGGCTAAAATGGTCAAAGGTAGATAAACACTCCAATCTTTATTTGGTACCTGAATAGAAACACTGTGATCTTCAGAGCCTCTGAATGCTGGCTGCCTCCAAGTGATTCCAAGGGGTGTGTGGAAGACATTTGTTATCTCTGATAAACAAAATAGGTTTTTGGTGCTTAGCTACAAATGGATGACTCATTTGGGATACTTTAATCCAATTATTTGTATCTGAAACTGTTGCATTTTTTCTGTTCTGGCTAATGGAAGAAACAATGCCAGTCTTTTGTTTTCCATCAGCTGTCTTCTATAGAATATGCGTGAGGGCCAGCTATAAATCTTACATCTCCCTTTAAAAGTCCAATCAACTTGAAGGTCTCTGAAAGCTTATTTTTATTATGCTTGTATGATAAAAAGATAACGAACGGTGTGAAGTTTTAAAGGAATGCACCCCATCAACACACCTTGATTTTGAGTAATCAACAAAGATTTCTCCTGGCCCCTTTCTCTCTCTAGCAGTGACAGAGAGGTCTTGGATTGCTGATGCTCTGCAAGAGATCTCCACGCTGACCTGTGTGCAGTTCGTAAATCGCACAACAGAAAGAGACTACGTGCACGTTGAACGTGGGCAGAGGTAAGCTCCTTGTCTCCTGAGAGTAGAAGCACTCAGAAAGTCTTTCAGCTTTTTTTCTGTTTTAAGTAATTTCCCTTTTTTATCCTATGAGTCAAGATCCAGAGAGCAGGTGCAATTTTTCATTTTTCTCGAGCTATACTGGTAGTTACATCAGTTAATAGGCTGCAGGAGTAAATGTGTGTGTGGACTTAACTCATCTTGAGTTACACCTCATTACCTTTATTTTCCTTAATTGTAAAAATTTAAAGAAGTATAATTGTATCATGTCCTTTGCTTGACTACTTAAACTGCTTTATCTTAGTTTGATGTGGCCTTTTTACTGTTTTAAAATTTGCCATACCACAAAGGCTTTATTTGTCCCCCTGCAGTTTGGCATCTTTCTGACATTTAGACACCTCGTATCAGTGACTGTTTGTATGTCCCCTTTTGTGGCAGCACATCCAGAGGCCCTTGGTGGCATAATCAGTGCATCTATTTCTTTGTATTTACTGAATGTGATCATTTTGTATATTGATTGCCTATTCTTAGCTGCTGGTCTTACTTTGGAAAAATTGGAGGACGTCAAGCAGTAGGCCTGGTGAAAAATGGTTGCATGGATAAAGGAGCAATTCAACATGAAATGAACCATGCACTGGGTTTCATCCATGAACAGGCACGGAGTGATCGGGACAGGTTTGTCAAGATTATGTGGGAACACATTGTGGCAGGTATGCCCACCAAATCTTAAGAGAAAACATATACTTTCAGATAAAGGGGAATGTTTCTCCTGCAAACAGCCACGCAAATAAGATTAATGCTGGCTGAATTGCAGCGGCAGTAGATTCAGTGTGATGGAATTTCTCATTCAGTGTACTAGGGGAATTTCTGTGGTTACAGCTACGTTAGTGTGGTCCCCCAAGGCAGATGCAGTCTAAAAGAAGCTTTATGTTCTTATTTTGATTGCCACCTTGAGCCCAGACTCACCTTGTATCCAAAATACCAAGATGATCAGGAGCACAAAATGTTGTTGCAAAGACTTGGCCAGAAGGCAGGGGGGGCATTTTTAGCTAGGGTGGGTAAAATGGGATATTCGGAGATCACAGTGGGGAATCAGAGAGCAACTCTGTCTCAGGGAAAGCCATGGAAACAGGGAAGGCAGCAGGTAGGAATCTTGGCACTGGCAGTGAGTGAAATGCACGTACATTGCCTAAAATGTAGATGAACAAGGAACTCAAAGCAGAGAGAAGGGGAGCAACAACAAGCATGTGCAACATTCTGGGACCTGACATGATGTGAGAGGAAGGACTGCCGTTATTTCTTCCTTGAGGAGAGAACAATATACGCTGCCATGAAAAGAAGGCGCAATGGGGAGCCATCAGGACTGGTATATCCATAGGGGGAAAACAAGTGAATGTTATTTAGGGAAAGGAATGAAGGATGAATAGTTTGGCCACGTGCCCTTGGTCTGTGTGCTGGGAACAAGGGAGCATGGACAGAGCTCCAGGGTCTGGGGTGGGGAGGGTAGAGAGAATGGTAGGAGGTCCTAGGGAAAGGGAGATGGTGGTACATAGAAGGAAAGTAGGGGAAGAAAGGATGCAAGCGATCACTTGTCTGACAGCTATGACAGCTGGACAACTCACAATTGTAAAAGGTAATAATGTAGTTAGTTCATTATAGAAAATAATAGCAAATGAGGCTGGGCAATTGAATACTAAATTCTAGTAAGTCTCTTCAACAACTAAGATACTCAACTCTTCAATGTCATGCACAGCTGAAAATATATCTATCTTTTTCTCCAGATGGAGCTTGATTGTTTTCATTGCAAATTCCTAACACGCTGTTCTCCAAACTTTTTTTAGCTATTCCCATGATATCCTAAATAAATTCCATTTGTGCTGTTCTTTGTTGAGGTTCCAGCTCTAGTGTTAAGGTGTAATTTTGCTATGAAATTTTTGCCATTGTACAACAAGGGTATGTCATGTTTGAAATGCTAGCAAAGCATGTGCTAGGAAAGAGGAGTTGAAAATATGAAGTTATACTAAAGAATGCTAGGCATGCATAAACTTTTACACTAGTTTTGCAGGGGGAAGTCTACAGGTTCAGATGTCATCATTCCTAAAGGATATGGATGTAACCAGGCTCTGATTCAGGCACAGTATCATGAAAGGATAAAAGAGAGGGAAGAGGTGAAGAAGACATAAAAGGAGATGGGGTGTATCTTCAGTGTTTTACCAGGACCCACCAGGCATGGAGGCTGAGAAGATGGGCATGACAAGGGAGTTAGAATGCAGAATGTGTGTAGCAGAAGCACTGCGGGGGAAAAAATGCAAGGATACGCAGGGAAAATGAAGTGAAGAAACACAGTGATGTTCATGAGGACTGGTAGTGTACACCTCCTGCAAAAACATGCTGCTGCTAACAGTGCTGATGGCAGAACTCCCCCTGACGCTGGTGCTGCAGAACTAGACCTCAAGACCTTTTACAGCTTCCCAGCTCTCCAACACAGCCTGTTTTTCTCTTGCCAGGGCTGCAGGATGTTTGCTGGTGGGTTTTTGTTTGGTTTTGGGTTTTTTTAAACAGAAATTCACCTTGGAAGCCATCCTACTTCTTTGTTTTGACAAAAGGCAGCCTGATCAGTTGCTCTCCACTTAGCTAGCTACTTGAAACTCAGCCTATTTTTCCCAAACTTTTGGGGAAAAAATAACTGTATTCAAAGTTTTCAGCTGAAGCTTCCTTTTCAGCCCTTCTGAGTCATTACACCTAGATTCTGGCAGAGAAAGATTTATTTATTTTTTCCAGAGTGGAAAAGATGGGCTAAGTCACCCCACATGTGCAGGTCTAGACAGCCAAATTTCTCTGGCGTGTGATGAGGCAGATACTAGTTTGCTGGCACCACCTTTGTCCAGTCAGGGCTGCTGCTACTTTTTCTTTTTTAACAAACCAATTCAGCAAAGCACACATGTGCCAAACAGTAGCCATATGCTTAAATGTTTCACTGCATTTGAACTGTGTTCTCTGTTCATCACCTCAAAAGAAGCTGTGCACTTGCTGATAATTCTTTCTGAAGTCAATATAGCAGATAAGAGGAACTGAGATAAAAACTGAACAGAGTCGGGAAAGCCAATGTTGAGAACCCATTTGAGACTTAACTGAGTTTTTGAGTTATCAAAAGCTCCAAAGCCATGTTTATCCCCAAACTTTCTATAGTTCTGGATTGTGAAGCTTCTCATTGGGAGCAGTGCTGAAGGACGTTACTGGAAGAGACTGGCTCTGATTGTGAGCCTGCCAGCCAAGTTGTGCACACTCCAGAGATTTTTCTGACAAGCGTCCAGCACTGAACTCTTGTCCAGATGGTTTGTGGTTTACAAACCACTATTTACAATAATGAAGGTACAGATGTTGAAGTGGAAAAGAGTGCTCAGAGGTTAGGGCATTAGCCTCAAGGCCAGGCTCCCTGCTCTGACATGGCTTGCTTGCCTGTCTTACTACAGACAAGAGACCCAGGGCACAACTCGTATTCATGCTCTCCAGTCAATGGAGAGAAATAGGTGCCTTCAGATGAAACTCCCTCCAACTTTTGCTCTCTTTCTCTCCCTTTCCTCTGATTATCCTGGGAGCCATGATGAATAGATTCAGAGCCTAACCTAGAGAAATAAAGCTAGGTGTCTTGAATTCCAGTCTGTGTCTCTGGGCTCCGGTCCTGTGTCAATGTACCACTTTCTTACCTCATGAGGTTTTTAAGGCTAAACAGATGAAAAGTGATGAGATGCTCAGCAGCTGTGATGAGAGGGGCTACATCAGCACCTATATTCAGACAGAATGTTTCTAACTGATCTTACTGAGTGCCCTTGCTTCATATGAATCATATCACTTCACTGTAGTCATTGCTGATAGGTCTGACCAGAGACAGAGCCAGAAAATGGCTGGTAACAAGTCCTTTGTGTGTGTGTGAATAACAGGCAAACTTTCTTTTGTGGTCTTATAACCTTTTGGTGGAAGAACTCAGTGAGACAGGTTGGTGGCCACCCACACATATCTCTGAATTTTTTGATCTAGGTGGTCAGCCAGATTTCCTTCTCAAGGTGTGGATGCAGCTTTGGGGACATAGGTTGGATGCTTATAATGTTCAAGGAAATATACTGGTAATATACCGATATGTACTTGGAGGCACCCCAATGAGGATGGACAGATGAATACTCTTACTTGAAGAGTGGAATGGATTTATTGATTATATTGAAACTTTGACTTACTTGATTCAGTTTATATTCTGAAACCTACTAGGTTAAGTGAAAATGGGTTCCCATGGTGTTCAAAAGGCTCTGGTGGCTTTTATATATCCAAGATCTCATGAGAACAAATATATGTATTCTAAATTACTCTAAGGATTATGACAGCAGGCAGAGTACAATTAGAGCAGCAGTAATTGTTCTAACTGAAACATGTTGCTTTCCTGCCTTACAGGGGAACAAGGGAACTTTGGAAAAGTGAATTCCAAAAATCTAGGCCTTCCCTACGACTACTCTTCAGTGATGCACTATGGCGCGTGAGTTGTTTTCTGAGATGTCCTTTCAAAGAAGCAAGCAGCTTTCAGATCTTCTCCTCAGATCTAGGAAGAAGGAATTGGTCTGTACAGGGAATGACTTCTGCTGTTCACTTAAAATGGAGTGAATGGATATAATTAAGGGTGACTTCCTTTGTCAGCAGGATTTCTGGAAAACAGAGTTGATATGGATAGACGAAAAAATTAGGACAATGTTTTCTTTCACTGCACTCCTGTCTCCTGCTAGAGGCCTTTGACATGGCTATGGTCCAAAGTCTAACTATACTGAGTCACTAATCTAAAACAGTTCTGAAGTCTAAATAATGTCATTAATGTAGCAACAGCTGATCATAGACAAAAATATTTAGGTACAGAGAGGGAAAAGATGGGATTTTTTTATATCATTAAGATGTTGTGTGCTGCCTCGTATTCATCTGGGAACACTGTCTAAGGTCGCATTTTAGTCCATAATGTACAAGCTGTAATAGCATGTGCCTTCTCCTTTATTTCCATTAGCAAGTAACAACTTCGGAACAAACCCACGAAACAAAACTTGTCTGGCAGGAGGTAGGAAATTGCAGACAGCAAACAATTACTAACTGAGACATAACTCTGCTTCTCTGCCTCTGGAACCATGAAGGTGGGATTCAGTTCACTGTGCCAGGACATTGGGGGAAGCCCTCCTCACTCAGGACAGAGCAGCTTTTTCTTGTTTCTTGCTTTCAGTTGCTGCACACAATTGGCTGCCATACTGGTCCTCTTCAGGAAAGACTGACTGGTCTCTGAGAAGCTTCTTGCCCTTTTCCATTGAAATTCTGTGCGTGTCGTACATGAATATGATTATGCAGTTACAGAATTTCACTGTTTAAAAGAAATGATCTAGAAATGTGATTTTCTTATTTCCACAGGTATGATTTCTCCAGCACTCCAGGGAAACCAACTATTGTACCAGTTCCTGACCCCTCCATACCCATTGGGCAGAGAGAAGGGCTGAGTAACTTGGATGTAGCTAAAATAAACAAGCTCTACAAGTGCAGTAAGTGCTGTAAATAAAAGGCATATGTGAATCCTTATACAGCTGATGCCTGTAGGCACTGTCAGACATCTCCCAAAGGAACTCAGCCCACAGTCCTTTCAACACATCTCTCCCTCACCCTACAAGAGGGCTGGTATGTCTGGAAACAGACCCATCCCTGTGCCAAGCTTCTGCCTTCTTGGAAAGGACAATTTACTTTCAAGAATTCATTGTCATTCTAAGTTATCCTCACCTGGTCCCTGCTCTTTGACATAAGCAAAGCCCATCAGAGAAATCATGGTTGCTACCTCTGTCAACTTCTCATTTCAGGAAAGCTGTGAAGGTTGCAAAGCACGTAAGCTGTCCTTAGCTATGATTGTAGCTTAGGGTCATGGGCAACAGTAGCGCCAGCAGGTTTGTGATTTCTTTCAATTAAAAAATGACTGCAGGGCTCTAAGAATGGGTGCCATTTATCTAACTATGGGTGCTGATCAGAACATCTCTTTGAGGGGAATTCCCCAGGCTTTTTGTATTGTTATCTACTTCCTTGCCCCATCTGTTTCTTAACTCATCACTGAGGTATCTTAAGGTCTAGAAATACCTAGCATTCCTCTAGCAGGAACTCTTCAGCTGAGATGCACAAAACACAGGTAAAACACCAGACATGCTCCTGCAATGCACGGCTTCTGCCCCGACTCAGTACATAGGTTAATTTATACGGTATTTGACTTTTCTGAGATGTTATTCAAATAGTGTTTCTTGCTGTTTTGGTGGAAACTAAAGTGGCCTAAATATTAGTGTACCAAATTCTGCTCTGAATTGTGTTAGAACTAAGTTAAATAAACATCAGTAATTAGTGGGAATCCTCATTCCTCCTGTTAAGGATAGTTAAGTACAGAAATTGCTGAGAGTGGTTCCTCCCAAATTCTGAACTGCAGATAAGACAAGTTTACAGTTTAAGTCTTTGTCATGGTCTCAAAGATGGTGATAATAAGTATTTAAGGATATTTATTCTTGATAGTGGGGCTGGGATTGAGTCACTTCAGTACCATTATTATGTAATTTCATAATCAGATCTGTATGTTTTGGAAGAAAAGGGCTAAATTTTCTAAAAAGGATAAAAAGTCGGGCTAAAAAATAGACAGGAGACTGGTCTTCTCAGGGAAAGTAGGGAGCAAAAGAAAAATGTCATAAATTCATATGTTCAGATGTCATATATTCATATTTTGTAATCTGGGGAGTTACACATAATGCAATAAATGAAGACTACGTGTGGAAAGACAAAAGACAGATGAGATCATACTTTGTATACCAGTCACTAGGTTTGTATCTTGACTTCAGTGCTCTCTGTTACTGTTTTCCCTCAGTGACTACCACTCTTTGCTTTGACAGAATCTAGTTTTCAAGCTTGATTTTTGCATATAGTTATGAATACACAAACATTTGCTGATGGGGATTGACATACTGTTGTCATTGAATCTACTCCTGTGATTGAGGTTGCATGAAAGATGCAGTCCTTTTTTAGTAAACTAAAATATGTGAATGAAGCCCTACTGTCTTTAATAAAACATTAGTAGCTGAAGCAGATAAGTACCTTAACTAGCTTCATTTCACCTGTAGGTTTTGAATAACTTTTACAGAATCACAGAATCTTCTAGGTTGGAAGGGACCTTAAAGATCATCTTGTCCAACCGTCAACCTGATTCTGACAAAAATAAACACCCACGCAACAACAAAAAGCAACACCATCACTAAACCATATCTCCCAGCACCACATCAACCTGTGGTGCTTGAATAATAGGTTTTGAATAACTTTTAGACTAGGAACATCTACACAATTGTAAGCATTCTAATTCATTTCTCTTTTGCAAGCTTGACTGATGCAGATGGTTGGAGAGATTTGTCAGGAATTTGTTTCTGGAAGATTTTTGTGCCGTTTTCATTCTCTTCAACACTGTTTGCTTCTTCCCTTCAGATTACTGTAGCTTTGTGTTGCCTAAATCCAAAGGCTCGTTCTCCTCTGTCAATTACCCATCCCCATACCCAAATAATAGCAACTGCCTGTGGCTGATCCGCATCCGTCGGAGTAAGGTAATTTTTATTAGGAGGAAAAAGGTTTGAACCACAGTGTCAAGGCTACACAGCATTATTTCATGATTATGACTACCCTCTGGGACTCATTTTCATGGACCAAGACATTTATTTTGTTACAGAGTGAATAAAAAGACAGTCTCAACAATTTTCATAAGACATATTAAGATGATCAGATGCATTATTTAACTTAATTTTTATCCAGTTACAATTGGATGGCTTTTCAAAGACAAGCAATAGTCAAACATCAATCACTGGGCTCAGTAACGAGGTGGCTAGGTGAAATTCTATGCTCTTTTTATACAAAAAGTAAAGTTTCGGTGATACATGGATAGTAAAATGAATATGAAGTCCTAGTTCAATTCATAATAATTAGATGGTTTCAATCTTTCCCTCTGTATAGCATTAAAACCAACATCTGTTTTCTTGTTTCTCAAGATTTTCCTGCAGTTTGAGGCATTTGAGCTCCAACCCTCCTCCGAGTGTTCTTCTGACTATATAAAAATCTATGATGGAAACAGCAAAAATTCCCCTGTCTTGCTGGACAAATACTGTGGGAAGGGGCCACTGCCCTCCTTAGTGGCATCTGGATCAGCAATGCTGGTAGAGTTTGCAAGTGACGGGAGCATCTCAGCCACAGGATTCAGAGCCTCCTACAACAAGGGTATGAACACTCCTTTGCAGAGCTTGGAGAACAGTATTAATAGTACTTGTATGGAAGAACTGAAAATTTTGAACATGTATCCCAGAGTAGTTTTTTTTCTGTGTTATTCTTTACACTTCCATAGTAATTGCTAATGCCAAAGGCTAGGAAATAACAGGGCTGAAGGTCAGCAAGAACCAGGAAATAGGTTGTTGAGTGGGTCTCATGTTAGTAATCCTGAGAACCCATAGATGTTCTTCTGAGAGCCTCTGCTAGGCTTCTTCATATCTTTAGAACTATTTCTTTAAATAAAAACAATGCAATGACTGTAACTAATAGGAGCAGCGCAGCCAAAGAGCACAAAGACTGCAGAACTCAGTGAGAAATCTCAACTGATGAGATGGGATCCAGTATTTGGGCAATATATTATTTGAGGTTTTGTGGCATTTTATGCAACGGGGTAACTTACGTGTTCTGAATTAAAGGCTTTTGTTATGTTACATGAAACACAGTGCCTACTGCAGTCACTAGAGGACTGTCTGTTTCACAAATATACAAATGCTGGATAAAGTTCTGTTGTGCTGCAACATGCTTTCAGTTAAAAGGCAATAGCTCAAACACCTTGTTATTGCCTTATTTCAACTAAGAATGGGAACTTTTTTTAAAACAGAAATTGAAGAAGTCTTAGAAATGTGTTGCTTTTTTACTCTTTTTACATTAGTTTTGATGGAGTAATTTCTAGATAGCATTAGCTCTAGCTTGATAATGTGGTCTTGAATATGAGTTAATTCTTTTCTGAAAGTGCAGTTAGTACCATTAGAATGCTATGCTAATATGGTGACACTCGATTGTAAAGACAGATAGAACTTTAGGTGCAGCTGTTTCCCGTCCTCCAAAGGTTATCTAGCAGCTATGTTTTTAGTTCCCTCTGTACAGCTGCTGATACAAACAGTAAGCAAAGAAATCAAATATTTCAGCAGTAGATTTTCATGGTAGCATGTTTCTTCTTGGCCTGAAGAAAGAATCCAATAGAGTATATTGGACTCACTTCTACTGCCAAAATAGTCTTGTTAATATGCCTTTCTCTGTTTTTCTTCTCAACTCCTCAGTGAATTGTGGAGATACTTTCACTGAATCAAAAGGAGTCATCACGTCTCCAAACTACCCCAATAAATACCCCAAAAACCGAGCATGCTTCTGGGTCATCAGTTCTCCAGTAGGATACAAGGTAAGGCACAGATGAATTCATGAGTGTTCTCTAATGCAATCTCTTTTTGCCTTGGAGAATAACGGCTGTAATGTCACTTCTCGAGCAGGCATTCTTAGAGTAAAATTTTGAATGCAAAAATCTAGTTTAAGAACTTATGCTGTGTCTTGGCATCTGAGGTGTTCAGCAAGGGAAAACCTTTACACGTGTGTGAACTCCTATGAATTTAGCTTGTACCGGTAGGCTTTGTTCAGAATAATCCCTAGGTAAGAGTTCCCACTAGAAAACAGAAACATTGCACAGGTGCTGTTTTTATATTTCTCTAGAGAAAAGAATTTAAAGTGTACAAGATCAATCTTGTCCCTTGCTTCTCCTTCCAGTCCAAATGCTGGTGAGCTAAGCAAATAATTTGCTACTCATTTGCATTACAGTGTGGGATCAGGATGTGGTGCAAACACAGAATAAAAAACAGTGCCTGCACATAAGGAAATTAGACTATTTGTGCTTGCTAAATACAAAGGGTGAGGGAGAAGGATATAACCTGGAAGCAAAGTGCATTGGTTGTATTTTCTCCAGATATCTTTGAAAATGTTATCCTTTGAGCTGGAAGATAGTGACAGATGCATCTATGACTACTTGCTCATACATGACGGAAGCCGACGTACATCACCTGCAGTTGGCCCTTATTGTGGGACGGAGAAGGTTGCAGACTTTACTTCTACTGGGAACTTTGTGCTGGTTGAATTTCACAGCGATATAGTTTGGGAGTTGCCCGGATTCATGATGAGTTATACATTTGTTAGGTAGTGCTGTACAGATGGGAGTTGGAAAACAGAATGAAAGAAGCCAGCTAGCCACAGGTAAAAGTCAGGATGCCACCGATTTCAGCAAAAAAAAAAAAAAAAGTAGCTTCCTTATACCTTTAACAAGCTTGATCTTTTAGTCTTATGTCTACAGTGGTGTCATTTGCATGGTGAATTATGGACAAAACCATTCCTGCCCGTGGGATGCTCCTGTCTGAGACTGTAAGCTTTTTGTGGTAGTATTCCCATTGCTGGTGTCACATGGTGAAATACAAAAGCAGAACTGAAACTATGGAAGCAGATTTTCAAGAACTTCTAGTGTTAGAAACTGTGCCCGTAAAAATTTCAGAATGTGTAGCAACTTTAACCTGTGTTCTGACAAATGTTGTTACCCAACCCTAAGGTGCATTCTAGTATGCATACAGAAGAACCTTCAGACGCATGTTTGTTTATGCTTTGAAGCCAAGATTACTTATATAGTTTGTTTAGGCACCTTAGCTTAGCCTGGAAATCACCACTTTACACTGAAGGTGCAAACTAGGATGTCTGTAGAGCATCTCAACTCAGAGAACTGCACTACTCCTCTCTGAGATGAACCGGGTCAGGGAACAGATTTCACTAAAGAAACGATTAAGAGTGGTGGGAATAAGCAGTGAGGGAGAGGGAACAGAGTGAAGCACCTATTATTGCCACTTTGCTGTGGCTTGAGTCAGCTATTGAAACGGTCCACGGGATATTACCAAAATATTTTTTTAAAAAATGAGGCCTGAAAAGTCCACCAAATCTAAATGGAGCCACTAACTGTGGAGAACGTATTTGGTGTGAAGTACCTTGTCCGTAGAGAGAAATCTTCCACCTCTGAGAAGACGTCTGAAGAGGAGAAAGAAATCACCACTGTAGACAGCTAACACTTTGCCTTGACTCGATGTATGCAGAGCTAGATGCCAAAATGTAATAAATAATAAAAGTTCTTGCTACAATTATGCCTTTGTGAAGAAGAGCATGTAGAAAATGCCAATTTGCTTTATTTGTGCTAGGAAAGCAGCCAAGAAAATTTTGAATTATGATGACTTTTTTTTTTTAAGAATCTGTAATGTTTTCCTTTTTAAGCACTGGTTAGTTTTCACCCTCAGAAGAATTATAATTGATAAGTTGTGGACAGCAGGGTCTACAGCTTGCTTGCGTCATGGTGGGAAAGTGCATGTGCAGCAGGCAACAAATATTTGTAGGTCTTACAAGTTCCTGTCTTCTGGCTATGAAAAGTATTCCTTCATTTAATTTGGCTCACTATTTGGATTGGCACCTTTTTGGAGGATATAACAATTTTAGCAGCACGAGAGAAAATTAAACTCTATTTCTAACCTCAGCTTCAGACTGTACAAAAGCTAATTCTTCTCCCTGAGTCTGAAGACTTTCGTGGAGGTGCAAAAGTACTAACCCTGTGACAATTGTCATTGTACACAAAGTTAAATGGGTCCCCATTTTAAATATACAGTGCTGAACAGCTTTGTAACTTGAGTATTACCTTAGATTCCCTTCCCGTGGTCAGATGTGGGGCTCTGCATAGGTCCAATGTTTTAGATGTTTAGATATTTGGTAAAGGAGCATGAACAACATGTTGAAACAGCAATAATATTGGTCCTGCAGCTTTTCCTTAGAAATGTGGTTTGAAGCAGAAGTCTGAGGCATGGCAATGTGACTCAATCAGGGTGTTTTATTTGTAAGCAAGCCCTTCCTGCAGGCAAGTTGTAAGCCCTAAGGGCACGCAGCCTGGCTAAAGGCTCCAATCTCATTTGTTTTGAGAACATGAATTCGACAACAGCGAAGTAGAAATGCGTTCCTGAACATACAGACAGCCTGAAATACAATGTGATGAATTAGCTCTCCCTTTCATAGGAAAGGCTTTTCAGTCTGAGATCTAAAGGTTCTGCTTTTTGTGAGTTCTGTTAGGGGTCCTTGTTAACCGCTTTCCTTAAGGGATATGCACATTAGCTGGAGCTTCTACACATGCTCCAAACCACCTCCTGACCCTCTGCAGATATCAAAACCTTCAGCTTTCCTCTAATTATTGCTAAAATCTCTGGTTTCATGCCAGCGGTCTCCAGTTATAGTCATCTACAAATCTGTGGCCCATCAAACAGGAATGGCATCCTTTTCATAATGTCTGCTGCTCGTTTTCACCCACAGTTACTTGTGAGTCTTAAATAGAAGAAGCTGTAGAATTCACAAACCCTGCTAAGAGCTTAGGTGTATCTAACCACACAGTGTAAGGGGACTTCTATCTAACGGACAATAATCCTCCTGCAACAGGCATTGCTCATGCATAAAAAAGATTTATAAGCTTGCTATTAACATTCATATTCTGTGATATATGAATTAAGAGTGACCAGCCAGTAGACACAATGGACAGTATAGCCAAAAGTTTAGGATTCAAATGCCACCATAGGAGGATTTTGAGAGTTTCTACTGAAGGTTCACTTAACACACCTTTGAAATCCAACATGTAAGGATTTAACATTAAAAAACCAGAGGTATCTAGGAGTGATGAATATACATATGTATTCCCTCATGATTCCCTCATGATTCCCTCCCCTATATGTACATACCTCATGATACGAACAGGTATGACCTTAATTGCGTACAAAACCAGATCTGTGCTAAGAGAGAACCACTTCCACAAGCCTGTACACGTGGAAGAGACAGTGTTTGTGTCCACGTATTCCAATCTTACCTGCTTTGAGACGGTCCGGATTCCTATCTGGGAGGCAAATCAGGGGCTTTGAGCGGGATGCTTTTGTACTCTGTAAAAACCAGAACCGAGATCTGTCAGTTTCTGCTGTAGGAGAAAACCAGCCTGGAATACAGAAAACACACAAAAAAATGTACTACTCATAGGTCTTTTTTTGCATGTGTTTAATTTAAGACACATTTCCTTTACATAAGTAAATAACTGTGGTTGAGACAATGCTTGCTTGCATGACTAAAACCCCAGACAGACAATGAGGACAGCTTTTGGCATGCTGATAGTACAGTTGGTTCCTCATCTCGAAGAAAATGAGCCTTCTGAACAGCAAGAAAGTATTGAAACTCAGTTTTCTGTTCACTGTGGTGATGAGCTGCCCTTTTTATCACAAGCAGACACATTACAGCCTGGGAGACTGAGGCGGCAGGCGACCACATTTTGAATTAATTTGAACTTTTTCCAGCCAAAAATTTTACTTCTAGATGCATTCCACTCTAGTAATCGAGTCCCAAGATTATCAAGGCCATCTTGATAATCTAATACACTGGGGCACAGTTTCACAGAAAGTTAGAGAAGCACACAGCATTTGCAGCTGTAACTATGTAGGACACAGAATGTACCATTTACTGTGCAACAACTGAGTTTGGCAAGGAGAAGACATATGAACCAAAGACCATTTAATCTCTCCTACGCTTCAAACAGAAATTGAAAACCTTATGGGCTAAGTTGTCACATAGGATTTTAATAATCAGAGTTCCCTTTATCATGGGAAACATCTGCAGGCAAGAGAAGAAATAAAAAAAAAGGCTGCTGCTACTCAGCTGCCAAATGGCCTTCTGGCACGGGAGCTGGAAGAACTGCGGGGCCCGGGCCCCCTCTGGTGGACACCATCAGGGGAACGTGAACCTGTTCTTCTCCAACCATGGGAGAGTGAGGTCTCCTGCCCTGGACATGATTCTCAGGTCCATCTGGCAAATTTAGCCGGGTAAGTTCAATTTTTTTAACTGTCTTGCTCTCTCCTGTGCACCTCTGTTGGTGGTGCTCTCTGGATTGGAAGGTTTTTGGGTTGCTGCTTCTAAGAGCGGCACTCCAAATTTACACCTGGTGACATTCAGATTGAAATTTCTTCTTCCTCTTTTCCCATCGACCAGCTCAATAGCAAAGGCAACATCAAATGAAGTCTTTTATTTGAGTAAATTCTGTTTTATATTTGTCTTGATTCCCTACTTTATGCCTACAGTACCTGGAATTTCCAGAAGGTCTCTAACACAATTGCTGGACAGGTGCAAAGTTTAGCTTCTGAGTTTTATATAGTTGCTTTTCTAATGTTCTTTACTATTCAAAAAAACTGAATGCTTGAGAGGGGAAACTCCAGGTTTTTTCCTTTAACTTTATTCAGGTATTAACAAGTCTTACTTCCTTGAATAGACCAGTCAGTTTTGTAACTTAATTGTATAGGTCTTTACAGTGTGGACTTACCTATTAAACTGGAAAGAATACAAAACGTAAATGCAAACCCATGTGATTAACAAGATGACTCATGGGAACCAAGGGTACCTAGGACTATACTCAGTAAATCCTTTTTCACAAGAACTGTAGGACATTGACTTCTAAAGATAAGGAAACACTGGCACAAGTATTGGTTGCGGATAGCTGGAGTTTCACAGTTCAGATGATGTCATGCTCTTCTGACCCAGGATTTCATCACAGGTTTAAGACAAGAAAAAACAGTAACTCAAGTCCAACCTTATCAGGATTAGAGAATACAATTTTTGTCTTGTTAACACCCAACAACAGCCACTGGGCAAAAATGCAACACCCTCGTGACTACGTCTGCTGTACTGGGAGTATGGCACACACCGGCCTGAACGATGCCATACTGAAAGTGTTGTAAGCAATTGCTTAAAGACATAGGGAGAAATTCCTGTGTGAAAGGTAAGGTTTTTCATACAAATAGCTTTCAGAACTGAAACCTTGGACCTGGAAAGTGGTCCAGCCCCTCTGCACTCATTCATTACTATACAGGCCTTAGCACAGCACAGATGTCCGTGTCTGTACCTCTCCCACCTCAAGAGCCTTTCGTTCCTGTGGGAAGAGCGAACACCCGAGAGAGCGCTAGGCCGGGGCTCCCGAGGGGCGGGAAGGCTGAGGCGGCGCCCACACCGTGGCGTCGGGCCGGCCGCCCTGGGTGTCCTCCTGGCGAGGAAAGGCGGTGCCGTGCCCTCCGCCTCCCCGACCCACCGCAGTGGCGAACGGGGCCACCAAGTCTGTCGCCACCACCGCTAGAGGCCGACCGTCGCCTCGGCCCCGCCGCCGGACGCGCTGCCTGCTGGGAAATGGCGTCTGCCGCGGCCCCCACTAGACTACAGCTACCACAATGCATCGCGCGGCGACCCTGGATGTTTTGTCCCACCCTCCCCGCGTGCCGCACGGAATTCTAGGTAATGTAGTTCATCGGCTGAGAACAGCCTGGCAGCAGGCGGCGCGGCGGGCGGCCCAAAAGACTACAACTCCCGTCGGGCCCTGCGCCGTGTCGGACCGTGGGGCCGTGCGGCGCCGGCCCGGTGTGTGAGGGGTGTGAGAGCGGTGTCGCCGCGGCCTTCCCGTTTCTGATAGCCCCGGCGGCCGTCGCGCCTCCGGTAGCGCCATGGATAGCCGGTGCTATGGGTGTGCGTCCAAGTTCTCCGTCTTCAAGAAGGAGGCAAGNGCTGTGCAGTCCAAAGATAGGAATCAGGATTTGTGAGGCTGTTCTCTATGGTGACAGAGTAGCCTGAAAGAACCAGGTTTAAATTTTCATGAATGGACATTGAATGCTATATATCTTAGCTAGATGAGACCAGGTTAAGCCCCACCATGGTTTTGCCCAGAAATCTACATCCCTTTGAAAGCACCGGCAGTCTTTTCAGGTGTGTGGTGGTTGAATGGCCTGACAGTAAGTTGTTGAAAGTGTTATTACTTCTGTGGGCAAACAGTGACACAAATCCTCGTTGTTGAGGGGTCTCTGCTCTGTGTAGCCTGAAGACTTAAAATTTTGTAGCATAAAATCAGTTTGCTTTTAAAAGAAAAAGTATTTGCAAACATAACCTGTAGATTGCCTGTTGAAAACAAAAAAAAAATGTAATTCAGTAGCAGTATAGGTTCTATATGTGAACAAGTAACATAAGAGCACAAGTGTACATGAGAACTTCTATCTCAAACAGTTCTTCTGTTTCTTTTCCTTCTTTCATTTCTCTTACCACTCTTCCTTACTTCTCTCCTATAGCAAGGAATTTTTACCAGCGAGTGGGGAATTTTCTGGCTCTGCAGGTGTCTAAAGGAGAAGAGCCTCTCAATAGCAGAGATTTTCATTTCAGGAGCACTGGCTCATGAAAGCAGCAGAGCTATTGATGATGAAAATACACTATTTAGTCTTTCAGTTTGGAAATTTTCTGATTTCCCTTTACAGTTTCAAAGCCATTAAGAAAACAGGGCAGCCTTTCTCCATGTTTCTTTTGGTGTTTTTCTTATCATCTGTTTAATATCAGTACTATAGAGTTACAGCAGAAGAAAGTCTTACCTGACTGGATAGCAGGTAGATAACACATGTAAGCTGCGGCTCTGTAAGCTGCATATATTGTTGTTCTTCATGCAAATAGTTTTCAGAACTGAAACCTGAGATCTGGAAAGTGGGCTGGCAATGTTGCATTCATTTGTTACTGTACAAACCTTAGCACAGCACAGAAGCATTTGTAGCTGTAACTTCTAAGAATGAATGAAATACACGAACTACCTTAAATAAGTGTATTGTTTAGCAGCTCAATCTGAATGTGGCAAAGTAGAAGGCAGTTACACAAGATGCCTTTGTGGTGTGTCCAAGTGTCCTAGAAGATACTGGTGGTTATATAATATTTTTTAAAAACATTTTGATTAGCTGGTGCATTATATAATTCTGTGATGTTTGCATGCCACAGCTCCTTTCAGAGTGCTCTGCTGCATGGAAACTAATTACACTGGGAGTCTTACCTAACTACTCTCTATCCGCTCTCTAAACTGGGAGGTGCAGGCTGTGGGAGGCAAGGATATTTCAGCCCCTCCTCCTTTGGGTCACTGGTGACTATATTAAAACACATTTTGTCCAGATGCTAAACAACTGGACCAAAGGACTAGAAATGAAGTCCCTTGCTGTCCCGGACAGGTGTATTGTCTTAATACCTTCCACAAGCTGATAGCTCTCCATATTAATGAGGTTATGAAAGGGGCTGTACCAGGAGGTTGAGGAATGTATAGTGGTTCCTTTTGAGTTGAGAGACTAGGTGATTGAAGCATTGCCAGTATCTTAAGTTCAGAGAAATCGTCGTTTTTGTCTTGCAGAGAGGAATCTCAAAGCAGTTCAGCAAAATGGTCACCACCAGAAAACTACAAAAAGTGAGTTGCACTTGCCAATCAGACAGTTGTTTCTGCCACAGAGTAGCCTTTCAGGCCCTCACTCCTCTTCCCCTGTAGAGACCAGCGAAAGTGGGAGTTGCAGTGTGGGTATGTGCTTGTTCAGAATTAAATTAACGATGAGGCTTTTGTTTTGTTGTTTGGGGTTTTTTTTGCTTGTTTGGGGGTGGTGGTGAAGTGTGTACCCTTTTGAATAGACCCCTCAACAGCCACCTGCCTACATTTATCTGTGACTGATCAAGGTTGGCTTGGAAACAGGAAATTGGTGGTGAAATATTCCTTGTCTACTTGGAAATGGTGCCAGGTGTGCTGCTCCTGTGAGCTATGGTTTTCCCTTTGGAGTACCTCATTATGCTGATATGGGAGAGCCTGGTACAGGAGGGAGTGGTTTCTCTTCTGTTCTACACTGACATTCTTCAAATAGCTTGTTGGGTTCACAGAGGATATTTTCATGTCTCAGGGTTTAAACCTCTGTTCTCAGTTGTCTTTTTCCATCCTTCTCACAGGCGTGTAGCAGCTTTTGAGGCTCAGCAAAAACAGCTGAAAGAACAAAAGAAGGCAGCTACAAAACCCCCGGGTGAAGCAGGCTCCAAATACCAGGGACTCTCAAAAGAGGATAGAGCTATTGCAGAGAGACTGGAAAGGCTCAGAGAGGAAAGGAAACCGAGTGAGTTTTGGAGGATGCTGGAAATGCCTTGGGTGGGAACGCTGCTACTTGGGAAACACGGAACCTGGAGGGGGAGGGAAGTGCAAGGCTTTCAGAGCTCGCCTTTTTTGGGATTTGAAGGGTTAAAAATGGACAGAGCATCCATGCCCTGCTCCCACAATGGCCAGATTCCACAATGATTTTAGATTAACGTTCCAATTAAAAACCCAGTTTAGATTAATGTTCTTGTAGTTTCCCTTGAAACTGCTTCTCAGTTTTGGGGCAGTATCTTACCTGTTAAAATCACGTTTTTGCTTTCCATTGCTTGAAGTAAGAGCCTGTGTCAAGCACAATAACAGCAGAATGAAATAAGGGTCTTTGGCCAGACAATTTTGCAGGTGGTTTCCTGTGGCCCATAGTCCTGGGCAACAGCAGGGGCAGTCTCTGTGGGATTATGTTCTCGCCAGCTTTGCCTCGCAGAGGAGAAAATGGACTCTCATTCTAGTCCACAGCTGTCAGGTTCTGGGGCAGCTTTGTGATGCTTTTAGGAGAATAAACTATTTTTAAAATGATATGTAATTTCTAAAAGGGCAAGAACACACTGCAGAGTGGTTACATGATTATCACAGAATCATTTAGGTTGGAAAAGACCCTTAAGATCATCAAGTCCAACTGTAAACTTAGCACTACCAGTCCACCACTAAACAATGTCCCAAAGTGTCACATCAAAATGTCTTTTAAATACCTCCAAGGATGGTGACTCAACCATGCCCCTGGGCAGCCTGTTCCAATGCTTGATAACCCTTTCAGTGAAGAAATTTTTCCTAATATCCAATCTAAACCTCCCCTGGTGCAGCTTGAGGCCATTTCCCCTCATCCCATTATGTGGCAGGGGAGGGTTTCAGTCTGATGTGTAGGATTATATTAAGAGATATGGGAGCAATGGATTGTACTGCCTAAATCACACTTATTTCTCTGCCAGTCCCCAGTATCCTGAGTCAGCTGACTGTCAAGTGACATTACCCTAATACTTGTCTTATAGCTAGGAAATAAACTGGGAAGTCAGCAAGGACTCAGAAGAAAAGGATAGCAGTTAGCGTTAAGTTAGTCTCTGAGTCTCTGCAGTACGACCCCTCGTTCACCTCAGGGTCTGAGGTGGGTTTTTGTTCAAATCCTCAGAGTTTGATTCCAGAAAAAAATGCAATTTTAATTAAAAAAAAAAAAAAAAAAATTGAAGCCTTTTCTTTTCAATGATAGAGTAATCTCCACCCTTGGGTTATTCTGAATTGCAGAGTCCATCCCCACTCAGGCTGAGATCGAAGCTAGGCTGGCTGCCCTGAAGGACGACTGCCGGGGACCTGTTCCATCCACACAGGAGATGGAGGACCGGTTGGCTGTCCTGCAGGGGAGAGATCCTCCTTCCCAGGCTCCCAGACCCGTAAGCTCCCTCAGCTCCTTGGCCAGCAATGTATTATGAGCTGACACAGTAACTGGTGTCCCAGCATGTTAGCCTTTCTTCCTTCAGCTTTTTTGTGTCCAAGTGTCTCCCTTCAGAAATCTGTTTCCTGTTTCTGTCATTGCTCCAGAAGCAAATGGCCAGCCTTTACCAGTCCACTGCTTCAATTTGAATGCAGTGTGTTCCTTTATGTCAAATGCAGTTCATGTGTTTATTTTTAACAACAGATACTACGTTTTTTCCTCTCAACCCATTTGTATACCTAAGTGGTATGATATTTTTTCAGGGCTGTGTTTTTTGTGTTTGGCGCTTATCAGCCCCACCTTCTCATTGTATCTTGAAGTTGTTGCTGCATCCCAGCTGGGCAAAATCCTGTTAATTTTTCTAGAAATGGAAACACCGAGTGGCTAGTCTGAGATCGCAGAGGAATGAGTTGGATATATGCCTTCAAAGCCTGTATGAATGATCTTGTCCCCGACAAATCGTTTCCTCATGCTCCTTTTCCAGCAGTGCTGCTCACCCAGCTGTGACCAGAGGCCTCAGCAGGGCTGCTGGCTGGCACTATTGAGAATGGCACTTTATTTACATTGGAAGTAGAGGCATGTATTCCTATATATTCCCCAGCAGCATGTATTCCTATATATTCAGCCCCACTTTTCCTTGTTTGGGTGACTGTGTTTCAAGTTGTGCACATTCAGCACCTCTGAGAATGAAGCCCTGAAAGTCTTGTACCAGATAACTGTAAGCTGAGACTCACAAGATCAGTGGATGTATCTTTCTGTGCTGCTCCCACTGAGGGTGATCTTGGTTAACAAACGTTTCCTTTGGCTGAATATGCCAGTTTCATATGCCTTTTCCCATGTCCTCTTTGTTTCTTAGGTACACCAGCCTCCTGATACCAGAAGCCTGGTCCAGCAGACAGATGACCTGTTAACTCAGCTGTCTGAGGAAGTTGCCATTGATGAGCACTACAAACCAAAACTCCAGCCTCAGGGTATCTATTTTGGCTTCCAAAGACTTTCTTCTGTCTAGTAATGTATGTGCTATAGTAAGAAGGGAATGTGTGCCTTCCTGATTAGCTTACAGGTGAGCTGGGTGTCCAGTTTGTCCCTGTCTCCCTGATAGGACTCCCAAATTGACCAAGAGCAGCCACCTGGCTCCATATTGGTTCTCATTGTCTCTCTTTGGAGATGGTTCCTTCTTCTCAGGGTTGTTGCTCCTTTCTGTTTCTCTACGGTGACCGTTCCCTGGGGAGGAGCTGTTGCTACTCCTAACACACCTGTGCTCTGTAACGAGACATTGGAATCTGGGATACCATTTACCTTCCTAGCTGCCATGCTTTCTCTCTCTCTGAGGTGTTTAATCTCACTGTAAAACACAGATTAGCTCACTTTCTTCTTTTCATGTACAGTGCAGATCCTACTGTGGCATGCCTTCTCCCATTATTACCCGGATTAACGGAGAGCAGCCAGGTGCTCTCATATCATTGCTTTAGTCATGTCTGTGCCCAAGCAATGCTGCTGCCATGTCACCAGTGTGTTCTGTGTGTCTGTTTGCAGCTGTTAGTAGCCAAAGATTGAATGATCTCAATCGGGAAAGTGAAGATGGTGTTTGCCCTGCAAATCTGGACCCAAAACAGCTAGAGGAAGAGAAGAATAAACTTCTGGCAGAAGCTGCTGCTGAGCTGCGGGAAGAGAACACTAGGCAGGAAAAGATCCTACAAGTTGCCAAGAGACTGGCAGCACTCAGAGGCGAGGACCCTGAGAAAGGTGAGTAGCAGATGAGAGTACAGTGCTAGGAGAGGAACCGCGTTCCTGTGACAGAGTTAATTTCTTTTCCAAGAGGCATTTATACATTTAAATCCTCTGTTCTGCAAGAGGCAGACTGAGATTTGTTTCTGTCTGTTAAGTTGGTTCATCATAAAATCAGTATGAAAGATCTCAGTTGAAGGTCTGACTGCTTTGTCTTTCACCCTTCTTTGAGATAATTCTAGCATACTCTGGTAAGGTTAACAAAGCTTTTAAAATCAGAGCTCTGGTTTTGGTGGGGATTTTTTTCCTTCCCTCTTCCAGTATTAGAAACAAACAGTAACAGCCTTTTTGAGGAGTGCCCATCTGAAAGGGATCTGTCTGTGCCACAGGCAAAATGCCAAAACCAGCTCACACCACAGGGGATTGTCTCTGGCACTTAAGTGGGCACAAGGTTTGAGGCAGGTGTGGGTTACAGTCTCCTGTCTCTTACTCCTGCAGTTACACTGGAAACCTATAAACTTCCTGACAGCGATGAGGAAGTTGCTGAGGAGGAAGCCATTCGCAGAGTGCTACAACAGGTCAGAAGTGGCAGCTGTGGCCTTGTTTATCTTCCTCTCAATTATTCCCAGTGTGTATGTTATCTGGTGAGCATGCAAAGGATGTGTTTCTGTTCCTGAGCAGAGTTTCATTCCTCCTCCTCCTAGTGTTTTTCCAATACTTGCTCCCATGGGCCATTCAGTTACAGGCTATTGACAAACATGACTTCTAGTCTGTCACACTGTCTTTCTCATTCAGGCTTAGTGTCTCTTGTGGTATGTCTCTCCTCTCCAACCCCACTCTGTGGATACTTCGTTACTTCTTGTTTCATCTTTTCCCTGACCATGGATGAGATGCGTGCTGTTTAGTGCAGCTTATGCCTAGATTTTTCTCTAAAATTACTATGTGTTGTCTTGCAGGCAGACGTGAGTTTTCTGTGCTTAAATTTCTGCCTGATTGCAGACCACGTGTGCCATTATCATGATGTTGAGGGTCTGCTGATAGCTGTGCAGAGAAGCAGAGTGTGCTAGCTGAAGGCCCCTGCTGCTGCACTGGCTGTTCACAATGTGCACACACTGTTGGGAGTGCAGACAGAGCAAGCTCACATCTGTCTGGATACCACCAGACGTATCCAGATTTGTCATCTCCTGCTACTGCATGAGAGCAAGGAGAAGGGCAGGAGGTTTAGAACCTAGAATGAGGCTCTCGACTGTGTTTGAAACAAGAGGCTTCTTGCTTTCTTTTGTCATCAGCTCACAGAGGAAGCAGCCCTGGATGAAGCAAGTGGATTCAACATTCCTCCAGATCAGACCACCCAACCAGGACCCTCGCAACAGAACCTGCATAAGAAAGCAAAGCAAAAGGTCAGTGAGCTGGTCAGGATCTCTTGAAATTATATGTGCCAGGATCAAAGGAGAGTACAGTTCTGCAGCAAAAGTTTGCTGTATCCTAGGATTGATGCAGGAAAAAAAGCCAACCAACCAGCTTCTCCAGAGCAGACAAACAGTGGCTTCTGCAAGGCTGACCAGCCCTGAGCACAGCTGTGAGCACATCCTTTACTTTTAAAAGGAATTGCTCCCTGGAATATAATTCCTTTCAAGCTGGCTTTCTGCTGAATGGGATGGTGTCCTCTAAACCCAGAAAAGTTAATGTAGAGCTCACAAGATGGATATTGGAGAAGGGATTTTTAATTCACCGGTATAATTAAACCGAGGAGGCCGCTGTCTAGTACTGTGCACCCTGAACCAGGGTAAGTGGGAGGTTTGCCAGTGCTTTCAGCATGTGCAGAATAGAACCTCTTGATAGTAATCGACTGACTGTGTTCTCATATAACATCAGAGGAAAGGAATTAGTAACAAGATATCGTATGTTCAGAATGGATTCCAGCCTATTATGGAAATACATATACCTCCTGTAATGTATATTACAAGAATTAAAAGGACCTGTGACTCACAGACACCTGACAGGCCTGGCCCCGGTGGAAGAAATTATTTAATTGTAGCATTATTGAAAACATCCATCTCATAGGTATGCCACCTTGTGCTTCTGGGATTACTGATGTAAAAGATAGTGCCATCTTATTGCTGTTGTGTTAGGAAGCTGCCTCTGTTGGTGTCCAGGCACTGTGTCCCAATGTGTGTATGGCTGTTTAGTTCCACAAGAGTTCTTTGTAAAGCAGAAGGATGGGCTTACGGGTAGATTTTTAGATTATGATTTCAGAAGATCTTTTTTGGCCCAACCTCGGGTACAAATCGATAGTAGGGGCCTTTTGGCAAATAAATTCCTTTGTCCCCCAGTTTTCTTTCCATAACAGAGAGAAAACAACCCACCCCCCACCTCCCCACTGCTTTCCCTTCCCACATAACTGCTTTCAGCAAAACTGCTGGATTGCTTCCTTTTGCAGCTGGGATTGTGCATCACTTGGTATTGCTGCGGTGCCTACCAGCAGGTCTGGGCTTCATGCCTTTAACACAGTATGGCCAACGTTGGTGAATATTGCTGTAGACACTAAATGAGGGTGAATATCTGTTTACATTCCAAGGAACATAGATTCATCAGTAAATGACAGGGAGTACATTAGGTTTTTATTTAACAATCTAGATACCTATGGAGCCTATCCTTGGCCTCTGGGCAAGTTCATCTCACAGACTTAGGATCAACAGAGTGAACTGTGGACAATGTGATGTGTCATTGTGGCCGTCGTGCATTACAATGAAAGTCCTGTATTGCCTCTGCTGGGGCTTGAATTCTGTGTCTTTGTTTTCTTTGTGAATTAGAGCCAGACTCCAGCCACCCCAGCTCTTGTCAGGGCAGATGACAGCGATGAGGATGAGTTACCCTGGTGCTGTATCTGCAACGAAGATGCCACTTTGCGCTGCCATGGCTGCGATGGGGACCTCTACTGCCAGCGCTGCTTTCGGTAAGTCTCACAATACCTCTTGGTCTGAGAGGCAGATCACAGGTAAACTTGGCTGCTTTTGTTTGTTCTTCCTGTTGAGCAGAAAAGCAGGCAGTAGGAGGGAAGATTCAAGGAACCCAAATCTGAGCTGAATTCTAGCCATTATGGAAATACGTTGTGCGATCGGTCCTTATCCCAGGCCTCAGGGACTAAGCTGTTCCTAGGCAGAAATATTCTGTCTGTACTGCTCCAGTGCATGTTTGGGTGCATTGTCTCGAGAGTTCTCTGGAGCAGCTGATGTGCTGCATTGCATGGGACAGGATAAGTGAGACCATTGTTCAGTGACTCCTATGGCTTGTTAATGACATTGAGGGACGATCTGGGCTGGATTCCTATAAGAGGGGAGCTCAGATACTAAAAAATTCCTGAGGCTTTTCTTATGTTGAGACGCTGCAGTCTTAAACCATATAAAAAAATCTTTGTTGAAATACGTATGGGCAAACATTTTTTCCTCAGTCAGGCCTTGCAGCAGCTATAGTCTTGGTTCTTATACAACTGTAGTTTGGCTTTTGACCAAACAAATTGCATGTCTCAGATTTGGAGGGTTAATTCCCTTGAATACAAAACTATTCTTCACAGCTTGTGTGGCTTCTTTTTTTCATGCCTCAGAAGTATTGGGTAGTTGGCTGGGTTCTGGGATTAGTGATTGATGACATTCAGACAGCAGGATACTAACAATCTGATTGGGATAGTAAGAGATGCTTTTGTGTATATTCTCTCATTTCCTGCAAATGTTTTTGTAGAGGGATGGAAATGGAGTGGGGGAGAACATATGAAAATGGTAAGAAAACACATGACTGGAAATGTTAGGTGATTAAAAACAAAACAAACAAACAAAAGTATCAGATGGCAAACACCAGTAAAAGCAGAATCAGCAGCCTGGCAGGTGAGTGAGTATATTCATGCTGCAGGTGCAAGCATGTGTCTTACTTAATATCGTCTGCTTCTGAGTATGGTTAAGACACCTGCCAATACACTGCATTTTAGCCCCAACAGTTACTTTTCAGAGTGGTGTGGAGCAGACTGTCGTTTTGACTGTTGCCATAGATGTTGCTCATGTGCCTGGGAATCACAGCCCTGGTGCTGAAAATGAGCCAGCAGTTACATGCATCCCTCAAGGAGGGAAAGAGAGTGACCTATTGTCATTTCCCATTCCAGCAGGCAAGGATGAGCAGACCTTTCCACAAAGCACCTCAGAGGTTTCTGTTATAAGCAAGTGTCTTAAGTAGTCAGTCCACCTGGCTGCCAGTTGGGTCCTCACAGCTAACCCTTGGGATAAGTTTCTAGTTCAGGGCTGCAGGGAGGCTTCTTGTGCAGTGGCTAAGGGTGAGTTCCCTGCCTGGGTATTTATTTCTGACTGCACTTTGTGTTTCCTTCTCAGGGAAGGCCATGATGAGTTTGACCTGAAGGACCACCACACCTCCCGCTATCATCTTCCTCGCAAGTAGAGTTGATCACTCTCTTCATGGGCAGAAAAGGAGGCGGAGAACGGGAAAAGAGAAGAGTTGGCCAGATGGGAAGAGTCCAAGTGGATTTGCAGCGAAAACGGGTGATGTTTTGGACAGTTAAAGAATGTGCTGTAATCTGAGAGAGTCTTGGAGGGTGTGTGACTTTGTCCTCAAAAATGCAAGCAGAGGAGTGCAGGGTTTGCTGTGCATGCTTGGGGATAAATGAGGACTTCATATGAGGAGGTGGATACAAGTCTATAAATACAGATGGTAAGGCAGCGCGGGTAACAGTAAAGATGTGTGTTTAAGGCAGTACTGACTGGCTCATAAGTAACTTCCTGCTTTTGCTAACAGCTTGCACACTGGCTCAACAGGCAGCAAAGCACTTTGCACTAAGAAAACTGTCTATGTCGTGATCACGTGTGTGATGAGAACTTCCAAAGCATAATAAAAACTATTTACGGAGGCCTGTGGTTAAAGTCTCTCCTGGAAATGCCTGACAGCCCTTTACAAAGTGTTGCCTTCTTGCAATGGTGTCTTAGTCCTAGTGTCAAGTGGCTTAGGGAAAGAAATGAAGGATCATGAAGTCATCGAAAATGTTTCTGTGGTGTGGCTGGAAAAGGTGCAGGGGCTGCTCTGCCTTGATGGGCAGTGTTGGTCACGTACATGAAATAAAGGCTGGTTTGTAAAGGTAATTTGCTACTGCTGCACAGCGTTGTGGTCTGCAGTGGCTGTGCCGAGGTTCCGTGTGGTCTGTAAGAGCAGTACCTTAATCTGGAAGAGTTGTGTATTGGTCTGAAAGTGGGTTTTGGCTCTGTTCATTATTTGGCCCCCTGGTAGGATAAAGATGTTACCTGTATGATTCTCTTTATCTGGCTATGACTCTTAAGTTTGGTTTAATATTCTCATAACCCTCCCTGGAGATAGTCCAGGTGCAAGTGGCACTTGCCAGTGACCAAAACACCCAGAATTGCTTCAAATACCCAACTAAACGTGCCCTAAATTGTCTCTAATGTCCCATGAGGATGAGCTCTTCCCGGGACTATAATGTGATTTCGAAGACGGCTCTCTAAGTTTGAAAAATTCCAGTGGCAAAAAAAAAATCAAAGCTTTGTCTTTGACAGGGAGTTTCGAATGAATCTTGCCTGTCTGGTTTGAGACTGCCGCTCCCAGCTGTCTGCCCTGCCCCTGTCCTCAAGGTCATCTCCTCTGTAGGTGAGTTGACGAAACAGTGTTTGCCTGCATCTCTGCCACCCCTGGTCAGAGCACAGCTGAAAAGTCAAACTGCTGCTGAAGGTGGTTTTGTGCTAACATGCTGGACTGCATCAGGCCCTTCGACAGAAACCTGTATCAACATAGGATAGTCATACAGCAGGTTAACACACTTAAAAATTGGAAGTGTATCCAGCAGTGCCATCAAAACCCTTTGTTAGGAAGAGGTGGCAAAACCTGACTCTTGTGGAAGATCTTCTTTCTCCTGGCAGTCCTTGCTTTACCAGTGCCCGTCTCTTTGGGACAGGTAGGCAGGAAAACTACTTGAGTTGTTCTGATGCGAGAGTTCACAATAAGCCCTGTGTTACACAAAAATCTAAGCAGAGAGTTCCTGCCCTGAGGAGCTTGCAGTCTTAAAAACAAAATACTGTGCTGGCTTTGTGTTATTGCAGGAATGACACTGTAGGAATTTCATTGCTATTTGACCTGGATAATTAGTCTGATAGCAAGACAGCCTAATTCTGTCTTAGGTTAAATACTTTGTGGTTTGCATGTACAGGAGATGCAAATACCTGTTCTTACATCTCTTCTAAGACTGATTCTTTGGGCTTCAGCTCGTGCCCTTTCCAAGCAGTTGGTAGACATTTTAATTCTTGCTTTATAGCTGCTTTTCTTTTTTTATTTCAAACATCTTAGTATGAGCTGGTGTGTTACTTGCAACAAGTTGAATGCTTCATCAGCCACAACCAAACTTCGAGCTCCTTGTGGAGTTGGGCAGGCTGTGTCTTCTAAGCCTTTCTCTGTTCACATCAGTAGTAAAGGAGCAGGTTACAGTGGGAAGCAGTTTATTTAGTTTCCCAGATTGGTTTCTGTGGGGTCACCCCAAGGAATCCAGAAATGCACCCAACCCAATACCTGAAATAGAACTTAGTCATACATGGAAGAGTCTCTTCAGTCATACACAACACGCTGATGCTTTCCCTGCGCCACTAATAGATGTTTTTATGGCTCCTGAACTTTCTGCATATAATTGGCCATTTTAGTGGCTGCCCAATTACTTTCCCCTGAAAAAGCCATTCCCACTGTAGCTGTTGCTTCAGAGACCTCCATGTAGGAGAGGAGAAGGGGTATCTAGATCAGGTGTCTCTGCAGGAAGCAAACCTAGTTGAATCTGTCATTGTGAAAGAGGAATGCTGCGTGACCTTTAAGTGGGCAGTGCGCTTTTAGCTGTGTTGGTTACTCCTTCTCCTTGTCTTTGCAAAGGTGCTGGTAAACAAGTAAAGATACTGGTAAACAATCAGTTCCTGACAGGCCGGATCAACTTTAGTCATAGCCATTCAAGATCTGAAGAGAGCTTGGTATCTTCAAGAAAGAGAATCAGCTGCTTTGCTTCTGTCTTTGTAGCATGCCATGAGGGCACGAGAAGATTTTCTTTCCCTCTCAAAAGGTTTTGAATGTCAACTATCATATGTGGGCTCCATCCCAACAAGAATTCAAAATAATGATAACAGAAGATTTAACTCAGGTTAGTTTACAAGGAGAGGTCTCAGCTTAGTTAAACTGCATTTGCTGTGATTCACAAACCTCCACGTTGTCTCAAGTGCTGTAACACGGTCATGTCCAAGTGTAGCAGCCAGAATATTTTTAAAGGCAATGTAAATGTTGATCCTAATTAAGGGAAAACTGCATTAAAGGTTATTTTATACATCTTCATAAACCTTCAATTAGAAAAGGATATGAGCTTTCATACATACTGAGTTGTCAAGGTATAATCAAGAGGGCAAAATTCCGTTAAAGAAACATTCTTATGAAGTATCTGCATAAAAACATTACAGCCCTGTGCTGGTCACAGTGCCAAGAAACAGCAAAGTTATTGGAAGGTGTTTTTTAAAAAAAAAATAATCTATTCTTATGGTTTAGGCTGAGAACAGCCAAAAAGTAAATATAAACAAGTATGGTTTGCTACTTTTAAGAACTAAACAAAAAGAAGTTGCTCTGATTGCCTTACGTTACTTTTTCTTTTGCACCAGTGAGCTGAGAAATCATCTAGCACTGGGCCACATCATTTGTTCCAAATGATCCCACTGTGATGATTTGAAGCCCTCTCATGAAGTATTGATGTCCTTATGTATCAAAACCAACTGCACATCATAGGGGCTGCAGCTTCTTCTCTTTCTGCTGCTTGCAGAATAAACACAAAGACAGCTTCTGTCTACCAGAGTTTCAAGAACCTGCTTTTTCATGGGTTCTAACGATGCCTCAAAGCAGACATTTTCTTTGCATCACCCCATATTGAAAGAATACAGAACAATTCCCAGGGTGGGGAAAATCTATGTCTTGGGCCAGAGAAAGGCATCTCAAGGTCTTTCTGCTGCTGCAGCTGAGCAGAAGCCTCCTGGTAATGTGCATAATTAATCTGGACTCCTATGCACTACTGTTCTGCAGCTAATTACAGCTTTAGTTTAGGACACTCAGTTCATGGTCTGTCCACCTAGATCTTCCACCCGAACTTCAGTTTGAACCTAGTCTGTGTTTTTAACAGTGCTTAGAGCTCTTTGTCAGTGTGCTGCTCTCCTTTCTCAAGGAGTGAGATAGATGAGTCTTAGCAGGTTTCAACCCGTGAGCAGTGCCATATCTACAACCAGTGCAGCTCTGGATTTATTTTTATGTTGTTGTTATTTTACTTACAAAGTTGAGATTTCAGGAGGGCAGGCATATCCTGTTGGCCCCTTACTAAGCCAAAAAGCATGTCCCTCGGGCTACCTTAGATATATATGGATCTGATAAAGAAAGGCTGTTTCTCCAGCCTAGTGGGTGAGGCTTAGAGCCTCTTGGAGCAGACTTAGGACAAGGTAGGAGGTGCATGGCTTGCCAACTTCCAGGAGGCAGTGCATACAAGAACAGCATGTGAAGGGAAGCAAGCCATTACACTGCAGTTGTTATGGCAGCTTGGATTTTGTCCACAGCCCACAGCTTGATCACTGACACTTCTGCTGGAAAATAGGAGGGAAGCAAAAGGTAATAGTTGTCACTCTGTTAGTGATAAAAGTGAAAACATTAATCTATTTAAGATATTGCTGGTCCAGCCCAAGAGTTCTTCTTTGTCTTTGCTAGCTAACCTGCCTGACCTTTTTGTTCCAGAGTTGGTTCCTTCTTGTCCCTTTCTGACAAAACATGTACTCAAAAGCTGACCTTGAACATCCTGGTGCATAGGAGCTCCTCTGGATGGGACTCAGCAACTCACCTCCTGTGTTTGAGCAGCAGGTGTGAGAGCGCAGGGGGAGGACATAACGTGCGCGTCTGCTCTGTCTAAGCAATCAGCCTCCATTTGCTGTCTTATTTCCTAGGCACATGTGTCAAGTTACTGACTTGCTGAGAGGCTGGATGTAGTTTCCTCTGTATTTTTCCAGCCCCACGTTAGTTGTAGCCAGAAGAGTTTGTGCAGCAACACAGTGTGTCCTATTTCACTTCTCATTTGTGAGATCTACCTGTCAGCAAAAGGCTCGCTCTGAGATGCTCCCTGCAGGGAAAGTGGAGCAAGTATTTTTTCCCTTCAGTTTTTCTTTTAGTGCCTAGAAGGAGAGCAAAAGCAAGCAGTGCACTGCTGGTTTTCTCTGTTTTAATATATAAAATGAGCATTTTTCCACCATCATTTCCAGACCTTGCTCCTTTAGAAGACTCTTCTAATTCAGTCAGTCCTAAATTCCACAAAAAGGAAAAACAATCTGTCTATCATTAGCCTTAGCAGCTGTTTTGGTAACTTCCCCTTACTAGACCAGGTACACTCAAACATTTTCCTTCCATCCTACTGCATATTTTCTGTCCAACCTTCATGAATAACAGAGGCTTAATAAGACTTACAAAGTACGTGCAATGCCTTGGAGTCAGGTACAACAAGTAACAGGCAGGAGATAGCAGCTGGGTCCCAGCCAGACTGAAACAGAGTGCAGCTTAACAGTACCTGATTTTCCATGTTGATGAATGAGTGATAACCAATGCCTTTCTTTTCCTTGCAGTGGATGGAAAAAAAGAAGTCTTGCTGAGCTCCTGAGAATTGTATTCAACGCTCCTCAGCCAGCATGGAAATTCTTAGAAGAAACTAAAGGAAGGACATGCTGCTCCCCAGGTTAACATGCCCTTTAAGAATCAGGAAAACATACGATCTATCTCCCTGCTCTGTGCGTAGATCTGGAAGGAGTGGAGACTTCAAACCACTGGTACAAAGTCCACAAACTTGGTGATGTTTCTCAATAACAGTAAGTCCTACACATATTCTGAAGTGATGTTGCTGATTCTGGTTTTCGTGGGGAAGATACACGTTTCCTTGTGACCAAAGCTGGGTGTTTCATGTAGGCAAGGTCATTTCTTCTGAGGATTGGTGACTCTGCGGAGACCTTTCAATCGACTAAGCAATTCCGTAATGAAGTCCTACAATGAGAATTGGTTGAAAAAGGATGTCATGTTAATTTCATACTCACTAGCCCAAAGAGTACTATGGCATTTGCATTATTCCCACGTTCACCTTCATGTTGAACAGAAACCATAATTTTGACATATATTGAGCAAACTTATCATTTACCTTAGAAAAGGAGACCTTTTGATGGATGAAAAGGGTCTAAAAGCCCATCTACTTCCCTTCCTCTGTCTCCATCTGGCACCACCATGCTTACTTTCTCCCCAGAAGCCAACCTGCCCCTCTTCATCCCAGATACCTGCTTTTTCCACTTTGAGATGACCTCAGGAAGCTGTTGTCCTTGGTTAGGTCCCACTGCTTCCTGTTGCCACCATAACCTCCTGCCCACTTCTGCTGCCCTCCCAATCTAGGGCAAAGCAAGCTGTCCCTCTTGTTGAACCTGTCAAGCTCCATGGTGTGGATTGCAGACCATCTCGGAGCAGTGCCAATTCTACAAGGAAGTGGCTGGCAGAGAAGGGGTGGAGCAAAACACATATAGGACTAATGATAACCTGGAGCAGGGGTTGAGCAGAGGCAGAGCAGATAGATGAGCAGTTAATGGAGATAAACCCCAACTACTTTGCTGACACAGCCAAGGACTATGAACTAAACTCGACCATCTGGTTATTCCAAGGAGAAGCGTGACTGGTGCAAACTTTACCCTCTGCATGACAAGTAACATCACCATAAAGGAGTGTGCAGCCTTTCTTCACCCAGAGACAGCTGCAGGTCCTTGTAATTAGGCAGGGTCACTGGAAGTATTGCAGCTGGTTACCATTTGTGCTGTGTGGGAGCCCAGCTTCCTTACCTGGGTGATTGGAGGTTACCTGCCACAGCATGCTCTGGAAGCAAACGCCTTGGATCATCCATACCTTTTCAGTCAGTCCCTTCAGAGGAAACCAGTTTGTTTCCTCTCTCTGCTTTCTGCAAATAGGCTGCTGTGATCTTTCAAGGGGACTGGATTCAAGATCACCACAGTGAAAATACATGTTTTTACCAACGGGGCAGCAGTATCTGCTTGTAGTTAGCAAATACTATGCTGTCTGCAAGATACTTTCATGGCTTACAAATCAGTAGAGCAAACTCTTTTCAGTTATCTCTCTGGGAATGTGGAGTTCTTCCCCAAGTTCTGAAATTCAGACACTCTGAAGACTATTTCCTTATTGCCAGCCTTGCCTGCTGAACCCTTGCTAGGAGACTGTCTGTAATGTTTGCTACAGCTGAGTTTAATTTCGATGATGGTTGTGCATCCACCTCATTTTCTGTATGTTCATCACTGTGTGCCTACCTGGCCTTGACAAGACATGGAGACTGAATGGTCACGTGCAGTGTGTGTGACTGAAGCAGGGGTGGGGGACCCCGTTTTGCACAGGTTTGCAGTTGCTGTGTGTTGTGTGCACCAGGTATTGGGCTTCGCTCCTTTGGACATTGTGACAACTTGTGGAATTTCTTTAACTCTCGGACTCAAAGCCAGTACTTGTAAAGTTCACATGTAAAACTAACTTAGGTGGCTGCTGCTCAACGGTTATCTGCCCAATCCAATCTGAGGGCTGTCCTACATTCTTGTCACTCATAACACTAGAGTAGTTTAAGCTAAGAGTGCATTTAGTTAACAGTGGGCAGGATGGTTATGTGAGCTTTATCACTGTTAATGGCTTTTCTGCACTGAGAACCACGTGGCAGGTCAGCCTGCTCATCTCAGGATGTCCAAAACACGGAGTGAACTTTCTTTGGTTGTAAAGCATAATTCTTTATTTGCTTCACTGCTCTGCCTTCAGCTCACCTGTGTACATTTGCATGTATTTTCCTAACACGGCAGAGTAAAATGGCAGACACCTGCCATTGGGAATTAAATCTGCAACGTCACGTTTGGCACAGTAATATCTTGGCTATTCAGCCAAGCAGCAGCAGGCACACTTTTGGAGCACAGTATGACATACGTATATTGATGGTGCTTCACTCACCTCTGTTGGGCTGGAGCACTCATGGAGGATTTCCTAAAAACCAAGGAGGAGTCATTTTAGTATTTTATGAGTGGACCCATTCTCCCCTTCCCACAGAAAGGGTAAATAATCTTACTACATTTGACAGGGTAAAGGCACAAGAAAGCATCACGCAACACTGTATAGACATATTCTGTACCCCACACATCACCACTACTCTTTATGAAAGAAGTCCCTTACTTAGAATTCACCAAGTCCCTCTATCTGACCTGTAGTTTTAATTTCTGTTCTTCATTAGGGACTTCCAGGAGATCTTCAAGATCAATTTGTGGTTCAGGAGCTGCTGCCTCTGTTTCCTCTTTTAGCTAAAAAGAAAAAAAACAACAGTTGTTAAACCTTCAAACTTCTAAGAACTCTAGAGGCCATCTTTAAAGAACTGAGCAGCTGAGAAGAAACTATTTACAATAAAGCTATGCTGCACAGTTGAGGTCAAGATATAACTTGTCTCAAAATGAGGTCCTTGTAAAGAAAGCACAGATTCCAGCCCCTCTGTGGTGTCTGCTACAGCCACGCATCCTGATGTACACATTCTTCACCTTGTTCCACCTCAACACTTGACACCACTGCTGAGGGATCATCGTCCATCATGGGAAGACCCTTCCAAGAATATCCAACTGCAATGCAACATAAGCCAGCCTGGGACAACCCTCACTTATGAAAGAGTGTGCACAAGTGTTCACTGAGCAGAAATCCAGCAGGCTTGGTCTTAGAGACACACAACTAATATAAGGAGATTTTAGGCTTTTAGGGTAAATACATTCACATAGTTGGTATTTATACTAAGGCTTCTTGCAGTATTGGAGAGAAAAACAAGCTTTTCACAGGTCTAACAATGTTTTACCAGCTTTCTCTAACACACGAGAGGGATAGAATTGTCTCCTTTAATATAAAAGAGACCCCAAGCTTTGGTGACTGGAGTGATAATCTTGTAATGTGTGTAAGGGTGTTAGCTGGAAATGTTTGTAAACTTGATCACAGGCACGTTTTAGCTCCACGCTTCTCTACAAGACTATAAGGAAAGCAGGCTGTGGCGTCCAACGTATTTGCAAAGTGAATCTTTGACAGCAAACCACTAGTGATATTTTAACACAGTAACGAGCAAAATAAGGATACTGAGTAAACAGCACGGTACCTGATTGCTGGGTAGCTTTTATGGATGTGTCTGTAAAACATTAAACAATAAAGGCAATACTTACGGGAAAAAACTGAAACTTGTTCTGAGCAGTCTCTGATACCAAGCCAGAGAGGAAGTAGAAAACCTTTGTTCAGCTCTGTTACACAGCTGATTTGACAATAAGTAATAAATCAGATTTAAATATATTGTACTGCAACCCACACAGTATTTCTTCTTAAAAGTAATAGTTTTCACGTGACTGTTCAAACAACAGGTGTCGATCCAGCCTGACTTTGGCTAAACAGACTGGGAGGGTGAGACAGGGTAGGAACTCCCTATGGCTTTGTGGTCCTGGTGTGGATGGTGTTCTGGCTTCTGGGTGCAGGGAATCATCTCGAAAGTTAAAATTGTCTCCTGAGTCTTAGTTTTGTTGCAAAAAGCCTCATTCAGGTTGTGTGTACCAGGAGGCGATGTTTGAACCAACCTTGCTGGCGTTTGAATGCGCAGCGCTGTTTGTTCTCACTCTGTCCCAGGGGTTTCTGGAAGACCCTGAGGAACATGGCACTGCCAAGGGCAGGTGGAGCAAAGGAAGAAGCTGACAAAGAGACAATTTAATGGAAGTGGATGGATCCAAGCAAGCCCAGACTAGCAAGGCTCAGCAAATCATCTTGCCACAATGCATAAAGGAGAGCAGGAGGACTTGCTGGACACCTGGGTGATTACAAGTAATTTACTGTGGCACATGTATTTATTTGAAAAGATCCCATGTAACCCCCTGTTGTTTACAGTTATTAACAATCTCTGACCTGGCACAGCATCGTGTTATGTAGTTCCTGCTAGCAAATCTCTTAGGTTGGCCCAAATACTCCAGGAAGCTGGGAAACCTGTTGTGCTGGAGAGGTGCTAGCAAAGGCAAGCCACTGGCAACCTGTTCCTGTAAGGACATGGCTGAATTTCTCACTTGTGCCTGCTGAGATTTTATAGTAGGGAAAGAAAAATCCCCTTGGGGCAGCTACTCTGGTGACAGTAAACAGCTCCTAATTCTCAGAAAACCAGAAGTGATAACGTAACCTGACTTGTTTTTCTGACACCTTTATGAGTGTCCATCTGTAGGCTGGGGCAAGTACGTGTAGCACACGGGGAGCCTCATCCTGGGCCATGTTACCCAAACCTTCTCTTTAAAACTCTAGTAATTCCCCCAAGGGCAAGATGATCTGTTACTCAAAACAGCAGCCGTTCTCCTTGCTTATCTCTGGCAAATCCCACCAGTCAGGCTAAGGACTCTCTGAGCAGGGGACAGTCCCCTAAGTGCCAATGCTGATATGGTTGGCAGGTGACACTGTCACTGCCACTGTTGTTTTGAACAGCCTTCAGTCACCAGGACCACCGCTCTAGCACTTTGCAGACACGCTGAATTTTGCCTGAGTAGGTCTAGTGATAACATCTGCTCCTCTGTACACTGTATAATGTTTCACAATGCATTACCAAAAGGCCTAAGATACACCTGAGAATTTATTGCTGTCATTTTATAACCTAAAGAAAACAACTGGAAATTAAGAATTAAGTCTTGAAGAGATTATAAGCTTTTATCCTTTGTCATTTTTACTAATCAAGCTATAAAATTGAGAAGTTTAAAAATGTTAATTAACAACAGGAGCAACAATATACTCATTTTCAGAGGAGCCATGCATTTGCAACAGAAGGATAGACCTTTTTTTTCCCCTTCTTTGTTTTCTGCTGCATGTTCTTTGCATATGGCATAAATTAAAACAGAAATTGACTATTTTCCTCTCCCAACATGACATAAGAACTGTACATTCCCACAAATACCAAACAGGAAACGGTCACACAGAAAATTATTATAATAATGATGACAATAATAATAACAACAGCAGCAACAACAATAATAAAGGCAGCCTCAGAGACAGTTCCTGAAGTTTGGCTCTTCAGCCATGGAGCTGACACAGTTCCATGGCTCTTGGGCCCAGAAAATCAGCCTGGAGCTCTCCCAGGGCAGACAAAAACTCCTCTGTACCATCATGGCAAACAGCACAAAGGTCTCCTGTCCTGAGCTGTTCTAACACGTCCACTTCCACCACTGATTGCAATTTTGAGACTGCTGATGATCAGAGTGGAAAACTCTAAGCAATCATCAGCTCTTTTTCCCTTGTGTCTCAAAAAACGTGCTTAACTCTGTGCTAGGGGACAAAGATCGCAAACAGGGCAGAAAGAGCTTTACAGTTCATTTAGTCTGTCCCCATCCAGGACAGGAATAAGCTGTTTTACACAATTTGTTAAACCCATCTGTGTCTCATGTTGAGGATGTACCAGGCTGTGAGTCAAGAAAGCTGTATTCTCTTACTGCATCAGCCATTGCCCTACAGATGAAAACAGAACCCTCAGTCAAGCAATTTAAATGGGTTTATGACCACGATGTACAACGTGGGCAAACTCTTTGCCCTTTTCCTGTCCCACACGGCAAAGGAAACATGGAAAAGCACCATCCCATCTGAAAGCTCCCAGTCTAAGTGCCATCCACCTAAGCCCAAAACATGAATAGAAGCATTACTACCAGCTTAAAATTTCAGCGTACCCAGCCGCTGCTCGAACATGACTTGCTGAAATGTCACATCACCCTGAAGAAAAAACATCACGTACCCTGCAACAGCTCAATTAAAGATGGGTACCATTCAGGTGCTGGACCTAGGCACTCCGGGACCTTTCCTAGTGGGTCAGCTCTCAGACAGGCAGGAACAGCTCCTGGTACAAGGGGAATATCAGGCAGGGAAGACAGCTGTGGGGATTTGTGAAGTTGAAGGCATAAGATCTCTACACACATCATTTCAGCATGTATTTTCTTTCTTTCTTTCTTTCCTTGCTGCCAGTAGCGTGTCCAGACTCTGCAGCTACGGATACAGCATTATCATCTGGAGTGTCTCACTCAAGTAGCAGCTGCAGCCAGACTGTTGTGACCAAAAGGAACACGGATGCACTGGTAATTCTCACCCAGCTCCCTTAGATACTGCTTGCACCAGAGCACCCACCACGTGGAGCTCAGCAACATCTTTTGTACATCTCTCCAAGCTCTGCTACTTGTGCTGAGCAGTAGCTGACCCCAGCAGGTACAAGAGTAGCAGTTTAAAACTAGCTGGGTTATATCTATGCAAGCTTCTCTGCAGACACACCAGTCAAAGAGAATGCTGTAGCAGGTGGCAATTAGATACCTAATGAAGACTGAGGATGAGAAGCTATTATAGCAGCCTTCCAATACCTAAAGGGAGCTTACAGGAGAGATGGGGAGGAACTCTTTATCAGGGAGTGGAGTGATAGGATGAGGGGGAATGGTTTTAAACCAAAAGAAGAGAGATTTACATTAGATATTAGGAAGAAATTCTTTGCTGTGAGGCTGGTGAGACACTGGAACAGGTTGCCCAGAGAAGTTGTGCATGCCCCATCCCTGGAGGTGTTCAAGACCAGGCTTGATGGGGCTTTGAGCAACCTGGTCTGGTGGGAGGTGTCCCTGCCTGTGGCAGGGGGTTGGAACTCGATGATCTTTAAGGTCCCTTCCAACTCTAACCATTCTGTGATTCTATTTCCAGTAAGGTAGAGCAAGCAAACTTCTGTCCCAGCACTCAGGGCCCCTTCACCTGATGAGCGAGGGGCTGATTTTGCCCCAGCTACTCACCCGGCACTGGTACAGCTCCTGCAGCTGGGTGTTGATCCATTCCTCCAGGTCTAGCCAGCGCTGTAGGTCTTTGCGGTTGTACTTTATGGTTAACTTGCCCAGTTTCCTGTGCGATGATTCCTCACCAGGTTTCTCTGGCGTCTGGAAAGTCACCCGGGGCAGCGCGCTGGAGTCGCTGGCCATGCTCAACGCTTCACCGCGGCAACTCGCTTGCCCCTGGGCTCCCTCAACTCCTCTCCCTCTCCTTTAAGCAACGCCTTCTCCTGCAACGGGTGGCTCACAGCACAAGCTGCTCCTGGACTCCGAAGGTGGGCAGCAGCATCGGTGGTCCCAGGGAGAGAGGTGAGGAGACCGCACGGCCGGGGCGGCAGCCAGGCTCTGCGGGCAGAGTTACAGCAGCAGATTCTTGGGTTTCACCATGGGCCGTGCTGACAGGAGCAGGGAGGCAGGCAGAGGAGTTGTTGTAATAACATCTGTTGTTAAAAGAAGCCAAGTGAACCACGGAATTGATGAAACGAGCTCGTTAATATTTAACGCAACTCAGCTCCAAGAGCTGGGGAAGAAGGAGGTTTTAAATTACCCATTTCCTATGGGCATACCCTATATGGATGTGCTATTCCAGAGGGCTGATCCATAATGCATTGAATCCTGGTGGGTTCAAGCTCCACTCGCCCCTGTGAACTATTTTGCCTGCAGCTGCAACATTTAGCTCCCATTGAAATGGTGTATTTGGCATTTTCCAGCTGGACCCAGCACAGACATGAAGTGGTCCAGAGTCAGGTGGCTCCATCCACTATTTTACAAAGGTGGGAATACTCGGTCAGTGACACTGGACACCAAACCTGGGCTCAGCAGTCCCATTTTACATTGTTCTGCAATCTGTAAGTTTATTCTGGCTTTCTCAAAAATTTCTGTAGAACTCCAAGTGGCCTGAATTTGAGCTCACTTGAGCAAGGCGCTTCTGAGATAAAACAAAATGTCTGTACTTTTACTTTTTAAAAAAGTACATTATTTGATGCGATGACGCTGCAGGGAAAGGCCTGTTTATGGATATAGCACTATCTCCTGCCCAGTGAAAGGTGGTAAACTCAAGGTAAGTTGAACTTGAAGCATCATAAACTGCTATTGTATAGTATATTATCATTGCTTGCTCTTACTGGAAGACAGGTTAAAGGTCTGCAGCATTATTGCCCTATGCCATTTTAGAAGGATACGTGTGAGCCGCGCTGTTCAGAGGAACAGAAATCAGGCTGGCTGTGTTTATGGGGTGCCAGAGCACTGGGACAACCGCGTTGCCTCCAGATGTCCTATCACATTTCTTTATTCATCTGTTCCCAGAGCACTCCGTCAGCCTGCCCGGGGAGCTGCCCTATGGAATGGACAAATCAGCTGAGACCCTCCATCATGAAGCAGAACCAACAACCCCAGTGTCGTCACTTATGTGGAAAAAGCAAGTAAGTCTCTGCTGCTCCTGGCGGCCAAGGTACTTCCAGTTTTCACTGAATTTCACTGAATTTTTAGAGTTGGAAGGGACCATAGAGATCATTTAGTCCAACTCCCCTGCTGAAGCAGGATTGCCCAGAGCTAGAGCATGTTACTCAGGACTGCATGCAGGCGGGTCTTGAAAATCTCCAAAGAAGGGGACTCCACAACCTCCCTGGGCAGCCTCTTCCAGGGCTCTGGCACCCTCACTGTGAAGAAGTTTTTCCTCATATTTGAGTGGAACCTCCTGTGTTCCAACTTGTGCCTGTTGCCCCTCGTCATCTCGCTGGGAACCACTGAAAAGAGTCCGACTCCCTCCTCCTTCGACCCACCCTTTAGATATTGTAAGCATTGATAAGGTCTCCCCTCAGCCTTCTCTTCTCCAGGCTAAAGAGTCCCAGTTCTCTCAGTCTTTCTTCATAAGGAAGATTCTGCAATCCCTTAATCATCTTTGTTGCTCTTCGCTGGACTCTTTCCAGTAGTTCCCTGTCCCTATTGAACTGGGGAGCCCAGAACTGGATGCAGTACTCCAGTTGTGGCCTCACCAGTGCAGAGTAGAGGGGGAGAATGACTTCCCTTGACCTACTGGCCACACTCTTTGCTATGCTCCCTAGTTGGGAGACCAAGAGCTGGATAAACCAAGGGGAAAGTGACCAACCCTTCTCCCACTGATAACTGCTGCCGGGCAGCATGGGGCAGTCTGTATGCGGGGTGGTCTCCTCTGGAAGTCATACCCAGTTGCCCTGCCAAAGCCCAGGGGGATGGTGGTACAGCCAGCAACAACTTGTACATAGAAAAATGGGCAGGGCCATTCCAGCCCTTCTTTTCATCCAGCAAAAACTAAAAGCCTTTTCTGGCAGAAGATTCCACAAAATGCTGATCCTGAAACTTGTTTCCACATTCAGTGAAAGTTAAAGTGTACCTGAAACTGGTATCATCTCCTCTGCTTTTCAAACAGCCTAAAATTTCTGTTCAGAAGACAGATGTCAGCTATTCAATTTAAGCAGCTTTACCCCTTTTTCCTCACTGCTTGGCTGGATCCCCCCATCTAATCTCACTCCTAAACCCCTTATTTAGACCAAAATTTCCCAGAAAAATCCATGTGTGAGAGGTTAGGAGTATGTTCAGGGAGTGCAGATTCTTCAGGGATCCTTAACTGTTAGAAACCTTGCAAAAACCCATTGAACATCCTATCGTGTTTACAACTATTGACTTTTCAAAGGTTAATATGCTGGCCCAACACAGGCAGATTTTCACAATGTAACTCCAAGAGCAAAGGACACGCACTGCCAGGTGTCAAGTTCCCATCTCCCAAGAGAAGTGCTCTATTCTGCTGTTCAAGGACTGACATTTTTTAACAGGGGAAAACAACCTGTATTTTCCTTGGTCCCGAGGAACTCCACAGTCTGGCATTAAGACCAGAGAAAGAAGACCAGAGTCAGCCCAAAAATTTGTAGCAGCTGAAGGGCTGGTAGGGAAGTTGTCCCCTTCCTCCAACCCCTTGTGCTGACTCTGGTGCTCTTCATTGAGCCAGTTCAGCTCTACGTGGAAGCTGGCATTTGCCCTGTTAGTCCTCTGCCAGCATCGTTGGATTCAGGAAGCACAGGATCCAGAGGTCACAGGATAGGTGTGAGGAAAAGGGAAAGGGGAACGTAACCTGCCCTAATGGCTCTTCAAACAGCTTGAGCTGCTGTTGACTCGTAACCTCACTTGAGCATGAGCGACGTGCTGAGATACCACATCTGAGAAGGTCCACAGGCAGACTCACCCCACTGTCCGTACTCTATCGACAAAGTAATAAGCAGTCCCTGGTGCCCTCATGCTGCTCTGTTGGTGTCACCCTACAGCAGAGGAAGGCATTCAGGGGGGAATGCCACAGGCCCTCTGAGGAAAGGCCAAAGTGAGCCGAATTACAGGATGTTCATCAAACTGTTTTGGCTTATATGAGCTTAGTCATGAAGTCTTTGTAATGAGGAGGTGGCAATATAGAAATAAATATTTACAGATAAAGTAGGCCTCCTTCAGTAATAAACTGTTTAAATCTATGATTAAAGCAAGAGGAAGAAGTAAAAAGACTGTGTGCAAGATCACTCCATGAGGGTGTGGTAGAAGTTCCTTCAGGCACAGGATCAGGTGCCTCATGCAGGATAAGTGATGATGTCTCCTTCGGACAAGGCAGTGTCTCCTATAGGTGTACCAGCCACTTGCCAGTGCTGGTAAGTGCCAGCAGCCACAGAGCACATCCTGTCCTTTTCCTCACATCGCAGCAGATTCAGGTGGCAAAAAGGGACAGAAGGACCTTCACCGTTTTGTTGGGACATGCACAACATCTCAGACGCGGCTGGCAGATGACATCTTATTTTCAGTTTAGTTGTCTCTCCTCATAGCCTTGGACATACAACCTGGACCAAAATTTCAGAAGTGAACACACATACTTGGACAACTAAGTCATCTAATCGGACAATCTGGGTTTTTTTTTCACAAGAGCTGAGCACAGGTAAGCTCCAATGGACCTCCTGCCACAGTTGCTGGTGATCATGGCCTCTGCAAATCTGCTTATCGCTTATGTAGGTGAATAAAGGGGGTTTAAAAGTGGCCATCATGTTTGAGTGTTAGACTGAAACACTGTGCCTCAATTTCCACATGCGTGACCTGGGGTCGCTGCTCCTCTAGGCCTGCTCTAAGAGTGAGGTTTGGTCTCTGAAAAGAGAGAGGGATTCGATACTGTGGAGCTGGGGTTTTGTGACCATCTAGGGCCCCAGGGAGGGCCACCAAACCAAGCCGAGCATCTGCGTCCTAGTGCCAAGCAGCGATGACACTGATCCAGGCAGCAGAGCAACCAAGTGCACGAGGCAGATCCTGTTACCCTCCTCTGTTCTTGAAGCTGGTAATCTCCATCCCACACCTGTGACCCAAGCTGGTGCTTCTCTTTCTCGTCGAGCTGACGGCTGCGGTGCACACTCAATAATTCAGCAGGGACCCAGCTCGACTTTCTAGAGAACCAGGTCGGGCCCTCTCCCTCGAGTCCCAGCCTAGAGAGGAATGTTTCCCTTCAAGACAGCCAGAAGCCACTCTCCACCTGCTTTAAAATATAATCACTTTCCCTGTGGTTGCAAACGTGGTAGTTAACACAAATTAAACCAGGGAAGACAGCAGAGGTGACTGTATCAATACTACGTTGACACCACGAGGTGAAGAGGTTCTGAATCCTCCTGTGAGCAGGAACAGGGCCAGAGATAAATTTATCCAGATGAGAAAATGTAGGCAGGGCTGGAGATTCAAGAAGTCCAGAGCCCCGTGTGAGCAGCCCTGGTACACCCAGCATCCTGACATCCCTCGTCCATTTCCCTCATCCTCCAGTGTCTCTGCCAGGGTGTGGAAACCAAAAAGGATGCACTGTTGCCCCAGCAAGAAGGTCTAGCAAGAAGAGGGAAAGCACATCTCCTCTCGCCTTTGGCTCTAGGAGAGTTAAGGAAGCAGCCAGGTGTTTCCAGTTCTCACCTCTCCCCAGGGCAGTACTGCTGCCTTCTCACCAACAGGCTGCCTATATAACTTCAGTCAGGCAATCAGTAATCACTCCTCTGCCTTGAGAGTCTCACCTGTCATAAGGCAGTGAAAGGGCAGTGAGAGGGAAGAATGCTGAGAGACAGAGAAAAACATTTCCCGACTTAGTATTTGACTGATCAACCCGAAATGGCACTATTTGGCACCACCTCAGAAAACAGACAGGTCTCACAATCAAGGTAAGAGGTCAGACCTGCCCTCCCCTGCCTCTGCTGCTGGCACCCAAGTGAAGTGTAAAGGCTCGTGGCTCATCAGCAGCTGAGAAGGGTAAATGAGAAATAGTTGTACTTACTGCTTTGGCACAGCAGAGGAGCAGCAAGCCCTGCACTCTCTCCTTACTTAGGCAATTAATTCTGCCTGCCTGTGTCCACCCTCAGACATCCCATAGGTACTGGGATGAGTAAGCATCTCCACTAAGGAGGAAGCCCCCTCCCATTGAATACTCAGGGGAAGCTGACAACTTGAATTAGATGCCGAATGGATTGTTTGGGGAT
>JAHREE010000348.1:5489543-5540022 GCA_033628505.1 Tringa tobata | reverse complement strand
ACTGCTGCCTTCTCACCAACAGGCTGCCTATATAACTTCAGTCAGGCAATCAGTAATCACTCCTCTGCCTTGAGAGTCTCACCTGTCATAAGGCAGTGAAAGGGCAGTGAGAAGGAAGAATGCTGAGAGACAGAGAAAAACATTTCCCAACTTAGTATTTGACTGATCAACCCGAAATGGCACTATTTGGCACCACCTCAGAAAACAGACAGGTCTCACAATCAAGGTAAGAGGTCAGACCTGCCCTCCCCTGCCTCTGCCGCTGGCACCCAAGTGAAGTGTAAAGGCTCGTGGCTCATCAGCAGCTGAGAAGGGTAAATGAGAAATAGTTGTACTTACTGCTTTGGCACAGCAGAGGAGCAGCAAGCCCTGCACTCTCTCCTTACTTAGGCAATTAATTCTGCCTGTCTGTGTCCACCCTCAGACATCCCATAGGTACTGGGATGAGTAAGCATCTCCACTAAGGAGGAAGCCCCCTCCCATTGAATACTCAGGGGAAGCTGACAACTTGAATTAGATGCCGAATGGATTGTTTGGGGATCGCTGAAAACCTGTCCGTGTTGTTTTGTTGTGCTCCCTCTTGTATGGCTTTGCTGTTCCCCTACGGAAAAAGGCCTGTGGCACTGGAAAGCATCATCAGTGTTTCAGCAAGTCCTCGAATGGTAGAGCTGGAGACAAGAGAAGCACTGCCTGAATAGATGAAGGGGATCTTCCTTGTTTTCCAGCCTGCTTTCAACATTTCAGGATTGCAGAGGCCGCCTGTATAGTTCTTGCACCAACAAGTTTATTGTGACCCAATCCCCTAGAAAGGGTGCAATTACATTTGCTGGGACTGTCCTGCTCACAGCTGCAGGGAAATCGCCATCTACAAACAGAGGGGAGGGCAGCCCGTCGTGGGAGGCACTGGCAGCCGACCTGAAGGTGTTGGAAGTCAGAAGTTTCCCAGGATGCAGTCACTGAAGGAAGTGATGGAGAAGGAGGGGCTGTGGGGAACCCCACGGCCGATCCTTTTCCACCCACAGGCCCTGCAAAGAACAGCTCAGGTTGCCTATGGGGACTTCACCGGGAAATGATACGTTTATTCTGCAAATTAGAGGTTCTTTGCTTCATAAAGGGACCCACTTCCATACCTATCTCTCTGTAAAAGCCTAGCGTAGACAAACAAAAATGCAGAAACTTTCTCGGTTTAAGTAGTCTCGACATTATTTTATCTTCTTCCTTTCCCTGTGCTTCTGCCCTTAAACCTGGACAAGCAACGTTAAAATAAAAGCCAGCGCTATGCAGGAACATAAACAAGAACTTCCCCAAAGAAACAATATACCTTCATTATAACTCCCTTCCCCAAAGCTGCCCCTGATGCAATGGGAACGGCTCCTGGGAGGACTCAGCAGCCTGTCACCCTTTCCCTTGCTTTGTTCCACAGGACCGGTGGTTAGTCACGGCCCCACGAGGTCCCTCCCCGTCTCCTTCCTTTGCCACATCTTTGTGCCGTCACTTGTATCCGGGTCTCGCCCCTAAACCACAGCAGGAGGTTTAACCTGAGGCAAATACAACAAAACAAGCAAGCAAACCTGTCTCCCGAGCCTTAATTACAGACGGAGGGGTTCCCAGGTGAAGCGCAGCAGAAGGGATTCATCTGCAGCAGCCGGTGGGACGAGCCGCCGGCAGGAAGTCGTTGCAGGCGGTGATGCCACGGAGCTGGGCTGCACAGCCAGGAGAAGGGGGCCTGGATCCAGCCTTCCTGATTATTCTGCCTGTTGGGGTCACTGATGGGTGCAAGGGTCTCCATAGTAATCACGAGAAGGCAGGTGACGCCGGCTCCTGCACCGAGTGTGTTACAAGCCATGCGTGTCTAAGAGCCCTTATAATCTTAGTCAAACATTAAACTACGGTGCAGTTCACCCTCCCTGAGTCATCTCCTGAATAGTTATTGCAGGACGGAGAGGAGACACTTCTCAAAGACAGACAAACCTTAACGATGACTCACCGTTTCAGGAGACCCCTTTAAAAAAACACTCCCAAGTCATAAAAAAAACACACCCTGCTTTCCCTTCGCGCTGATATGAACAGCACATGCTTCAGCTGAAGTCACGGGAAATTATTTGTTTCGAAGAGAAGGGCTGCGGTGGGATTTCTAGGTTAAGAGGGCAAGGAATGGGTTACTGAGTTGGAAAGAAAGCCGCTGCGACAGAGAGAGGTTCCTAGTAGAAGTCCTTGATTTTGGGACTAATCTCAATTAAAATTTTAATTGCTGCACCTCTCCAGGAGAAACTGGGCATATTTAGAAACTGTGCTACTGGCACAGCGGTGGGATGCATCACTCCTACGGTGGAGGACCAAAAACGTGATGTTTACAGGTCAAACAAACAAGCCAGACTCCCAAAAAATGGGTCCAACTTAAGAACATAGAGAATATAAAAAGTAAGATCACCTACTTAGGAAATTGTCATAAAAATATTAGCTGGGGGCTGACCAGCTGAAAATGGTGGAGAGAACAAGACCGAGATCCATAAAACATGTACTGTTCATCAGATGGTTCTGCAAATGAGCCTGCAAACGATACTAATATCATCCTAAGATGTATTCATCAATGCATTTCCAGCAGAGAGAGGAGATTGAATACTTGGTAATGGTGATGCATTCTTTAGACTATGGCATAGAATTCTGTAATGCATATTTAATAATAAAAAACCTGAAACTGGAAAACGTGCAGAAAAAAAAGGCCATTGAGGTAACGGAGGGGAAACGGAGCCTCTACCATAAAGGAAGCAATTGGAAGATCATTGCTTGCACTACTGAACTGAAGACTGAGTTAGGATGTGATTTCACTAAAATAAACACAGCTGAAGACGACAAAAGGAGAACCTTTTGAAATGACAGCAGTGCACAAGAAAGCTGAATATAAAGTAAATATAAATATATATAGGGTGAGCAGCAGAAAACCTTGCAGCAGGACATTAGCACAGCCTTCTGCTGACAGCAAAAGCTATTAACCCCCCCTGACACTCAAGGATGGGCTTGATCAGCATATGAAGGGGCTCACCCCTTCATAAACATTAATAAAATAAAAAGGGGCTAGAGACACCACTCCAGGATTCCTCCCAGCTCTACCTGTGCAGGAGTTATGTTACCTGGTGCAAGCAGAAGAGACGTCATGTCCTTCAGGTTCACAGAGGAAACCCTTGACAGAGGTTCTGTAAGACAACACTACTGCTGAGGTAGATCGGATTATTGCCAATTAGACAAAAATACCAAACCAGACTGGTTAGGGGCAGTTCTGCCAGTGCTGGGATTGCTGGTTTACAAAGGGGATGGGACTTACTGCTCCCTGAGCGGCACGCTCCTTTGTCGGGGAACTGCACTGAATCTCACCTGGCTCCAGACTGAAGGCTTTAAATATTTAGCCAGGAAAAAAATCAATCTCCTCCAGGTTAAATACAAGAGAGAGCCCCCAGCAGAGTGCCTCGGGCAGTGCAGAATAAGAGAAGGAGGCAACCTTGTTGTTTTTATTTCTCCTGCGTGCACTTAGAGGATGTGCAGGAGAGAAGGTCAGCTCTCCTTGTGCCGCTGTCACAGTCTGCAGGCAGGTCCTGAAGACCTGGTACAGAGATGGGGTCTGCGTGTGGAATGGGAAATACGTGTACTTCTTGTGTCTCCTACTGCCCTACCATCTATTTTCATGGTTTAGGCTTTGCCTGTATTTTTTTCACACCCCACCATAGCCAGATCAAAGCAATTCCCTTTTCAAACAGAAGTCAGTACTATACACAAATGTCAGCATCGGGCCGTAGAAAGTCATGAGAGGTATTGAAAAATAATATTCCCACAACATTACATTCCCATAGTGTTTGTCTGTGACAGCCAGGAGGGGGAAACATGTCTAAGAACTCTTAATAATCCCCATGAAGGTATATGAGGGTGGATCAGAGGTACAGAAAGAAGCAACAAGAATGGAAACACTGGACAGCAGAACGGTCCCCAAAACTGCAAAGCCAGCTGCTCTTCTAGGCATAGCTGCTGCTCACCATCTCTTTTTGAAGATATGTCACTCAATAGTATCTCAAGTTTACTGCTGTTGTTTTAAGGGATGCAGTGTTTCACTACAACTAATGGCCAAACAAACGGCAAGCGCTCCCTGCTCTCCTGCGGACTGCGCCAGGGCGGTAAGGACAGTTTACCCAGGGGCTTGAGGACTGTTTGCAGAGGGGGTGGATGACAGCGGTTTATCTGTCGGACAGAGGAATTTGATCCTGGATCTGCAAGTAGAAGCAGAAAGGGAGACGATACATGGAAGCCGTAGCGAGTGCTCCTGTGGCTCCAAACAGCACTGCCGCGTAAGGTGGGGGCAACGTAAAACAGGCTGTGGCTGATCTGTATGAGATTAAGGAGAGCAGTGAAATGTTGCTCATCAGTGGGGGCTGATTACCAAAAATGTTCACTGCTGCGGTGCCAGGGCTGGCTCTGGGCGTGCTACCAAGTGCTTTCACTCAAGAGGGCTATTGTGTGCCAGGAGAAGGGAATTCATGGTTTCCAGCTGCCCTGCACTGAGCACGAAGCCCCTGGCAGCAGGGATGGCAGCGGGCGCCGCCGCTGCAGCTGCAAGGCTGACTCATCCGGGTTTAGCAAGACCTGGGCTAATGGTGCTCTGTGCCACGCAGCCGGCCACACCGGAGCGCGAGGGCTGCCACGGGAGGACACGGACAGCGTGCTCCCCGGCTTCCAGTTTCCTCCAGCGCGGCCGAAGCGCAGGGATGCAGCAGCAAGCGCCCGGCTGGGGGGATGCTCGTCCGGAGCGGGTGCCCTTGCACCTGCACAAAGGAGAGTACCATCCCAGCTCCCACGGGGAGCCCTCCCTTCAGCAGAGGAGTGGAAGATGGTATCAGCCCGGCTCTCCTCCCCTTCCTTTTACGCAATTCGCCATGCAGGGGAGTGACTGGATTCTTTTTTTCTTTTTTTTTTTTTTTCCCCTCTCTCAGGGAGTTGGTTTTCACTTCCTGTGCTCTCCCTGCCTTTGTCTCCGCTGGACGCAGCTGAAGGCACACCTGAGGGGCGAAGGAGCCAGGGGGGACCTGGGGGACACCCCGCTCCCAGCATCGCTTTCACCTGAGACCGCCCAGGTGGGGACTGAGGGTGTATGCGTGGGGATGAGCTGCAGGGTGGGGGGACACGTTGGTCACCCCGGGGACTCAGAGCACAGCCTTGGCTTCTCTCCTGCTCCCCACTCACCCCGGGGTGTCACGCACCTGGACACCATCGCTCTTAGCTTCATTTATCTTCTCCCTTCCTTTAGGAAAAGGTTAAGGTCTCGAGGCGGTGAGGATCGGGGCACCAAGATGGCCAGAAGGAGTCCAGATCCGTGGTTCGTGCTCTGGGTCTGCTTGGTGCTGGCGGCGGACTTCGGCGAAGGGCAGGAGGAAAAACCCTTTGGTGAAAAGTGCCTGGAGGACTTTATAGCAGGGATGCCGGATTTGGTGCTGGATATAGACGCCTCCGTCCAAAATGGAGCCACCTTCTTGTCGTCCCCAAGGGTCTACCGGGGCAGGGACTGCATGAGAGCCTGCTGTAAGGACCCCACTTGTAACCTGGCTCTGGTGGAGCAGGTCCCGGGCGCGGAAGAAGACCACATCCAGGGCTGCTTTCTCCTCAACTGCCTCTACGACCAGGCTTTCGTCTGCAGGTTTGCCAGGAAGATTGGCTTTCACAACTTCTTGAGGAAGGACGTGTACGACTCCTACCTGGCGATGCAGTCTCACGGATCTAGTGGTAAGGTGCCCATAATGGATGTGTGCAAACCAGGGCTGGAAGGGCACTAACGGCCACCGGTGCCAGCTCTTCCAGCCGTCATTCGTGCAGCTGTGCTGCCAAATGGTCGGGACAAAGCAGCGTTAAAGATGGGGTTTCTATACGCACTTCCACCACCAAGGCTTTCCCTAACTTTGATGAACTAACTTAAGATCTGTGCCTCAGTTTACCTATTAGTAAATGGAGAGGGAATCATTCTTTAACCTATTTAAAGTGGGTGGAGCGAGTATTTACCAAATGCAGGCTGAGATTCTGATACTTGACAATGTAGAGAAAAAGGTATTGTTTTTCTTCTCCCTCCCCCCAGGCCTTTGAGGTTGGAAAGTGAAAACCTCTAAAAATCTACACATCACTGCGTTTTAAAGGGCTGTGTTAATCTCTTAATTGCTCAGGGGGTGGGGGCAGGGCACAATCCACTTCCTTACCTTTCATTTTACCACAGCCTGAATCTTGTGAGCAGCAGCAGCCTGGATGGTGAGGTGTCTCTGTATGGCTCTGCTTGTTGGGGCTGGTCCTTGCTGCTGGGGGAGGGAGAGGGAGCAGCAGCTGATCAGAAAACTCTCCTCTTGGAGGTGGGTTTCTCTTCTCCAGTGCCTGCTTCCCTGCTCTGAAAGATTGCACCTGGACCCAGAAAAGCAGGTGGAAAACAAGCTAATCTGGAGCTGGCCGCTTGCCACATGCTCTGCTGTCTCCAAAGAAATGCAGTGTGTGTTCAGAAATGCTGAAAACACGGCAATCCCTCCTCTTGCCTCCTTATTCCATGTTTTGGAGGAAGCCTAACAAGGCCAGGATGTCTCTAGCCTGGCTGGGTCTTTGGCAACCGTAACCAGTTTATTATATGTTGATGCATAGGCAGCGCTTATGGGGTATCTGTATGGGTAATCCTCATGCCCCCTCCCGGTCCTCCCATGATGGGGACAGAAAGGATCTGTGAAGCTGATGAGGGGAGCAGCCAGATGGCTGCATAGGCTTAGCCTGCACGGAATGAGCTGAATAGGGCTTTGATCTTCTGCTGGGATGGGCCAGCCTGTGAGCCCTGGAGGTGCCGGAGGTGTGAAATGGCACCAAACCCCATGCTGACTCCTTTTGTCCATCCTAAGTAACAGTGCAGGGGTTTTGGAGGAGGGCATGGCTCCTCTGGAGCGGCCCTTGGCTGTCACTGGCTTGAGCAGCGATGTGGCGGAAGTGGTTCTCTTGTCCTCTGTCCCTGCTAGTTGCTTCCCGTGCCATTTTAGGGCCTTTTGGTAAATCTCTATCTCACTGTTGCAGTAGTTGTCCTGCATCTCCATTCCAGGCTCAAAAACCTTTCCACAGGATATGCTTATAAATACTTAAAGGGAGGGTGTCAAGAGGATGGGGCCAGTCTTTTTTCAGTGGTGCCCAGGGATAGGACAAAAGGAATGGGCACAAACTTGAATATAAGAAGTTCCACCTAAACGTGAGGAGGAACTTCTTTACCTTGAGGGTGCCAGAGCCCTGGAAGAGGCTGCCCAGGGAGGTGGTGGAGTCTCCTTCTCTGGAGACATTCCAAACCTGCCTGGACACGTTCCTGTGCAACCTGCTCTGGGTGGACCTGCTTTGGCAGGGGGGGTTGGACTAGATGATCTCTAGAGGTCCCTTCCAACCCCATGGGATTCCATGATTCTCTGATTCTGGGAGCTGCAGTTAGTGAGGAACTGAAGCCCCACGTCTCCAGGACTGGAGGTGTCATGCTGGCAGCTGCCTGAACTCCTACATGCTTTGTTGTAGGAGGAAAATGGAATGCATCATCTCCAGTACATCCTGATTTCACAATATTAGATTCAAATACAATGTACTGTTGAGCAATTCAGCCTCTTCACCTCTGTGGACCAGCGCCCCATACAGGGAGACTGCAAAACCCCCTTCCTCCCTGGGCTGGTTGTAGGACACGACATCACTGGTGTGCGGGTCTCTAGAAGGTGTCCCTGGATCACTGAGCTCTCTGTGCCACCAGCCGTGCTGTGTTTGCCACCCCATGGCACCTAGCTGGAGCACCTCTGCCACCCATGCGTGGGTGCTGCCTTGCAGGCTGTATCTCATGCAGCTTGTGCAGATGTTGGGATGGCTGCGGTGGAGCAGGAAGCTGAAAATGAGTTATTTTACTCAATAACAAGGGCTAAATCAGACCATAGGAGCTGGGCCCTCCTCCCCGCAGCACCCCATGAGACACTGAAGAACGCAGGTCTCAATTTTGGTTGAGATCCAAACGAAAAAACCCAAAAGCAGAACTCCAAGCCCCTCCAGCCACGATGCTGGAATTGGGTTCATGCAGGAGGAATGGGCCTGTCTGGGCAGAAAGGTGGGTGCCTGGCTGCCACCGGGGGGACTGGGGAAGGACACAAAGGTGGAGGTGAAGGAGGCCAAATGAAGGAACTCATGGGCACGTCCACCTGGCAGCATAAGGAAGCTCTACCGCAGTTTTGCTTCCAGACCTTTGGAGGATGCCTGAAAAGGCCAGGTGAACCAAGTGTTAAGGAAGGTGTTCTCAGCATGTCAGGCTTTTCTCCCAAATGTTAATAGGGAAAAAAATCTTGGCCCAGGTTTTGCACTGGAGACCAAACTGACCGGTCTTCCCTCTGTTGTGCGGTATCGCTGTTAAAATGTGAAGCTCTGTGGGTGCTCTGGAGCCCGGGTTATTGTCAGCCCCCTGAGACTGGGCTCTGAAGATCTGCAGAAAGCTTGTACGCTGCTTTGTCATCCACCCCTTTCCTTTACGTGCTGCTGTCAGGTGTCCCGGGAGCCTTTAGGGTATGCCCCATTGCCATGTGGCAATCTTCAGACATCCTCTGCAATAACGCGGATTAAATGCCTGTTTTTTCTAGTCAATAGTGAAATATACGTATCTCGTGATCCCAGTGGGGGACATTAAATAAAAAAAGCCACATGTTGCAAGACCCACAGGAGCAGACCTGCTGAATTGAGAGGTGTGTATCTTTTCAGAAGACTAGATAACTCTTGAAAGAGAGAGCAAATCTGGGGGCTGCTGAATGGGCAAATTTAATCGTGGGGTGTTTCATGAGCCTGATGGAAGTAGCTGAAAACTGGGAGAGTATTACAGGGAAAGCACTGTTTATGCTTACATGTTCTTGCTTTTGCTCAAGCATCCCCAGTGAGACCTGGAAACTGAACACAGGGACAGAGGCACCTTTGCTCTTACCCACTGTGGCCACTCTTACTGTTTTATGACCAGAAAAACCTGTGGGTACAGGCAAGAGCTGAAATCTATCTTCTGCGGATCATCTGAGTGCGTTTGAAGTATTTTGGAGAACAGACGTTTCCGAGTGCTGTAAAAGCTGGTGACGACAGCTTGGCTCTGTCTCTTGCCTCTTCCAGCTCATGTACAGCCCCGAAGTCTCTGATGTTATTGTTAAAAGGCACTATCCTCTTAAATGATTCCCCAGCCTGAACTTTGATGCGAGTTTTCTGCCTGGCTCATTGGGGAGGGGCAGGCTCACCACGCACTTTATTGGTAATAATGGAGCCCAGTGTTTAAGTAACTACCCCGAGCTTATTCTGGTCTAGGCAAACCAGTTCTGGGTGTGAAACTGGAAAATAACCTCCCCGAACCTTTGTCCGTTTCTTGAACTGAACCTTTTGTGGTGGTTGTGAAACGCTCGGTGACGCTCTCCTGTCGAATCCAGGGCTTGTGAGTGGGAGATGGGAAGCGCTGGGGAACCCACAGGCTTCGGGATGTGTCTGCTCCTGCCTCGCCATGGAGAGAGAGATTTGCAGGTTAAAACTTCAGGAATGCATTCAAAGAGGAGAGCTCACCAAGTTCGAAGCTCATCCACCTTCCAACATTTGGCCCCGTGCTGGTTTCCGCTCTGTGGGCAATTAAATGAGTGATGCTGGGATCCCGTCTGGGGCTGAGGTGGGTCTGGTCACTGGTATGCCCTGGGCTGATGCTGCCCAGCCCTGAGCCAGCCGCTCGTCCTCCAGCACCCAGCTCAGGCCAGGAGAGGGGGAACTGCATGTTTGGTGCCCACATCACAGATTCAGAGGCCAAAGTGGCCCTGGCAGGGCCTTTGGAGACCAGAGCAGGCGATGAGCATCTTCCACTCGCTGTGGAAACTACGTTTTGTCTTGCAGAATTGGCTGAAGTGCCGCATGTTGTGGCTACCCTCACGTTGTGGCTCTGGAGCTATCTGAGGAGACAGGAGTAACAAACTGATCTTTACTAAAATGGCACAAAGGCCCACGGGAGACTGTTGGCTGCTAAAGCAAATTGGACTGGTTTCCCACACCCTGGAGAAGGATGGAAGGAGCCTGGGGGCGGCAGCGGATTGCATTATTCTGAAAATACAATCCGTGCAGTGATGCTGCATTCTTCTAGAGAGCTTAAGTTGTCCTGCTGTGTGCACCTCTTACAAACCACTATAGAAACCTCGAGAAGTTAATGCCAAGAGCTGTTGGGCTCTGCATGAGTTGTCGGAAAACTGTATGGCTTTATCGTGACTCTATTTGCTGCCCATCCCGTAGGATGAATTCCTAGGGAAAGAGCTTGTATTTCTCCAGGCACTGTGTCACCTGGAAAATTGCCTTGTTCCCTTCTCCCTCTCCCCCTCCTCAGGCTCCAAGAGCCTCTCGGTGACCGGGAGAAAGCCTTCCAGCTCTTCCTGGTGGCAACCTCAAATCACTGCGAGGTATTTCCAAGGGTTACTTTATAGTCTCAGGTACTCAGGGTGTATCCGCACGAGCGCTGGAATGGAGGAAATCTGGTTTTCTGTGAATTTGTGTCTCGAGGGCAAGAGCTGATATCTGAGTTCCAAAAGAGGAATCGCCAAACTGGGAGCTTCACAAGTGCTTTCTGCTGAGGGATTTCACTGGTGCCTGCGTGCTCAGACAGTGAGGTCCCTACTGGGGTCTCTCCCCTCACCTAGACGCTAACTTTTGCAGCCCCTGTAGAAATTAAACACCTTTTAGATTCCTGTTCCCTCGCCAACTTTGGTTTACTCATTGCTAGAGGTGAAGCCAGATAAACCACTGACTGCATAAGCCTTAAAAATAAAGGAAATTTTTTTAAAAGCAAAAAAAAAAACGGACCGAGGCAGGAATACACTGTGAACCATATGAATTTGTTTTTAAGCATTTTGGATTTTCTCTACCAAGCTTTTCTCTGGGATCATAAAGAAAAGGTGTTTCACTTTCTGAGGTATTTTATAAATGGGAGCTGAAGTTGTCACTTAATGATGTGACTCCAGGAGCACGTGTTCCGCAGCAAAGAGCACGACGCACAACGGCATCATAAAGTTTTAATCTCACTGTTAATTACAGACCTTTACAGCAGAAACTTTCCATAGTCAAAAGAGCACTATGGCAAGGGTGACTTTCATTTTTCAAACAGGCTTTCAGAGCAAAAAGAAGCGAATGGAGACTCTCCCTTCTGTGAGCAGTTTGTTGATGCTCTCTCTGGCTCAGTCAGCACTCGGTTACGAAGCTCAGGTGGAGAGTAGCCACCTTGTCACTGAAGGCTTCATATAGTGTGTGGAAATACTCCAAAAGGCATTGAACTTTTAGACGTCCTAAGGAGAAGGGGGAAAGAAAAAAGGAGAAAACGAAAAGAAAAGGGAAAGTAAAGTCCTACCTTTCTATTGGGAGTTCCTCCTTGGCTGGCAGCCACTGCACACAGGCAAATACTCTTGATTATTTTTCTAGGGGTGAGGAGGGCCGGGGAATTTGGTTAATCAAAGGGTTAATGGGATGTGGAGCAGCAGCTGTCTCATTGACTGGAACTGAGCTTTTACTTCAGCGTGCAATCCACAACCCGAAGTAACTAAATTGACCTGTGGATAAATGTTTGGCATGTAATTATTTATTTATTTTTAAGCCTACGTGCTTAAAAACATCAAGGAAGAGTGTGATTTGGAGTTGTTGTGACTTAATGATCAGCCTCCGCGTTGCCAAAGAACTGGTCTTCTTCTTGTGTGACTGGGCTCACCCTGGCAGGAGGTGGCAGGGAGCAGGCTACACGTCCCCCTGGTAGGCTCATGGTGTTTTTCTGGAGGAATGGCAGGAACCTGTCCCCTTTCCAGAGCTGGTAGCCCTGGGTACAAGGTGCTTGTGGGGCTGGTTTTCCATGCCTGCTTTGGAAGGTGTTGCCGGCTCCAGTCATTGCTTTCTCCTATGAACGTTCTCGTGGCAAGACCACTTGAAAATAAAGTGAAACTCCATCTATTTTTTCCACCAGCCTTGCTCAAAACCAAGAGGTGCCAGGCTCACTGGGCCCTGCTTGGTGTCTTTGGGAAATCTTTGTGCCTGACTGAGACAGGACCCATCGCTCTGGCACGCAGCTCCGAGGAAGGAGTGGCAGGGAGGTGTGCCTTACACAAAGGTGAGAGGACACCAGGGTGGCCATCTCTCCTTGTGCTGCAGGTGTCTTCTTGCTGGCCTCTTTCAGTCCAGCTGGGTCTCTTCTGCTTATTTTGCTGGCTGGATCAAGCTCAATTATATGAACTTGACCTGGTATTGTTCCCACCCAAAACTTACATGAAAAGATGGAACAAAAGATAAAACTAGTGACAGATTGCAGAGAGCACACAGACTGGTGCGATAAATGGACCTCTTGGAGCAGGTCCAGAGGTAGGGCCATGAAGGTGATGAGAGGGCTGGAGCACCTCCCCTATGAAGACAGGCTGAGAGAGTTGGGGTTGTTCAGCCTGGAGGAGAGGCTCCGGGGAGACTTTATAGTCCCTTCCAGTCCCTAAAGGGGGCTACAGGAGAGATGGGGAGGGACTCTTGATCAGGGAGTGGAGTGATAGGATGAGGGGTGATGGTTTTAAACTGAAAGAGGGGAGACTTAAATTAGATACTAGGAAGAAATTCTTTCCTGTGAGGGTGATGAGACACTGGAACATGTTGCCCAGAGAAGCTGTGGATGCCCAATCCCTGGAGGTGTTCAAGGCCAGGTTGGATGGGGCTTTGAGCAACCTGGGGCAGGAGGTTAGAACTCAATGATCTTTAATGTCCCTTCCAACCTGAACCATTCTAAGATAAACATAAGCAGCAGCCCTGCAGCTGCACAAGCCAGAGGCAGCTGAGCTCCCATAGAGTAAAACTGCAGCCCCATCATTCGGCGATGAGGAAGGTAAGCTGCAGGGCTGGGGTTGGGGAGCAGGCTGCAGGGGAACCTCAGGGGACTGGTACCCACATACATGCCCTCCCTGATTCTGCAGCTGACCAGGCTGAGCACAATGCTGGGATGTGTAAACAAAGGAAGGTTTATTTCACTTGTGACTTGCTGGCAGCAGCAGCATTTGTTAAGACGTGGGTAGAATGAATAGGTCTTCATTTGGTAGAAGATACTAGAAAATAGAAGATTCTGGGTGGATTTGTGGTAACTCTGATGTGGAATACGTGTTGCAAAGTCCTCTGTCCTACTGAATTTAGTGATGAAAGAACTAAAAAGTAGCTTGTTTTGAATGTCACATTTGTTTTTATATATGCCTTATATTGAAGGTCCCTTCAGTAGGCTCTAGCTAGAGTCAGCAGCTGGGACCTGATTCCAGAAACACTCAGACAGGAAATGAGGACCAAGTCCATGACAGTGAAAGTAATTAGCTGGTGGAGTAGTTTTCCAAGGGTTTTGGGCACTAGTCCTCTTCTTTAGACACAGTCTACACAACAGCGTAATGGTGGAGTGATTTCTATCTAGCTACTAAATGACAATCAATGCCTTTATAGAAGACTCAGATTGAACTTGAACACTGGGTCTTGGACTTGGTACAGGTGCTACCAGGTGGAGTTTTATGGGCTGAGCTGTGCAGGAAGCCTGCGGTGAGAGACGTTTGTTCAGTCTGAATGGAGTTATGAGTCAGGCTCAATGGTGTCATTGTTCAGGCTGTTCTTGCTGGCACAGGCGGGGATCGGGTTTTGTCTCTTACACCTACAGCCTGGAAAAGCGTTTAATGGATTGTGGAGGCTGCAAGTAAGCTAATCCGTGGAAGTGGCAGAAAAATAATGATCTCATGAATGGCATTTGTGTGCTTTTTTTAAGGCACGCGTGGGGTGGGGGTGGAAGTGGGGTGGAAGATGAGCTTGAGGAGCGGTATTTTCCATCCAAATCCTGCGTCGCGTAGCTCTGGTTAAGTAGGATAACGTAGCACTTAGAGGTGGTGGTAGGCATAATGAGAGTCTGTTCCACATTCCTCAACACCCACAGCAGGTCATCTCCCTAAGTGGCGGGTGGAGATTCCTCTGTGCTGTTTCGGGAGCGTGTGGTCCCATGGTCAGAAGCACAATGGCTGTAGCCACAGGGACACTCTCTAACGGTGGTTCCTGTGGGCAGAAGCGGCCGGGGAACCAACTGGCTCAAAGGCACTGCCAGAGTGAGTTGCTGACTTACTAAATTAACGAGGGCAGTAATAACGGTATAGATTACATGCTGCTTGCACCGGCTGCAAGAAGCACAGCTGTATAAAAGTGTTTTCCTTTCAGTGGCTGATAGGAAATCTGTACTCATTTAGCCTGGAAGAATCCCCCTCCCTTGTCTTACTGTAATGGAGGCAAGGACCAGACCCTTCAGCCTCCTACCTAAGCCTTGCTCTACATCTCTTCTGCAGATGACCGTCCTCCAATAGCCCGCACGGGCATGGACATGAGGGTACAGCCTGGGGAGCCAGTGATGCTGAGAGGCACAGAGAGCACGGATGACCGAGGGATCGTCAGCTATGAGTGGAAACAGATCCTCGGCGACCCCTCCGTGGAGATGAAGGTAGGGAGCTGCAGGAAGGAAGCAGCTTGCTCATTGTCACCTGTGATCTGCACTAGGTAGGGCTCTCACAGCCACTGACTTAGAGGTCACCTTGTCCTTCCCTCACCAAGCCTGTTCCTGTAAGCTATGGAGCACTTCTCATGGTTGCCCCTACTCTCTCGCACACTACTGGGACGTGGCATTTTTGGCCTCGTCAGATCTGGGGCTCCCTGCACCAGGACACCATCTGAAACCTTCCTAAGCAACGCCTGATCTGCCTGGGTGGGAGCACCCACGAGGGTAGCAGCTTTGGTGCAGAAGCTGCCTCTGCTCCCAAGCTCCTGGACTTCAGTGAGGAGCCTGCCTTTAGTTTTACTCTGCTCCACTTTGGTGCTTCTCCTCCTCTGGCCCTGAATAATCCAGTTTCAGGCTCTGCTTCTGTTCTCCTGAGGCTTTTCCTGGACTTTGCCTCTCTTTAGAGCATAAACTCCTTCTATTTTATCTGAGCTGGAGCAGAAGTCATGTCTCCTGACTGGCTCCGAGATCTCTGGGTCATGAATACTGCCTATCTTATAGATGTTGAATGTGAATTCTGGCTTTAGAAGACCAATGATTATTGATAAACTTCTGTAAAATGCTCTGGGAAAGCCTTGGAGCTCATACAGAGCTCTTGTGGCACCTTTTGGAAGAATTAGCAAACGAGGGTGTCAGGCCTCCAGCTAATTTTGAAGACCAGCAATGGCTATCATCAGGGTGCTGAGGAGGCTGTGGAAATCTGGAAGTGCTCCTTTCCTTTTCCCTTCCCCTTAGCTCAACCAAAGCAACTTTCAGGGGGGAAAAAGCTCCTCTATTATGCTATGTTAACTACATTAAGATGGTAAATGGCAACTCTGTGTTCTGTTGAAACCTAACCAAAAAGAGAGATAGCGTGGAAACGGAGGCCCAATATTGTTAGCAAATATAGGGAAAAGTTTGTGTCAATACAATCACAGCTTTCTATTCTGACAAAATAATTCACTCTCTTGTAGAAACCTCTCAGTAGATAAAGAAATAGGTACTCATTTCCATCTCTAAAACTAAATATACTTGTCATATTCAAAATGGAAGAGTATATATTACTTAGATACTCAGATATGTTATTCCCCTTATTCATAATGGGTTTTATTTTTAAAAAAGTAAAATAAAAAATGCAGGTATTTCCATCCTATCCAAAGATTTTTATTTTCCTTCATGCCTTCACAATGCCCCAAAATATGAAATACCTAATTAGTATTGTAATATCCTTTCTCTCTGCTACTCCAGCTGGGTACCAGCCCATGGATTTGGGGGGATTGTATAGCACGGAGACATCTTTCATGCTTAGGGGTTTCCAGCCAAGCTCCTTCCTACCCAATGCGGGAACATGGGCTTCACTCAGTCTCTCATCAGAGGTACCTTCTTTTGCATAAGCCTTTCTTTTGCATTCTCAGAAGCACGAAGAAGATCAGGTAGAAATCTCCAACCTACAGGCGGGGACTTACGTCTTCCAGCTTACTGTCACGGACACTGCACAACAGCAAGGCTTCACCAACATCACCATCGTGGTGCTGAATTCTGAGCAGACTGAAGGTGAGCCACAGCCCACTGGTGTCTAGCTGGAGTCCCCAAGCCTGGGTGCTGCTCTGACATGACCGGTGATCTTCTCAGAGGGGTGGATGGGAAAAGAGCACAATCAAGCCATCATTCAGTCTCCTTGGCTTTATTTGTACGTTTCACTTTAATGGCCTTGTTTAATGATCAAAATGTTCAGCATTACAAGTGCATTAGGAGCAAGGAGTTCTTGGACAAATGGTTGACTAGTAACTAAGCAGGGAATTTCTCCTTCTACTGCAGGTACCATAAAAATGTAAAAACAGCCATATCAGGTGACTCTAATGGTCTGTCCAAAATCCACTACACTGTATGCAACAGTGTCCAGAGGCTGATAATTCAGACACAGTACAAGAACATGACATGTTATCAGTAAATCCCTACTATGCTTGGCTAGTCTCCAAGGAATTTGCAGCTGGGAGATTTTTTTAAGCAGAAGATGGTGTCTTTGTGTTTAACAGCCATGGTTGAATCCCTTTTTGACCTCATCTAATCTTTGGACGGTAGCAACTTCCTGAAGCAAGTAATTTCACAGCTTACCTGTGTGCTGTGTGGAGAAGCAGCTCCTTTTGTTTGGGATGTGGTGCTTCCTAATTTGATTTTGTGACCCTGCCTGCCTTTCAAATAAGAAAATATATACCATGATTCCCTGCTCACCTCCTCCACACTGTTTAAGATTTTATAAATCTTTCAGAGAAGTGTCCAAAGTTTTGAACTTTGCTTTGGAAGATTTTCTCCTTTGTATACGTGAGGGCAAAGCAAGCTAATGACAGCCTTTTATGTTAACTTTCTTGACAGAGCATTGTTTGACTCCTAAGAAGGTGGGTTGGTGTCGGGGATCTTTTCCACGTTGGTTTTACAACCCAAGCCTTCAGCAGTGTGAGGAGTTCATTTTTGGCGGCTGCAAGGCCAACAAGAATAACTACTTACGAGAAGAGGAGTGTCAGCTCGCCTGCAAGAATGTTAGAGGTGAGTCTGCTTCAAAAATCAGCCCTCTCTTTCTCATGGGATTGGGATGACCCCGTGGGCAGGTACTGCAGCTTCTTGGCTGGCAGCTAGTTAGAGCCCAGAGAGCTGAGGAGACCAGGCTAATTATGGATAGGGAGTCCCAGTCTCACACGACCAACATATCTGACCCAGCTCCTGGAGCACTGCTCCCCTGGTCAGTGTCCCTCGTGTGTCTCTGGTTGCAGAAACCCTCACCAAATCTTCGTGTCACATCTGAAACCTAAATCCAAAGGGTAGCACTGTGCTGTGGGGGAGACAGAAGTGCTTCACTCCAAAGATGAAATTAATCTTCTCCCTTGGCACTCTCCCAGCCAAGCCTGAGACTGACTGAGTGCTACCTTGGATAAATGGGCTGAGCCTCTGCCAGGACCTTTGTGGTGCACAGCTTAAGGAGGAGGCAAAAGCCTTGGAAAAAAGGACCGTTTGGGCACAGTCTGGCTGGTGGTGGGAAGTTCCCCTGTGCCCCTCCAAGCCTGCCTCATATGGGTACTACTCATCTGGGGTCTCTGGGTGGTGGACACCCGTATTTCACATCTCTAAACCCTGCAGGACTGGCTTCCAGGAAATATGCACTTCTTAGTTGAGATATGAAGGCATTATAAAGCTGATCTCGAGCTGACAAAATGATGTGGTGGTATATTTATTTTATTTTTCCCCTTGTCTCTTCAGGTTCTGTTGGTGGGCGACAACAGCCAGGTGAGTCTCCTGTCCCATGGTGTAACCCTGCTGTGAGCTCAGGCTCAGTGTCTCACATCCATTCCTGTGGCTTTTGATTAGCACTCAGGCAGTGTGGAAAGTGAGGCACTGGAGACTAATTTCTCTACCAAGCCTTTCACTTTCTGTCATAGGACAATTTAGGTTGGGAATCACCCCTGGAGGTCATCTGGTCCAACCCACTACTCAAAGCAGGGCCAGTTTTGAGTCACATCGGGTTGCTCAGGACTGCCTACAGTCCAGTTTTGGGTATCTCTGCAGAAGGAAATGTTACCCATTCTCTGGACAACTTGTGCCAGTGTTTGATGACCCTTGTTATAATTTTGGTCCCTTGATATCGAGTCACTTTCCCTCGCTGCACCTTGTGTCTGTCACTGCTCATCCTATTGCTGTGCACCTCCAAAATGAGTCTCTCTCTGTCTTTTCCATAACCTCATGCTAGTTCTTGTGCTCCAGCCTCTTGCTGAGGCTCTGCTGGGTTCACTCCAGTATCCCAGTGTCTATTGTGCAGTGGGGATCTCAGAACTGGGCACAATACTCAGCACTAGGGACCACCTCTGGAGCAGGGGCAATAATTGCTCTTTCCATTGGCTCTCACAGCCTGGTGTGCAGGTTTCGGTTTGGCTTCCCTAATTTAACCCCCCATGCTTGGGCATTGTCTCCAGATTCTTCCTCAGTAGCTCATTCTTGTTTTCACCTTCTCCTTTTTGAGACAAAGCGTGGCTGTTCCCAGAGCAGTGTTTCGTTTATAAACAAGAAATCATTTTTTTTCTTTTTTTTTGAGTCCAGGGTGGCACTCAAGAGAGACCTTAACCGATCTGTCTTGTTTCTTGTTTGCCAGCCCTCTCAGCAGCTTTTAAGTCCTTCTTAAAGCACCTGTGTGGCAAGGAGAAAGCTCATTAATATTCATTCTGTCATCTGAACTGTTTCTGATGCAGTGTGCAATGGGAACTGTCAGTCCCCCTTCTTCAGATGCAAGGATGGCTGCTGCATTGATGCCTATCTGGAGTGTGATGAAACTCTCGACTGTGCTGATGGATCAGACGAAATGTATTGTGAGCAATGTAAGTACTCCAAATTCTGGCTTAGACAACTTAGTGTCTGCCCGGAGATGAGTGCAGTGTAAGTTACAGGTGTTGACTCAATGCTTTTTGGGGCCTTCTGTTCTTATCTCCTGACCCTGCATTACCTCTTTCCGCAGTATTGCCTTTGCAGGTTCTGCCGTCTCCCACATCTCTGCTGACTGTAAGAGCTGATCTTCCCTCTGAGATGTTGCCTGCCTCTTAAATACTCTTCGACTCTCTTCTCTGCACCTGTCTGTAAGACTTTGGAGCCTGTCCTCCCCTCCCCTTCCAATATTTTTCTCACTGAATGACCTTACCTGCTCTCCTAGAGCTGGGAGATGGGAAATGAAACCATGATTTCTCCCAGTCTGCCCAGGGTCACAGTTCCCTTAACATCCTGATGTTATGCTCATGTAAATGTACAATGGAGAGCTGCCCAAGTCTGTAATCCCTTGTCCCTCCCTCCCTCCCTCCCTCTTTCCCTCTTCTGACAGAATTCCCATGATCTCTTTCCTATATGTGGGTGTTTTTCTGCCTTTTTAGGTTGCAAGCATATGATCAATCTCTCTTGCCCTATCTTATATCCTACACTAGTGCTCTTTCATACTTCTTAAAACCTGGGGTGACAGCAGTTTCCCCATACTTTTTGATGGGAAAAAAAAAAATAACCCTAAGAATGTAAGAATGCAGTCTTTGTTTTCCTTAGTTTTGTCTCTGTGTTTGTGGAATGGAAATTGAGAATAGTTTCTCGTTGTTACATTTTATTTTTCCCATGTTGCTCTCATAGCTTTGAGATCTTTAAGAACCTCAAATTACATCTCCCTTTCCCTGGCTTGTGATAGCAAAGGAATGTGCAGGAAAGCCCTGCCTGCCCATGTCTGCATGGACGGAGGCATTTCTTCTGTATTCGACTTGGGAGAGAAGTTTTAACCTGAAATGTTTCTCTGGCAGATGCTCGTGAGTTCAACAGACTGCAGAAAATCAATGTCACGCATAACCAAGGTACGTACCGTCCAGAGCACCGAGGCTGACTTCTACCAGCTTTTGTTTTATCTTCAGTCTGGTGCTTCCTGGTAAAAATGCTTCCCTGTATAATTCCAAAAACGGGTGTAGCATCTGGGCAGTCCCTGTACCAAAAATGACCTTGATGACAGCTGTTTATAGCAGGCTTTCGCTCTCCTGCCTAAACTTTTTCCACCCAAGCAGGTCTCATGCCTGTTGCCTGTTGGGCACCGTATACCTGCCCTGTACAAAACCCTGCGGTGCTTTTTCTGGCAATAGTGCAAACCCAAGCCGTGTGGGGGACACAACAAAGGTGTAATACAAGTAATCTTACTGTGCTTGATCCCACACCTTTGCCTTGTTTGTGCTGGGGTAGACGGTGGCACTGTCACTGGGCTAAAACAGTATATCCCAAGTCAGCTTAAATGCAGTTTGCTTGTAGGGGACACCCAAGCCAAACTATGGTTTCTGTGTGTCCAAGCTCTTTGTGTTTCCTTTCTGCCTCCCAAGGAGGACGAGTCATTTCTGCAGGGGACTGAATCCAAGGTCTAGCATTACTGCACACTCCGATGTTCCATTTTCCTCCTTGCTGGTTGGGTTTGTGGGCAGGTGGCAGCTCACCTTGGCAATGGCAGTTTGAGCAGCTGGCAACTAGGCGGTGGGGACCCAAGAGCCATGGATTCCCTCTGCCATGGTGCTTGTCCTCTTCTGTTGTGAGCAGAAAATGTTGCCCCTCCGGGAACGTGCTGCTTGGGCTTAGAGTACCTCTCCCTTGCTTTGCCAGGTCACTGTGTGGACTTGCCTGATACTGGACAGTGCACTGAGAGCATCCCTCGCTGGTACTACAACCCATTCTCTGAGAAATGTGACCCCTTCACCTACGGGGGCTGCGGCGGCAACAACAACAACTTTGAAGAAGAGGAAGAATGCATGAAATCATGTTCAGGCATCACAAGTAAGCAGACATCACGAGGGGCTGGAGTTTTGCTGGTCCAGCTATGACAGTCACCCGAGATTGTCCCAAAGAGGCAGTGACCTGGGGGCTTTCAGCCAAAGCAGCTCTGCTCTCAGAGCCTGGCCGTGCCTCACGGCATTCTTCAGTGTGAGCGATGCCTCACGGGGAACGGTGGGTATCTCCAGCATCTGACATTTCTCAGAGCTGGAAAACATTTTGGGTGCTGACGTTGAAAAAGGGACAGAGGAGGATGACAAAACTAGCCAGAGATATGGTATGGCCTCTCTAAAGAGAATCTAGCTTTCTAGCCTGGCTCCAGTTCTCCCCAAGCGAGAGGGGAGAAATTAGGAAAATCCTCAATGACACCTGTTAGGGAGAAGTTTTAAGCAAAAAAGAGGGAAAGATTTACACTGTAGAGCTTTGTACATGGTGCTGTAGAGGCCAACAACGAAAACAGGAGGAATTCTGCCAAACTGTCTCTGTTGGGAGGCGAACTGTTGCTGCTTTTCTGAAGTGCCAGCCTCAGCTGCACTGTGCCTCGCAGCCTGCCCCGAGCACTCAGTACCGTGGCTGTCAAGAGGGATGCTGTATGCATCCCTGGCTTCAGAGCACTGGAAATATGCTCCTCAGAAACCTGTCTTATCCCTTGTTCCCAACCTTCTTTGTAAAATTTTTCCCCCCTGTCTGTTCCCAATTCAGAAGCAGATGCCATTGGCCGGAGATGGGAATTGTTTGAGTCCCAAAGCGCTATGTTAAGTGAGTAACAGTTTTTCCTACAGATCTTGCTTGTTGCTTTTACCCTGTCCTGAAAAATATTTTGTGTTTCCTTGCAAATAATAGCCTTCTCCCACCCCACTTTTGAAGCCAAGGGAGCAGTGTGGGATTTGTGAGGTGCTAGCAGTGGCAAGAGGTGTTTCTGTGCATCTGTGGTCCAATTTCTCCTTTGTCTCTGAATCAGTAGCTCACATCAGAGGCTCTTGATTTTCCTTCCATCAACTTGCAGGAATGGTCCACTGTTCAACATCAAAAAATGGCATGTAAAATTCTTCCTAAGGGCCAAGTTCACTTAAGGGCCGCTAACTTCTGCAAGAAAGAAGGCCCAAGTGGGCATATGAATAATGTTGGGTGCTAGACCATGGGAAAATATGATGACTCTATACACCCTCTCTACAACTGTAAAGAACATCAAAGCTATTGAATTACAAGTTCTTAAAAGAATATCACATTAAGGTTAGTGTCCTTTCACCACAGAGCTGTAAGGCTTCTTTCTTGAGCAGTGAACTCCTGCAATGTTATACTTCTGTTCTTCAACCCTAGAGTTTGATTTAATCTTCAAATTCACACCAGCCCTCAAATGCATCATGTCTCCACCGATGATGCAGGAATTTGGTTGGCTGAGGAAGACCAAGTGCTCACAGTGCTGCTGCGAGCTCTGTCCCCACAAACTCAGCCTCTCCACCATAGCTCGCTCCGACAGCGTTATCCCCAACCGGGAGGTGCTTTCTGGACCACCCCTTGGTGGCCTCCCTGGTGACATAATGAAGGAAGGCCAGCGTTGCAAAAGGGCTGGATATTCATGGGAGTGTCAAACGGGCAAGCCTGCCCAAGTCACCGAATAGCCTTTAGAGGGCGTGGTGCATCTGGGAAATGATGGCAACCATAATTAGGGAGAGAGAGGCTGGTGATACCCTGGCCATTCCCTTATGGTATGCGGTTGCCTCCTTTCTTCTGTGCCAAGTTGTGCAATGACCACCCCGCTGTCAGGCCAGCTGTTGCCCACCTCTTCTCTTTGCCAGCACAGCTTCTGCAGTGACTTTTGTGCTTGCTTCTTCCTGACTGCTCCTGCTGCACCAGAGCTCCTGGAGCTGCCCTTCCAACCTGTTCGTGTACCCCCCTGCAGGTGCCTTTGAGGTCGTGATTGCCGTGCTCCTCGGGATCTGCATCATGGTGGTCCTGGCGATCATCGGCTACTTCTTCCTGAAGAACAGGAAGAAGAACAGCCGCCGCCGTCAGCCAACCACTGCTACCAACTCAACCCTCTCCACCACAGAGGACACTGAGCATCTGTTCTACAGCAGTACCACCAAACCTGTCTGACCTACAGCCTCTCTCTCTCCAGCCCAGCACTGGGGCATTCCCCAAAGCTTCTGGAGTTCTGTTTTCAGACACAGGCCTGTGCCTGAAGGACTTATTCTCTTTGAAGACATTTGTAGCATCAGGCCAAGATCTAGCCATGATTTGGCATTACTAGTGTTTGTGATTGTCTTGGCTAAATGGCTGCTCTGGGAAAGTGAGGATCCGGGAGCGTTTTGATGCTCTCTGATGTCTGTCCCTTCCTAACTTCAAACAGTCCAGCGAAACTCTGAATTACATACTTCTTCCTGCTCAAACCCAGAGCACAACTCCGCTCAACTTACTGAAGGACCCCGGGACTGGATCTGTGTAGCATTCACGTTGGTGAATGGTGAAAGCTCACCAGAGCCAGCAATTTTTTGTTTGCAGTGCCACTTTCTTCCACCCAACCTCGTATTTTCCTCCCTTTCCCCCAGTCCTCTGCAAGGTGGCCCTGCCTCCCAGCAGTCCTGAGATTCACATAACCGTCCAGACCTGTTCCAAGGGTTCTGTGACACTCTCCAGTGGTTCCTGTTTTCGAGATGGAAGGAAACAGAAATGCCTGCTTTAATCACTAGACTTTGCTTTTTACCAGAAAAGCACACCTAGATTTCTTTTTTCTGCCTGCCTGCCACGTTGCAGCCTCCCATGTACAGTCCATGTCCACCATTTTCTGTCCGAGGTGCCCTGGTTGCTTTTCCTGGTTGTTTGAACCCAAACACATTAAGAAAATACCTATTTATTCCCACGTGAAAGAAAAGGAAATGTCCCTACACTTTTCCTGCTGATGGTGAGGGGAAGGTGGAAGGACTCAGCTCCCTCCCAGTTGGACCTTTGCTGCAGCTTTGATTTTACTGCGCTCTCCTCTGAGCGCGCAGCCTGACCCGAGTCCCCACCATCTCCCAGAGCACGGAGTGGGATGGATACCACCAGCTAATGTCCTTGGGCATCTCTGCTCCTGCTGGCCCATCCTTCCTGGTGCAAGATGAGCCCAGCCCCAGGAGGTCCAAAGCTCATTCCTGGCCCCATGGCAGGGGATGACATTCGGCGAGGTCCCGTGTGTTCTCCTGCAGACTGTTCGCAGTGAGGTGCTCCCCAGTTCTGTACTGCCCCATCCCTGTTGTCCAGGCTTGTACCCCCTGGGAGCTGAGGACTTCTTCTGGGGGCAGAAGCTGCTATTTCTGAAGTGCCTGGTACGTTTTGTCGTCTGTGGGGTTGGCAACAATCCCCAAACTGGAAGTGCCTGCTGCTCTTGGAAAACTCCTGCTGTGAAGAGAAGGGGAATCGGGGCGTGTGTATTTGCGTGTGTGCCTGTGTGTGAGAAGCATAAATCTATGTACAGATTTTAGTTTATACTCTCGGACCCTTTCAGGGCTGAGGGCAGAGTGGCTCTGGAAGGCTCTGGTGAAGCCATGCCCAGCTCAGGGCACGGCTCAGGTCCTCTCAAGGGCAGCTGCAGGAGAGCTGCCACCCTGGGCCGATGCCTGGGCTGGAAGGGAAGAAGCCGCTGCCCACAGCCTGCTGGCAATCTGACTGCAGGCTTCTCCCCATCACCCGCATCTGCCTCAGTGTCCCTGGGGCTGGTCAGATTCCTCCACGGCTTTTCATGATCTGTCTTGTATCATTTCTTCCATCTCTTTGTGTTTTTTTCCCACAGCCTATCATGGCCTAGACAATAAACCTGACATCTTGATTATTTTTATTTTATTTTTTCTGTGCGCTCACTCTGATAATAGGAGTTGCAATAAAAAGGAATTGTTTGTCTTATCTGACTTGGGAGTGGTGTCTGAGAAGCAATGACCCGCAGAGGGGGTAGGTACCGTTCCCATGCCTGGTATCTCCCCACCCTTTCATCTGTGGGGACTTTGGGGCTCAGGGGAGAGCCATCGGGTCTCACTGCAGCAGCAGTGGTAGTCTCAGGGCTTGGGGAGGGCTGGGAAGGGGGATGCAGCCTGTGTGGACACCTGGAGAGACAACCACGGCATCAGGTGTGGTGGGAGTGAGATCATCACCCGCTCAGTCACCCAGAGAGCAAGGCAGGGTGTAACCTGAAACTGGGTTCCAGCTGGTCAGACTGGTTTGGGTCTGAAACCAAAAGCAGACACTATTCTTCAAACAGGAGCTGCTCTAGCTGTGTCTCCAGGCTGGTGATCCGCTCAGGCACTGTAATGTAAAGTTAGCTATATGTAAATTTGGCTAATGGGCAATGAATACGTATGGGAACCAGGAGAACCTGCTCCTGCCTCACTGACCTGGCAGTGCCTGGGGTTTGAAGGCTTTTCCCCTTCCCTCTGCTCTGCACTGTGGGCTTTGCTCTCCCACTGCCACCTCTCTCTTCCTGACCCACCCCAGCTCTCCCATCCTGCTTGCTTGTGTCTACGTTATCCCCTGTATCCCCAGCCCCAGGAGCTGGTCTCTGCTCAGCCGGTGGGGTCACCGGTCCTGGCAGGGTGCGGGGGGCCCTGTTTGAAACCAAAGCTGCATCTCTTGAGAGTCTCCAAAGAGAGAAGGCTACGTGCATTCCGGCCTCTTTCACATCAAACATCTTTGCCTCTCCTGGTGGAGACACCACGGTCACCATGGCCCTGGTGAGGTCTGCAGGTCCGGCCAGAGCCCTCCCCTTTGCTTTGCAGCTTGCAGAGCGCTTTCTGCCCCAAAAGCCAGACCCGGCTCCCACTTGGCACCAGGCAGGCACCCTCTGTGGCAAGGGGATTTGCTGATCTGGGGACATGGGGACGATGAGCAGGGCCACCATCTCGGTACGGTGGGTCCAGGGGAGCCCAGGAGCACAGATAGCAGCGGGGCCAGCCCCAGGCAGTGATGCTGTGCCCCAGGCAGTGATGCTGTGCCATTCCGCACGCCCACGCCTGAAACCACGCACACCAGGCGTCTGCATTCCCCGGGTTTTACCGTGTGGGGTCACTCGGGCTGCACCAGCAGGTCCCATGTGGGGTGGCTGTGGAAAGGCCCTGCACCTCTGCCACCCACAGACACCCCCCGGGGCAGACATCCCACCCCTCCATGCTGTGAGGCACAAGGGTGTCCGCTCTCTGGGAAATCCCAGCTCTTTAAAAGGGGTTTGTTTTTCAGATGGGAATGGGAACCCAGATGTTGAAGCTTTCTGCAAAATTAAAGTCTCCTTCCCCCCCAAAAAAACAGAACTTAGAACTGCCTCGCTATCATCTGGTTAAGAAACACATCTTTCGGTGAAAACTGAGCTGCTTTGTTTCACCAGCTGTGCCTGAAGGTGAGAGATCCTTGCTCTTCCCCCAGCTGTGGCCAGAAACAATCAGTTAGGTGAAGCTGCTGGTCGCTGCTCCTCCTGGCTTGGAGCTCCCCAGCTCCGGAGCCCATCACCCCAGTGCAGCTGCTCTGTGGTGCAGGAGGGTCCCGGGGGTCCGGAGCTGGCCCCTTGTCCTTGCAGTGGGTGCAGGCGATGCACCCACTCCACTCCACTGAGGTCGGTGTTTTCGAGGGGGGTGTTTGCAGAGCTTACAGAGCCAGGCTCCGGCCAAGCCCCAGGAGCTGCTGCCTGCTGTGATGCTCCACCAAAGGAAACCTGCCACCTCTTCTCAACTGTCCTTCTGGACTTCTTGGTGGCCTTGACCTCTGCAGAAGGAAGACCACCGAGCCGCTCATCCTCTCTGGGCCAGCAAAGCCATTCACCTTCTGACCATGGGGAAGGAGGCCTTGGCTGAACTTTTGGCTGAGTTCATCCCAGCGGGCTGGGGGGGACCTGGTGGGCTTTGTGTGGCTGCCGGGCTGGATGCAGGAAGCACTAGCTCACAGCTAAATATTGTGTGTCTCCTGCTTCCCCGTGGCACCGTGGCTCTCTGGATAAACACAGCAGCCACCCCAGCGTGACAAGGGATGGCTTCCCAGTGGCAGGCCGGGATAGTGTCCACCATAAAAAAGCCGAAGTGATGTGATTCGGAAGGCTTTGAGGTCAAGAAGTTCATTCAGGTTAAAAAGAGAGCTCTAAAACTGGGGGTGGGGGGGTGGAGGGGGAAGAATGGTGTTGTCTGCAAGCTCTGCATAATGTAAAGAGAAATCTTGAATGTTGGTTTTCCCCCTCTGACCGCAAGCATTAGGAGTGACCAGACTTCCTCCTACTGAAGTGTGCTTTGAGCTCCCACATGGAGCAGATGCAGATCTGAAGTGCCATGGCTAGACCAGAACGTAGTGAGCAAACATTGCTTGCTGGAGTAGTGCTCGTGTGGGAAATAGCTTATGAAAACTTCCCAAACACTTTTTCCCCCCCCACACCTTGGGGAAATGGGGAGAGAAATTGGAAGTACTCTCCCTCGGTCATCAGGCACGGAGCTGGATGTCACTGTGACAGCTTATAGTCACAGAGAAATGCAGTCAGCTCTAGGAACTACAGCAGATCCCATCTCTTCTGCAGCACGTAAAAGGGCACGGAGGAACCTTTCTGCAGGGAAGCTCGGCTGACCGGTGTCATGGGGAAATGAGTGTTTCCTGGGCAAGGTGCCACCTGAGGCGTGACGGAGTTTCTGTGGCCCTTAGTCAACGGTTGCCTCTCCGAGATGTCCTCATCTCCAGCTGTGTCAGGAGTTTTGAAACTCACCGTCGGTTCCTGTAAGAGCTCTGGGAGATTTCGTGGAGGCCAGACCCAACGTTTAATTACCATCTTCGCTAAGTTGCCCAGAGCCAACCTACATGAGAGAATATACAGGATGATAGCGAGCAGCTGACGGGAGCTGCAGAGGCCAGGAGCCCTGCTGGAGCCAGCCCGGCGCTCCGGCGAGAAGAGGGGAAAATTTCCACAGGTCTGGCTGCAGACAAAGCGTCTGTGTCTTTGTTCCCCTGCCCTGACACACCTGGCCCACACGCCGGCTGCTTCAGGATTGTGAAAAAATATTTGTGACACCGGTCGAAGCGAAGCGTTGGCCCAGGAATTTGAGCGGCTGAGACTCCCCCGGCCAGAAACTCTGCTTTAAATTCTTAACATCCCTCTCACGTAGACGTGGTGGGAGCCCTTCCCTCCCACCCAGCTCCTCTGCCTGCCTCCTGCCCGCCGCCTGCACCCACTGCTGCCTTTCCTTATTTATTTATTATGGGCTGTTGTTCAGCCAGAGCAGTTGCCCGGTGTGGTTTGCCAGCCTCCTGGAGGTGTCCCCAGGAGGGGGCAGCAATATCTTCACATCCCACCTGCTGTTGATGCCTTGGATGCTCTGCTGTCAAACCAGCAGGGACTTTGCCTGCTGCTGGAGATGGGCGATAAGACGGTGAGATGGTGAGATGCCCCACGCCCCTCTGAGCCCCATAAGATACAAGGTCCTGTTTCCTTCCTCCCTGTCTGTGGTAACGTGATGGTCCGTGTTACCATATCTGAACTCGCCCTGGTCTCTTGATCCACCTGCAAGGCAGGGAAGAGCTGGTACAACCTTCAGAAGACCAGAGAATTGACATCAGGTCTCCCAAACCTCTTGTGGGTCCTCCGTGCCCCGGGTCTGCTTCCCCTGGGTTTTATATGTGTTATATATATGCGGGGTCACCAGTCCAGCAGCAAAGACCTGCGAGTGAGACTTTTAAAAACATGTATGTGGGTGCTTCTCCCTCTTGTTTTTATCTATTTGGATCAGTTCCCCAGGTTTTCTTTGCTGAATTCTACTCCTCCCCCCAGCACACACATGATGTTTTGACAGAAATAATAGATTTTTTTGTGTGTGTAATCAGAGGACTTCAGGCAGAAGAGCCTTCATTAAAACCAAAGCAACCCAAAACAGTCCTTTTGTAGGGTGTCATCAAATTTGGAAGCTGGTAGCCATGCCTGCCAAGCTTTGCCACACAACCCTTTTCTCTGCCTTGGAGGCAGCTGCAAATCTGTATTAGAGGATGAAGGGGTGTTTGTGACACACTTGAGGAGGCCCAACAACAGAGGCAGATGCTTTGGGGAGCTGTGGGGTCGTTGCATGGACCACAGACCGTGTGGCCCCAGAGCTGAGCAGGCAGGAGCTGCTGCTGAGGATACAACGCTTATTCTAATGTCCTTGCTGGAGGTTTTTGGTGCACGAAGTTTCTGTTAAACCAGTTTGAACTGGTTCTCTCTCATATTTAGAAACTATCCCTTCTTATGCTGTAGAATTACACCCTGTCAACAAATCTTGCTTTCCCTCTCATCCTTGTATTTCGGGAGAGGGGGAAGCCTGTTCCCCCCGAAAGCCTGGGCTCATCTGTTTCAAATGGAAAACGGATTTGCCCGGGAATTGCCTCTTGCCTGCCGTGCCTTTTGCTAACTGATCCTTCCACCACCCCTCACCTGCTCAGCCATGCCATTTCCACCCTCCTTCTGCCTATCTCCCCGCTGCGAAGGGACGGGGACAGGATCTGCTCAGAGCACAACCCCCTAGATAAAGAGAGGAGCTGGCACAACGTGTGTGCCCAATATCATTCTTCCCATCACCTACGCACCGTTCTCAGCCAGCAAGGCTTTATCTCCTTCCTTTTCTGTTGCATTCCCAACACATTACTGTCTTAAGCACACAAGGCTGTAAAACCCATGCAAATACCTGGCCATCAAGAAAATGAGTAGGCATCTCAAGGGCTCTGCTTGGAAATAGTCCATGAAGGCAGATACTGCCATTTGAATACTAAAAGCGTTGTGTACTGGGGAAACTTCCCACTGTTGGCCAACTCTGGGGCCATGGGTGAGGTCCAGAAGGAAGCTCAAGTACCAAGAAAATAGCTATTTGTTATCACCGGTATTTTTTCACTACTAGGGCTGTTCTTTCTCCGCAAGGCCCTGGGTGCAAAGAACTGGTCTAAGATCCCACGTGCTGTATCTCATGGCCGATGTTTCACAATCCGGTGCAGCTTCTCCCAGGCTCTGCTGGACGTGTTTGTCTCCATGCACTGGAGGTGAGCTGGGCTCCCTCACGTGGGCTCTGGTCCTCGTGTCGCCAAGCGTCAGCCTGGTCTGCTTGGTGGGACGGGCTGGAATGGACATTTTGATTTTCTGCTGGGTGAGCTTTCAGCCAGGCTGTTCCTCTGTGTTGGTGGAAGCCTCCAGCCAAGGGTGCAAGCCAGGGCAGGACCCCTGCGTGAGCAGACCCCTGCAGAGGTGATGGTGAAAACTGAGCCCAAGGGAACAGCTCAGCATCACAACTCAATGTGTCCTACAGCCAGCCCTTGCTGAAGGGGGAGACCCACGCTCTGGCTTCTTTCATTACATTAGCACAACCCCTTCTCCCCTGCCCCGAAACACCCTGGCAAAAAGCTATTTGCTTTTCAGGAATTTGTTATTTTGCTAGTGCAGCTTCTTGAACCAACTCCCCAGGGCATCAGCTGAGCAGGCAGGAGAAAACCTACAGGAGCATGCCTTGGAGAACATCTCTGAGGGAAGCTAACCCAGAAAGGTCAAACCATACCCATCAGCCCTGACATCTCCCCTCGCCCCGCATGCCCCCGTTCTACAGCACCGGGGTGAGGGTCTAGAAAAGTGCATCCAGCTTCTCCTTGTTGTCCTGCAAGTCGCATTCCTGCTTGGTGTCACATCCCTGCTTGGTGTTGCATCCCTTCATTGGCAGATGGGGAAGAACGTTGCCATCTCACCTCTCAGCCCTCCCTGTGGTTCGGGAAGCTTTTCCCTGCACCGTTTGCAGCAGGGCTGGTGTCTGGGGCAGAGGCTCACCAGCTGTCCTGCCTTGGCCCACGGCGATGAGGTTGAGGGGGTCAGGAGTGCTGCCCCAAACTGCCCTTATCCAGCCTTTCACATGGACCTGCAACCTCATGAAAGGCTCCTTCTTCCCCATGCCTCCAGGCTTTCTGTAAAATTGCCTCATCCAGCTGCTGAGAAAAGGGGGCTTTCCCAGCTTTCATTTGTTCCCAACTGCGCTCAGGTTTATGTTAATTGGGCGTGATTAACCGGCTGTGGGCTGGAAACCCTTCTGACAGCCCGTTCCAAGGAGGCTGGGAGGAAAGAGCCGGGAAACGGCGGTGGTGAAGCCCGCATGTAAAACTGCAGAAGCTTCTCCCTTGAGCCTGGATTTCAGCAACAGGAGGGCAGCCTCCAGCAGAACCTGTGCTTGGGGCAAAAGTGGCCACTTATGTTGCGTAAGTCGCCGGAGAACAGCAAGCCAAGGACTGCCTGGCAGGGCTGTGCATACGACCATGGGTGGGTCAGGAGAAAAGCTGCTCCCAGAGCCAAGAAGAGACATCCTGGGCCCTGGCTCGTAGGGTCTGCATCCCTGAAAGCGTGCGCTCCGACGTTTCATCCGCACAGTCATTGCATCGTACGTAAACTGGGTACAAAAGGCCACCTGGCCTTCATTTCCCTCTGGGTGGGGAAAAAAAAAAAAGTGGCGGTAGCACTTTTTGGTTTTGGTAGCTCTGAAGAGCTCGGCAGGTTTCTAGGCTGCAGGGAACCAAGCCCTGTGTCCATGCTCCACTCCCTGCACTCCAGTGAAGTTGCTCCTGAAGGTTTCACTAGCTGGGGTGCTCTCAAGTCTAGGACGACCTGCAGATTGGGTAGTCAAGCCTCCCTCTACTTGCTCTTTTCAGCAGAAACAAAGCAGAAATGCACAGTTGTTGCCTCCAGACCTTGAGAAGTAACTGGGGAAAGGAGGATGCTTGTCCTTTCCTGGGAGATAACTGTCTTACCTGACTCTGTCCAATTAATGCCCTTTCTACTCTGTGGCTCCTCATGACCTTTCCTCCTGGGATGGCCTAACTGATACCTAATTAATGAAATCCAGAGCGGTTAATCTCAGTTTGTAATTGGCTTTGGAGTCTGCTACTTCTGTTTCAAAATGGAGAAGGGCTGGTGTGCCCAGGTGTTTGCTATTGTGGTTGAGTGCTGCCTCTTCTCACCAAGCTGAGAGCCTGGCTAGATCCTTATAGTCTGTAGGGTAGGAGGAAAGCAGATGTTTTGGATGGGGGGGTCGTTTCTCTTCTGCAAAGCGGGGATGATGCTAAGTTGCGATGACTTGTGAATATACCCGGACCTGTCACCAGGGCCTCCTCTGCCACCCCTTTTGGCAACCACACGCAACCCCAGGTCAGCTGCAGAGATCACCAAACCCTCCTCTGTCACCGCCCCAGGACCGGTTCCTCCCCAAGCCCTGCGAGAGAGACCTCACGGACGCACGAGCGTCTGCTCTCCAGAGCCACCTCTGTGCCAGCAGGGGCTGCTGATGGCAGCGTGTCTCCGTGCCACCTCCCCTTCTCAGGAACACCACCAGCAAACAAACCCCGCTCCCTCGGTGCCGCTGCGCGCCCCAGTTCCCACTGCAGTCACTGGGCAGACTGGGCTGTGGTCAGGCGGCGGGCAGGTAGAACCGGTACCCGGGGCATGACTGGGCTTGTTCAAAGCCTGACTTCCTATTGCTCTTGTTTGCCCCCCTCCCCTTCACTTTCCCATAAACTCTACCTTTGTTTGACTCTCAGCACTCCCTTCTGTTGGTTTTGGTTTTTTTTTATTAGGTTTGTTGTTTTTTTTTATTCCTCAGAGGCTTCTGATACGCGTTGCGAGATGTCTGGAACCGCCAGAGCGTGCGGCACAATCCAAACAGCACAGGTCGGGCAGGCAGGTGATAGCATCTTCCTCCAGTCACAGGAGCACCTGATCTCCCTGTATGTTCCTGGGACCCTGTCAACGTTCCGCACCGGGTGGAATGGTGTCAGGGCAGGAAACGGTAAGAATTTTTGCCAGTTTGAAACACCGAGGAGATTTTTTGGCACTGTGCGAGGCACTCTGAGAGCAGCCTGGGCGTTGCAGAAAGCACCAGGGGAACCCTAATGACTGAAAATGTGCCTTGGCTGCAAAAAACAGTGCCTCTGATTCCAAGAAAGCTAACTTCAGAAGAGCGTCCTACAGCACAGTTCAAGCTGAGGACATGTTCACCCCGGTGTGTCTACCTGAGACCCACACTCCAGCTCCCAGCCGTGGGAGATCTCCAGCCGCTGTGTGGGGGTAAAAATGACCCGGCTGCCTTCTCACCCGGGGTTAAGGGTGCTTTTCAGCAGAGCTGAACCAAACTGTCCTCTCCAGGGTGCCTTTCATCTCCTTGGAGCAGAGGACAAAACACCTCCTCCTTGATAGGTTTGGAGCTTGACCAGCCACCACCTCATGACCAGATGGCTGCCTCTATGACACGGGTTTGGGGCTGTCTGCTGAGGTGCTGTGCTTCCATCCCCAGGTCTCTTGGGCCAATTTTTGTGAGCCCAAACCTGTGGGTGGCTAATAGGGGCAGAGTCCTCCTCCCAGCCCAGGCAGTAAGGAAATCTTCTCTCTGCCCAGTTGTCCCTGGAAAACAGTGATGGTCAGGAGGCCAGGGTCCCAACCAAGGACTCTGCTACGAGGGAAGAGCCGATGCACGGGTGCTTCTTAAAACTGGCCACTGAAAGCAATGAGACAAACCGTGTTTGGTTCCTAACCAAGTCTATGCTTGTCTGCGCTGCAATTAGAGTGGAGTAATACATGTTGCAGACGGTATGGTCCAAATTTCTCACAGAGATGAGTGTTGTGGAGCTGGGCAAAGCTCGGGAGCCATCCCCGGCGTGATCGTAATTGTAAGGAACAGCAGGCCTTTGAAACTGCTTTTGAACGCAGGGCTGGAAGGGGCCTCCTGACTCATGTCCACTTACTTACCTTCTATTTTAGACAACTTCGTAATCTAGTAGTTTTCATAAGCAAGACATGCTCAGTCTTCAACAGGAAGGGTTTGTCCTCACACCGTTCCAGCTGAAAACCTCTCCAGAATCTCCAGGTTCTGTGACCAAGAAAATACCTTCTACTTTCCAACCTGTCTTGACTTTTGCCCAGCTTTTACCCATTTAAATTGTGTCAAAAATTGATCTTTTGCAAGTTGCTTTTCTACCCCTAGCATCAGCAAGCTGAGACTCCAGTGCAGAGGAAGCCAGTGGTTATGTCTCAACCCCTCCTTGCAGTTCATCCCAAACTGCAGTAATTCACGTATCTGATGGTTAGAGTGCTGGATCTTCTAGCTCCATAGGATTAGCAATAAATCTCACAAATTAAGAGAGATTTCAGAAATCCTTAGGGTGTCTAATGAGGCTGAGACTTGCTGATTCACCCTTGGACAAATCAGAGGGACTGCCCTGCTGCCCAAACATCCCTGTTCCTCCCAGGTAAGGGTAGATGACAGAGAGGATCCTGCCGTGGCCGGTGACTGTTTCTAAGTCACTTTTTTGCCAGCAGTACTGAGCCAAACTTCAGACAAGGTGAGAGGAAAGCAAACCTTAGCATAGCCAGATCTATTTGTTAGTTTAAAAACCCCTCTTGTTTCCAACCTCCAGGTCCAACTGCACCTTTGCAATGCCTCTCCAGTCCCCAAGCTTTGAAGCCTTACACGTGGCCATTGCTGAGGTGAGGCAGCTATTTAAATCAGGGACGGGGACTCCACTGGTGCTGTCTGCTTCACAGGCACAAAAAAGAAAGAGATCATCCCAGCTCCGAGGAGTTTACGAGCTGATGCAAGCATGACCCTGTGCCATCTAAACCTCCTGGAAGCAAGTCAGATTGATGCTCCCCTGATAAACATATCAGCAGCTGAGGAGCTGTGCACAGTGCGGCTCCCATAATTACTAACTCCGGTTCAAAGGCTTTTATGCAAAGGAACAATAGGCACCAAAACAGTGTTGCAGCCTGTTATGCACCGCAGTGTTTTGCTGTGATGGAAAGGCTTGCCCTGTCAGACAAGCCTGCTTTTCATGTCCCTGTCCTCTTCATAAGACGGGGGTAATTGCTACCGGTGAGGAGGCTATTGTCCACCTTTTCAGACCAGGAGCCGGGGATGTACACGCTGGCTAAGGAGATGAAAAGAGGTTTCAGCAAAAAGGGAAGTGCCAGTCAATAACAAGGGCTGTTTTCCTCATTGGAAACCTGTCCCTATTATCAGAAGCTTTCCCTGTCACCAGCAGTGCCCGAGATGGAAGTGACAGCTTGTTTGTTTTGCCCGTGCTGCCAGGAGTGGAGCACATCTATCTGTGCGTGTCGTGAAGGAGCCTGCAGAAGACGTTTGCGCTTTTGCCTCATGTCCGTTTTCCCTCCCTGCTTACCCAGTAGACATTTGCAGCCTTCGAAAACGAGTCTGCGTTTCCGTGCCTTCTGGAAAACTGGGGTGAGTCCCCCCCCCAGGAGCCCCCAGCCCTTGCTGGGAGCAGGCCCTTTTCCAGCTGTTTCCCTGGGTTTTCGAGGGCTCTGGCCCTTCTGCACAAAACTAGATTATCTCTCAGTGTCTTTCACCTGCTTACCGAAGCGTGGTTTATTTTCAGTCAGTTGCTTTCCTTCTTGCTCATTTTTCCTTCTCCACCCCAGAACACCAATCCGGTGTGTTTGCACAGCAGAACCCCCCCAAAGCCAGACCTACAGACAGTGCATCCAAACCACCGAGAATGGCAGAAAGGTCTCCAAGCTGGTGGGCTGCTTGGAGGGGAAGGGAAGAAATAGGAGTGATCCCCATGGAGTTGTCCCACCAGGCCCTCATCACTCGAACTTCTTCCAACCTCATTTGGAGGCGTGATGTGAAATGCTCTGCTCCCTGACCCAGCCAGAGAGGTCATGCTGGAAGGCTGTGCCCTTCTAAACCACCAGATTTCTTTTGCTCTCCTGCAAATGCTTGCTTGGAGCCCTGGAGGTATGCACAGGTCGGTGGGCCAGGGCCACCCGAGCCTTTAGCTGCAGAGTCAGGATCTCTGTGAGGTTGACGCAGGCTTCAGTGGGGAGGATGCTCACAGCCAACACTCTCAGAGGGTCTGTGTTGGCAAGCTGAGCTTAATAACAAAAACATTTATTAGTAAGTAATAACAACGTTAATGGTAACAAAGTATGTACTTCATGTTGTGTATAATATCAATAGATTTCACTTTCTTTTCAAGTGCTACAGCTTGCTGAAACTCCACTTCTTCTCTGGCGTGTTTATTTCTACTTCTTTGGAATATTTCTGGCTAATATTCCGGAGTAGATTTTTGTTATGACCCACACCAAACACTGGGATTTCTGTAGGACAAGAAACTTTCCCTTTAGGAAACCATGAGTCCTTTATCTCCTAAATGAAAGAAGCAGCATGGTCTGTTCACTTCTGAGGGTCTCCCTTCCCACAGAGCCAAGGGATCTCGAAAGGGATCCCCTTCCAGCCAGGGCTCTTAGGGCATCAGAGCTGCAAGGGGTCAAGCTCCAACTCATTTCTTCTCAGCAGGAAGGTGGGAATCCTGGAGATGTCAGAGCCAGGAGTGGTCAGTGGGGCTGCAGTGCTCCAGGGTTCATCCAGACCCACTGCCGAGAGCAGCCTGTGGTCCAGCAGCCCTGGCTGCATTGCAGTGGTTGGTCACCAAAACAGGACTCTTCCACCCAAACATCCATTGGAAAAAACCTAATCTATCAAAATGTGAAAATGTCAGTTAGGCAGTTCCTGGCCAGAACCAGCCTGTAACCCTCTTATCGGTTCCTCCAGGTGAGATGAAAAGACAGGGATGTGGAGTACACGGGGCTGGGTAGTAGTTGGGGTGTGCTCCTTGCCAGGAGAGTTTCCCAGGCATGGAATGACCAAAGGCAGCTGACGTCTCCAGGCAAAGGAGATGTCTGGAAGAACCTTGCAGGGGAAGCAATCTTGGGATGAGTCACTCCAGGCTCAGGTTTGATATCCCTGCCTAAAGAAGGCAGAGGTAATTGCCTCTGATTAATGCTGGCAAACCTCTGTGAACTCCAGTGAGGATATGAAAGGACTGACATGCCTCTTTGAGATGGGGGTAAGATAGAGTACAGCCAAGTGTGGGAAGAAAATTAAGCTGAGATGTAGTTTTTAATTACCAATAAAGCCATGCTCTAGGACGGAGGGTTGAGAGCAGGACTCGGTCTCTTCCTACTCTTTTATGCTCCTTGACGTACAGAAAGGAGTTTAGGGAAGAGCAACCAGTGCTTGCTGTGGAGTCCCATTTGTAACATTTAAATGCTCGTGCTGCCCCCTCATCCTTTCTTGCTGGGAGGCTGTAATTATTTAGACCACAGATGTGGCCAGAGATTTCCAGTGGGTGCCAATAAAACACAGGAGGGTGGCATCAGAGAAGTGACATTTAGCAGAAGCAAAACTGCCCCTTTCCTGGCCGGCTGTTAGTCCGGATGAGGCGGGAGGAAGGCCGGGCTCCGGAGTGTGCCGTTCCCTCTCCGCGAACGCTCCGGGTGCTCAGCAGCCCCGCTCCAGTCTCACCTCTGGAAGAGGGAGAAGGAAATGGGACAGCAAGCGGCAGGGGGAGGGCTTCAAGCCCCTCAGGTGCATCTGTTGGCACCTCGGTTAGGAAGCGTGACGGGAGCTTGGTGGTGGTGAGCCAGCTTCATCCACCCACGTCAGGGACCACGACCACCCAGCAGGACAGACCTCAGCGTGGGCTCAGCCATACCCGCCTGGGCCATCAGCTGCTTACCTGGAGAGCTGGCCTGCTTGGAAACATGCACTGATCTTCTCTCCTAAACTATGCAGAGGTGTCTCGATAGTCAGAACCCCTCTTTCTCCTCTCCTCATTCTACAACATGGCAGACTGAGGGTGGGATGCTGTTTCTCCATCCATAAGTAAAGCTAATTCTGTTTGGGAACGGTTCCTGCTGCTGCTGTGTTGCCAGCTCTCCTTCGTGGTGGGCCCTCATCCACGTGGGCTGTGGCTGCGCTCAGATAGCTCTGCCTATGCTACAGGCATGAAGCCGCAGAGCCAGAACACAAATGTTCCACAATTTTGGGTTCACCTCTATTTTTCCCTGGGCACTCGATAGTACCAGCTGTACGAAGACACCACGTTTCATTCTTCCTCTCCTCTCACATCACCAAGGTGGCATATATACCATTTAAGTAGCAATATGTACAGGGCTTCCTTTTAATCATCTCCTAATTTTCCAGACCATGGGGTTTCCTGTTTCCTTCAACAGCTCTGAAGGTTGGAGACGTTTGCTCTAAATGAATATTGAATTTCTCCCTTAATTGCATGAACCCCAGAGCTGGAGCTGTAATCACAGTGTTTGGTTTTCCAGATCTCTCTGGCAACTCACAGAAGACAATAATTGAGACTGGTGTTTGGAGACATCTCAGAGCTTTTGCCCCATTTTGAGGACCATGAGGAGAAGCGCTGTGATGCTCCTGGCAATAACCCTTTCTCTGCTACGGCACCCGGTGAATGCCAGTTAATAAATGTGTATCACACCCCATGGAGGGGAAGGAGCTCCCTTTTGCAAAAGGAACAGGGAAAGTTGCTCACCCAAAACCACACAGGGAAATGATGTTAAAGCCTGGGGTTAGCACGTCCAGGTTTCTGGTGACCTGAACTATATTTAAACTTACCCTTTCTCCCAGCACCTAATGCAGTGTTTGTATCGTGCGAAAAGAGATGTTTGGAGGTAGTAAATAAATGCACTCCATGGAAAGGCAGGACACTGCTGTTACTGGTACTCATAAGGCAACCAGCCAGGTGCTGCAGAATGTCCTGTTCCTCCCAAGGTAGGGTTGTATTTTATTAGTTATCATGGAGTCCCCATACTTCAGGCTTAGCATCCTTTGGCAGAAGTTGTGGCTGCCCCATGCCTGGAGGTGTTCAAGGCCAGGCTGGATGGGGCTTTGAGCAACCTGGTCTGGTGGGAGGTGTCCCTGCCCACGGCGGGGGGGTTGGAACTCGATGATCTCTAAGGTCCCTTCCAACTCTAACCATTCTGTGATTCTGTGAGTCATGTAAGACTTTACTGTTAGACACTAATAACTCTTGTTATTCTACAAATCTATTTGGCTTACAAGAAATAAACGCAACCATCCCATAGAAGATATCACAACATTAGATATCCTCTCCTACCCTCCCCTTCAGCTTCCACGCTGCTGCCCAGGTAATATTCCCGGGTGGCTGACATCTTTCATCTGCTCCCTGTTATTAAAACCCCTTAGCCAGAGGAATGAATATTCATCTGCGCTATATATAGCAGCGTGCATATTACTACCCACAGCTGGGAGGGCAGCCTGGGTGCCCACACTCGGATCTTTACGGTTTGGTTTTTGCAAGCCTATATTTTTTATTTTTTTTTCCCTCTCTCTCTGCGGCCGCCGAGTCTCTGGCTGGGCTGGTGGCGTTGGCGCGCCGTGAGGAGCCTGCCCCTCTTTCTCTGCTGGCAGAGGTTCCGCCGAGGTTTCAAAGCCTCCCTCCGGTGCGGTTATTAAAGGCTTTTGTTTATCTTGTGAAATCTGCCCCGCGAATGCTGACACCGGCTGAAGCGCTTGGGAGAGTTTCCCTGACTCTTCCTCTCGCTGTCTCTCACGGGTCTATTCCCATGAAAACGATCTCAGGTGTGCCGTGCGTCATCCCTGCGCCCCGGGCGCTCTCCGACTTACTGGCAGGGAAGATGAATGCGCAGTTTCTGAAGCTCTGCCCGTAGCCGGGTGCTCCTCCTGCCTCCCGGCAGCCCCGCAGAGAGCCGTCCCAGCCGCTCCGCCAGCAGCGGGCACCGGCCGTCCCCACGGCACACGCTGCTCTCCCAGCAAAGGACAGGAGCTGGGGCCCTGCCACACCGCCCCAAAGCCATTTTCACTGCTCGGGCAGCATTTTCCCAGCCTCTCTCCCAATTATCCCCGCAGGGATGCAGCCTCCGCCGGGAGAACTGAACCCTCCCAGGAGGGGCCCCGCTGCCGCACGTGATGCTGACTCTCCCCCGTGGATGGGAAGCCACCTCCGTCTGCAGGGCTGGGGTGTCCACGCCGGCCACCAGCGAGATCCCAGCCCAGGACACCCTGGCTTCTCCCTCCATCCTTGTTGCCACCGAGCTACCTAAGCAAGTGTTCACCTGGAGAAGCAGAGGGTTTAAGCTCGGTGGCAGGGCGAGACACTTAGGTGGGGGAAGGTGGAGGGCCATGACTTGAGGGCCATGACTTGAGCCTCCCCAGGGTTTGACAGTGGTGATGGCACCCACCAGCACAAGTGCTCCTGGCCTCTGGGAAACCACCAGCGCTGTCCCCATGCCACCACACCGCCAGCACAGAGACAGCAGGGCAGCCACCCGGGGTGCCATGGGAAGGGGGCTTTGCCACCTGCGCTTGACTTGCCCAACCGCGCGCTCTCCCCCATCCATCCTCCTCTGCAGGGCCGCGGAGGTGCCTCCCCGTGGAGGTCGAGCTCTCCCACCCTCACCACCGCCAGCATCAGGTCCTGCGGGTGGTCTCCTGCTGCCGGCCAGGGGCTGGGGGGAGCGGTGGGACCGTCCCCTGGCCGGACAGCCATGCCCGGCGGCGAGGCTGAGCGGTGGCTGCCCTCTGCACCACAAGCCTGGGGAAGGTTTCAGCAGCGCCCTGGCTGGCTCTCTGAGAAAACAAGGAAAGAGAGGTTTACCCCAAAACCCTGGGAAGCCCGTGTATTTTCATTGTATTTTAATTTTAAGAGATTGTCTGCCCCGCCCAAGATTATCTCATGGGAAAGAAAAGCCTGGCTCGGTGACTGGTGGTGAAACTTGTCCCCGAGCCAAATTTCCCTGCACCTGATGTTCCTCCGTAGCAGCAGAAACCAGAGTATTTCAGTTCACAACACTGCCCCAGGGGCAGCGCTGGAGGTGAGGGGATGGAGGGGGAGGATGGGACCCACATCTCCTCCTGCTCTCCCAGAACAAGTCCGGCGAGTTTGGGTGCCGAGCGGGCGCAGTCCGGGAGCTGGAAAGGGCATGGTGTCACCCTGGGAACGGGGATCACGTGGGGCTTCAGCCCAGGGAACCTGTCTCAGGGATACGTTGAAACATACCCTGCTCTCTTGTGCAATAAGGTCTTTGCAAGTACAATGCTGTATTTATACGGTGGGAACGGAGAGCCCAGGGCTGGACTCGGCAGAGCCATGAGTAAGCAGCTTCCAGGAGGCCCAGGTGCCGGCTGGGCCAGCTCTTTGATTCCTCTTCTGGGAGCAGATGCAGACTGGGAGCCGGGCCTTCACCGACATCCTCCGGTACAGGGAGGGCAGTCTTGGAGCCATACTGTAAAATTTGAGTGGTTTCTTTGTATAAATGCTTTATCTCCCAGCCCCACTACAGAGTGATTTAGCACGGCTCCAAGAGGGGCAATGGTGTAGAATCATAGAACGGTTAAGAGTTGGAAGGGACCTTCCAGATGATTGAGTTCCAACCCCCCTGCCCTGGGCAGGGACACCTCCCACCAGACCAGGTTGCTCAAAGCCCCATCCAGCCTGGCCTTGAACACCTCCAGGGATGGGACATCCACAGCTTCTCTGGGCAACCTGTTCTGGTGTCTCACCACCCTCACAGCAAAGAATTTCTTCCTAATATCTAGTCTAAATCTCCCCTCTTTCAGTTTAAAACCGTTCCCCCTCATCCTATCACTCCACTCCTTGATCAAGAGTCCCTCCCCACCTCTCCAGAAGCCCCTTTAGGTACTGGAAGGGGCTATAAAGGGGCTATAAGGTCTCCCTGGAGCCTTCTCTTCTCCAGGCTGAACATGCCCAACCCTCTCAGCCTGTCCTCCTAGGAGAGGTGCCCGAGCCCTCTGATCTGGCTGTGTAAAGGAGAGCCAAGATGTTTAAGCAGACCAGGTGGGCCAAGGAGAGCCTCCTGGCCACAGAGGACTCTTGGCAATGTTGGAAGAGCAGCAGCTTGATCGAAGCAAGGGCTGCAAAAGGACAAATGCTTCTTGTGGTGCCAGTGCCTGTTTGAGCAGTGCCTCTGCTCGCTCCCACCCCTCCACTGTTCCCACACTGCTCTCGAGGCCACAGAGAGGACCACGAGAAGGGACAAATCTAGCCCAAACCAGGAGCGGGAAGGCGTTAGGAGCAAAATCGAAATAGGCTACTTAGCTGTCCCAGCTGTAGCTGGGAAAACTCAAACCAGGCCCTGCTTCCAAGCTGGAAATGGTTGCCTAATTGATAAATAGCAATCAGAAGTTAAAAAAAAAAAAAAAAAAAAAGGCAGTTAGCACCTGAGGATTAAATTGGGGGGTGTTACCAATGCGATAAGGCTGTTAACGCAATCATACCCCTCTCAGGAAATGGGGGAGGGTGTCACTCCCTGCTAATTGCATTTCAACAGGGTTCAAGCACAGCTGGGCCCCTGCCTCTGGGTCATGTCAGCTCCTGACCTGGGAATAATTCAGCCTGTCCCTTCAAAGTAAGTAGGACATAACCTACAGGACATAAAGATCTCCTGAAGGGGCCTTTCAGACTTGCCCTTCTGGCGCTGGAAGGAGGCTGTGATGAGTCAGACGAAACTTAGTATTATTTTGGGGATTAATTCCCAGTCAGGGTTCAGTGGAAGCCCGGGAAAGCACTGCCAGCTGGGAACCTTCTGGCACAGCTGAGCCTATTTAGGGTGTGCTACCTCTAGAGAAAAGAAACAAAAGGGTCCTTTCCACACCATGTTCCTGACGTTGCTGACGTCTGAGCTCAGCTCCTTTGGAGATGGCAGCTGAGCGTGGCATCTAGCACACTGGCTTCATGCAGAATTACACGACGTGGTGTGTACCGGTACTGAAGTACTTGCTGTGTTGCTTATACCGGTGGGAAAGCCCTGCTGAGTTACTCTGCTGGATGCAGGAGTCTGCTGACCAGGATGCAAGTCAGGGACCTGAGCGAGAAAGAAGGTACGAGAAAGTTTCTACCTTACAGGAACATTGGGAGGTTTTTTTTTTCAGCATTTGATGCTGAGTTTTGCTCCATGGAGCAAGTCAGATCAACTAATCATAAGGATCCTTCCTGGCATTAAAGTAAGTGACACTTGTGTGGAATTGTGCTGGCCTAGCAATGGGCTTGGCTACCTTCACCCAGCCTGGTGGGGTGGTTTGTGTTAGCAACAGTCTCCCAGGAACTCTCCTCAGCTCTCAGCATCATCTGAAAATACAGGTTGGTCAAGCAGCACTGCAACGCAGGAACAAGCCCAAACTGTACCAGAGCCAGGTAGTAGCACAGGTCCAGTACTGCACCACGGAGAGGAGCAGAGCAAGGCTTTAAAGATGGCTCGGTGGCTTTGGTAGGACACACCATTTAATGAGGTAGATTCACTCCCACCCCCAGGAGCTCTGCTTTGTTCGCTGGTTTCAGGGAGTTTTAGGGTGCTTATTGTGCACATGACAGGATATGGCTCAGTGGGATGACTCACCCCCCTGTAAAGTTAATTCACACTTTGCTGCTATTTCCATTCACAGGTTCTTCTATAAGCTTTAACGCTGGGAAGCTGCGAAGCTGGGAGCCAGCTCCAAATAATCCCCCAGGCGGCTTTACATCTAGCAACCAGCAGACTGCAGGAGGACAGTGTGGCCTCAGACTTTGTCAAAGGAAAAAAAAAAAAAAAGAGAAAGCAATTCCCAAATCACGTTTTATCAGCAGTAATTTCCTATGCCCTTCTAGTTTCTGAATCATTTGCTCATTACCTCTGCTACACTGTTCATTTGCTTTCCTGCCTCTCTGCTGAGCTTCCCCAGCAGCCTCATCCCCCCAGCCTTTGGAGCAGCTACGGGGCCCCAGATGTGGACAGATATCAGATTTGGAGAAATACATATATATGTCCTGATAGGTAAGGACAGAGTCATGACCTACCTCTGATGCTAAGGCTAAAGGATGACTCCTGTGAGCTATCTTGGATCGAGCCTTTGCATCCTATGTGGCACGGACAAAATTTTTCAGCACTTGGGTAGGGTTTAACCACCAATTTAAGTTAAATAAGGATGGTGGCTAAATTACCCACCAGCCTAATGACAGAGCAGCCCGTTGTTATTAAGGCTCCAAATGCGAGTCCTACATGGGCTTGTCTCAGAGGGTGCTGGGAGGGCCTCCTGACTGGTCCCTGGGTGGTGGCTTATGGGGTATTGAAAGCCTTGGATGTTTGCTGCTCCATCCCCCTTGGCAGCATCCACCCTGAGCAGAGAGGGGAAATTAACTGAGGCAACAGAAGGATCTTGAAAGGTTTCAGCTATGAGGGGACTGCTAGTGGGGGTCAGGACATGGAGGGAGAAGTGGGGCAATTTCCCTCTTATGCTTTTGTCAGTAAGATGGAGTAACACCTCCTCCATCTTTAAGCCCAGCTTACTTTGCCCTGACAAAATTACAAACACATATTGCAGACGTTAAAAAAAATTTATTTGAACAAATATTAGACACAATCACAGAGGAAGAAAGCAGCTCTCAGTACAGTTTCTTTTCCAGAAAGAAATAATCCCTGTTTCATACCAAGCTACTGCAGGACAACCCTTGCTCTCCTCAGCGGAAGGGGAGGCTGGTGTTCTTCCCACCCGTGGATTTGCCCCATAGGGGTATGGCAGCTCCTTAGCAGCTCACCACACACCCCTTGGTCTCACAGGCTAAAGAAATGCGTAAAGACCCATCAGACAAACTAGTGATACAGCAAAGCTGCCTGCACAGGTAGGAAATACACACAGGGATGTGTTGCTGAGTGAGAGCTTTGTTCAAGAAGTGGTGTCCCGCCTAGAGGCACGTAGGACAAGTCACTTCTAGCTACTGCCTTTGTCCTCTCCATCTCTCAGGACTCCTCACTGGACCTGGATGGAATATCAGCTGGGGGAATCCTTTGAACGTTTGGTGGCTCTCTTTGCCCCACCATCCTTCCCAGGTCTCTAAGCCTTATCCTACAGGCAGCTCCAAGGCCGTGGGCTCCTTCCCTTGGCAAGAAGACCTGCCCACCTCTTTCATACTGCGATACTGCCCAGGGAGACAGCAGGCTTGTCTCACGTCCTGGGGACTACAAGGACCTCTGCCACAAAGAGAGGTGGTTGTAAGAGATGTTTCCAGGCGTTTGTTTGGACCCAGAGCCATAGTGCATTTGGTTTTTTACAGGCTCACGAGCTCAGGCACGCTCGCTTTCGGTGCCAGACAAACAATGCACAGCTATATCCCCTTCTGTCACATTACTCCAGAGCGTCCTCAAAGTGATGGGCCATGGGCAGAGAACCCCCTGAGTGTTGAAAGCATTGTTTGACAGACCTGTCACGGTCTCTGCTACATAAACCAGAAGAAAATGTCTCTGTGAATGAAGTTTTAGAAATTGGTGCAAGTTCTGTAATAAAATGTGAGTAGACTCACAGGGAAATCAATCTCCTGAGAAACAGGCGAGAGGGCAACAGAGCAAACATAGGGAATGTTTTCCTCTTTCAGGAACTTGATGGATTTCCTTTGCTTTTGATTTCAGCAGATCAAGCAGTGACTTTTCAGAAAGGGAAGCACAACAGAAAGAAGCCCCGAGCCCTCTGTTCCTGTTCTGGAGCCTCAGGAAGAACATTACAAGGTAAATTCTGTTCTCCTGCATAGACCTGAAACTGAGGATTTTACTGACCAAGAGGAACTCTCTCTCCTTACAACCCCCTCCTTTAGATTCAGAACTTAATGTATGGACAATATTACCTTGAAATTGAGATCACTTGCAAATTTTCCAGGTCCCTACAAGATTCCCTGAACATTAGCATCTCAGCTAAGTAGAATCACAACTTTTATTTAACAATCTTCTTTCTTCTTTCCTTCTCCATTTCCCTCGCTTCCACCTCTTTTTCCTTTTTATTCCCTTCCTTTTCTTCCCTCTCCCTCCATCTTTCATTACATGCATGGCCCTCCATCTACATTTCACCTTTCACTGACACAGTTTGGTCTCTGCAGGACAGACAGAGCCACTCAGCACTGTTCCTCACCCGTTCTTTCTCTCAAAACACCACACGCACCATAAGGCCTTTCAAAACAGGTCCCCAAGTTCATGGCTACCTCTTAAGATAGGGCTATAGCGTTGGCGCCCATTGGAGTGCAGAATCCTCTTCAGAGAATGTTTTGCTTAAAGAATTAATTACCGAGTGATTTCTACCTATGTTGGCAAGCAGAATCAGAGGGGGAACCCAAGTCTCGCCTTACGAACTCGGCAGCCCACGTCTGACCACATTGCAGTCACCTGTAACTGCCCCTGCCCTACTCTCTGCCAAGCCTGTAAATCAGCCAAAACACAGGCAGCCTTCAAAAGTCCCTCACGTTTATTACGCTGCGTCAGGACCCCAATAGTGTGTGAGCTTGGGACAGAAAACTGGTTATTTTGAACAATGGAAGGATCCTGCTTGTTCTGGGGTACCCAGTCTTGGTGTATTAAAGGCTTCCGTTAGCCTGGGACACTACAGACATGGCCAGCAGGTACTTATAGCTGCCTGGACCATTCCACATCCCAGCACAATGGAAATCCAGTTCGAGTCTCCTAGGCATCTGATTCTGTAACCCAGCAAAAGCCAGGTTTCCAAGCCCAGGAGCTTATCATGCCCTCCTCGCTGGGGCCATAGGAGCAGTCACTCCAAGAAGGTGCAGAACCAATACTGGCATCGGGCGTTTCTTTCCCCCTCCCCTCTTCAGACAAAGCAGAAGAATTTCTTCCAGCGGCACTTGGAGAGAGTTTTGATGCCTTTGGCAGTCATCTTCTTTTCCTGCCGTGCTTTGTGCTCAACACCGCTGACAATGGCCATGTCAAACACTTCTTTGAGGTTCTTCTGGGTCAGTGCTGAGCATTCCAGGTAGGCTTCAGCCCGGATTTTGTCAGCTAGACCTTCTGCCTGAGGCCGGGGCACGGGCTTCACGTGGTAGCGATCCAGGCTGATGAGGACATTGACATCGTCCCGCAAGTCTGCCTGTGTCCCCACTAGCAGCACCGGTGCCCGGGGATTGTGAGTTCGTATCTCGGGGATCCATTTCTCAGTAATGTTTTGGAAAGAACTTGGGTTTACCACGCTGAAGCAGACGAGGAAGACGTCGGTGTCGGGGTAACAAAGCGAGCGCAAGCAGTCAAAGTCCTCCTGTAGAAAACAGAGGGGAAAAATAATAAAAAAAAAGTTTTCATGGGCTGAATTCTAAGATCATGACACTGCAGTGGCCTTTTCACATGTTATCTAGGACTGCAACACCCTCAGAGGCAGGGCATCATGCTAGCTTTGTGGCCATGCCAGGGTTCAGGCACAAGTTTCAGAGCTGAGGAAGTCTGTGCTTCACCCATCTGTGACTGCCTGATCCTGGACTAGAGCATTTCCTCCCTTCCCAGTTAAATGCTGCCTTCCTCAAAAACCTGCAAATAGCCCCCATCCCACAGGACCGAAGCCGAGAGCTGCTTTGATAGAGCTTACCTGTCCAGCGGTGTCCCACAGCTGGATCCGGACTGGGGCTCCATCCACCAGGACCTGCACTGTAGCAGAAAGAGAACAAGGCTGAGCCCAAGGGAGTCATCCAGCACACACACCTACACTCATACAGGCTTTTCCCCACAGCACTCTGGTTTGTATCCCAATGAGCAGACTCGCTGAAGTCACTCAAGTCTGTCCTCTTTGCTGAGCACCCTCCCCAGCCTCACTGAAAGAGCTGAGGTTTGCACCGGGAACATTATGAGACCTGCAACAGACTTTCTGATTGGGTTAGCCCTCAGGGGTTTTGGGCTCTTCTCCAGTATTTTGAAAGAATTGTTCCGTATTACTGGACAACTGCTTCTCTGGAGAAGAAAAGCCCTTAGCCAAACGGCGCCCTGAGAACAGCTTGTTCTTCTTCCATGCCCCAAGAAAGTAGATAAACACAAACTGAGAACTTCAGCAACTTGCTCCCAGCTTCTTGGCCCAGTGTAGAAGTTCAAATCAGTCTCCATTAAACAAGCTATCGAAGATTTTTCCCATCCAGGCCAGAAATTTGACCTTAAAAAAAAGTCCAGGGGATGTGGGGGGAAGAAAAAAAGAGAAGAAGAGAAGCATCTCCGTAAGTGTCCCAGTTAAGGAAAAGCAAAGACCTAAACCCAACTTTGAAATGAAGAAGCTATTAAGGAAACAGTGCTGAGTGAAATCCCCTTCAGAGACTATCCACACACCGAAAAACTGCTGAGTTACACATGTAAGGTCTGCTCCCGTTTCACTCCCTAATCACAGTGAGCCTTCATGTGGTATCAGCTGACTCAGACTGAGGGCTGGCAGGACCTCTGATGGAAATCTGGAATGAAACTGTTAGATGTCTAAGCAGACAGACACCACAGAGACTGGCTAGGAACCGCGGGAAAAGAGAGAGGGGTTGGGGGAGCTGGAAATCCCTTGAAAGTCCTGACAAGGTGGATGGGGCTGTGCTCTGGGGAATAGAAGCAGACATCCTGGCTAAGGTGACAATGGCTGACACTTGACACGAGCCAGCAAAACGCCCTACTGTGCCCAGGGAGGAGGCTTTATTGTCCTTTTTGGAAAAAAAAAAACCCACAAAAAACCACCAAATAACCAATACAAAACCAAGCCAGAAGCAGGATCAATCTTTTGTGATTCGTAAAGCAATTAGCCAGGTGAGAAAAGTGATAGAAACAACCGACTTGGAGAGTTTAACACAAGTTCTGGGAAGAGAGCACTCCTCCTCCTTGAAAGCAGTTTGGGGAGGAGGGAGACCCAGACAAAAGGTGAACTGAAATTCGGTGGAAGACTGAGACTGAAAGAAAAAGGAAGGGGTGGGTGCGTCCGCCACGGTGCCACTCCTCACGGCGGAGCTGAAAGCCATTTCTTCCTTGTGACTGGGAAACAGTTGGGTTTTTACCATATCTTTGCCCCAGAGGAGGAAGAGAAACCTGTTCCTGATCAAAGAACCTGCTAGATCCTGACTTGATCTTCAAGGCACTGGGCATTTGCCTTTCTAGTATCTGGTTTCTTCTGTCTCACCAGCGCGTTGGGAGAAGGAATTAGCATCTCTGAAATGTTTTACAGCCTCCAGAAGAAAGGCACCACGTATATTACCTGCTGCTCCAGTGCTTGCACAAGGTTGGGTTTTTACCTGCTGCTAACCTAAGCTAAGCTAGCAGCTCCGTGACAGCCCTCCAAATGCCGCCCTCGCAAGGTCCACACCCTCAGGATGAGGCTGGATTTCGGGACAATAGCGAAGGGGCCGGCAGAACAGGATAGCCTGCTGGAGAAAGGTCACCGGGTACAGGTTTCACTCAAGGCTGCTCTACCTGGCAGTGACACCCAGGGGGAGGTGGCACCCAGACGGATATGGCTGGGTCACAGTCCCAGCACCGTGCCCCTGGTCTCTCCTACCTTGCTATCGGCATTGCAGCCCATGGACCAGAACTAGGGACAGGATGTAAACTGTGAAGCTCAGTTCTGCTTGGCAATTCCAACTGCAAGTATTCCCCAAGAGCGGAGAGAACGGGGCTGAAATTTCTGAAACGGGTCTTGAACTGTGCTTCGTGAAGCCGAGGAGGGGGTTTCTTCAAGCTTATCCAGGTTAAGAGCAGGGGTGGGAAGGGAAACATCTCTATTCTCCCATTTCCACTCAATAAGCAGAAAGTGAACTTTGGAAGACCTGGTTTTAATGATTTTGATTTCTATCAGTTGCAAATGCTATGCGTTTCTCAAGTCTGGCTTAGTACTTGGATGTCAGAGCAGGGCTAAACCCACAGCAGATATCTTCAAACTCCTTGCTGCTAATCGGGGAGTCTCTCAACTTTCTGGAGAGGAGGCTAATAACTATGGTAATTTCAAGCCTTTCTTAGCCCAAACTGTACGCATCAGTGTAAAGCGAGCAGAGAGAGCAGTCATCTTTCCCCTGGAGGACTCGAGGGCTCCTTCCATCTGTTCCCAAAGGGCTGCTGAACCCTGAACAGCAGCGCGTTCCCAGCTCGTTTCCTTCAAGGGACAGTGGAAGAGTCTGGAGAGGTTCAAGGCAAATTCCTGGTGTAAGAGTGAGCAACTGGAGGGACATTCAGACAAACAAAACGTTCCCTCTAAGGTTTTAGAGTTCCCTCTAAGAATCCCTGAGACTATGACACATTAGAAGACTCATTCCTGGTCTGACTTAAGCCCATCTCTAATCTACTGATCTATACTGTCATGTACTGTTGTGTTCCCTCATATCGGATGAAATCTTTCAAAGGGCTTTGTACTTTCCTGGGATTTATATTAGAAATTGGAGCCCAAAAGAAGAGGAGAGGAGAACAAGGACAAAGATGGCATTTACAGAAGTGGAAACTAACGAGAGCTCATCAGCTGATGGGGAAGGCAATTCTAGCCAGACTCAGAAAGCTCTTCAACTTCTTGGCAACCTCTGTTCAATGTCAGCTTCAGTGGACATGTGGGAGAAAAGGATGTTTTTCTGAATTATCAGTTGAAGCTACAAAGCCCCCAGTGCAATGCTGCGATATTTCTGGAGCTAAAACCCACCACCGCTACCAACAAAAAAATTAAGTCCTCTTCCATTTATCCGTAATGACACCACAAAACCGGGAAGGTGCCCCGATTTCACACAACTCCAAGCCAGGTTGACACATGCCCTGTTGATACACGAAGCCCCAAAATGCAGGACTGGGACCTGCTGAACTTCCCAAAGCCCCTGGGGGACTCGGTCCGCGCTGCACGACACCCTCCGGGGCTCCGTACCCCCACACCCGCAGAGCCCCCCCGCCCCTGCCCCGGTGTGCAGCCTGTCCCACCGGGAAAGCTCCTCCCGGGAGCCCCGCGTCCCGAGGGAGGGGGGGATCGCCCCCCGGGAACCCCACGTCCTGAAGTGGGGGGG
>JAHREE010000348.1:5417104-5489422 GCA_033628505.1 Tringa tobata | reverse complement strand
TCACTGGTTCCTGAGCAATACCACATCTTCGACAACATCATATTCTGCCTCCCTGGCTGATCTCATTTCTAACTTCATAACTATGTGTGGTTTGTGTTTTTGGTGGCTGGCACTTTCCAATAAAGTCTTCTCGCTGATTATCTTTAGACCTGCTCTAGTTTGACTGACTCGGACAGGAGTTGTATTTGCGCTGTTCTCTTCTATGGTAGCCTTTACTCAAAGGTTAAGTTCAGTAATTCACAGAAATCAAATCTTTATGGTGGTTTACTTGCACCTACACACAGCTGGAGCCACCTCAGATTCTATGAAGGCAGCAGTTCAGAAGAGCAGAAGGTTGGACATTGAGTGACGGAGGTTGGGGTGGGCAAGAAGACCTGACCTGCTCAGTGGGGAAAATAAAGATCGGTATGAGGGGAGAGAGTGTTTTCTTCCGGGTCTTGGAAAATCACCTTCCTTTTCTGAAAATCCTCAAAGGGCCGGAGCACCTCTCCTGTGTCTCTCTCTGTGCCTGAAAGCCACAGAGTGGAAGCCACTCTTGGAGTCCTTTGCAAAGCCTAGCGACCTACTCGTGTTGCCTCAGAAAAAGCATCGCGTGTCGTCGGCAGACCTCAGTTTTAAAAACAGCAGGGCTCCTTTTCTCACCACGGCAGAGAGAAAAATTTATCAGCCATTCTTCACCCAGCCAAGTGAGCAAACCTTCAGCTTTGCCCGCGTTTGTACAAGCGGGCTGCGTTATGTCAACACACTCCCTTCGCAAACCATGCCCTCGTGGCTGAACCCTTTCACCGAGCTGAGAAACGGGGAGGGGAGGATGATGAACACGGGCAACAACGCCATCACCCATTGAGAGGGGGGCCAAACGGGTGCCGGAGGAAACCGGGTGCTGTGATGCCAAGAGATAAGGTGAAGAAGTGGAGATACAGCCGCTGCCCCGCCGGTCGCCTTCCTAATGGCAAGCGATGAGACAACTGGTGCTGAGTCACCGGCGTTTTGCCGTGCACCTGAGTGTGCATCCTCCCTGGGAAAAATCAGGCGTAATTACCACTTAAAAGAAGTGACAGGCAAAAGGGTGAAGACAAGAGCCCGAGCCTGGTTTTCCCTCGCGGTGTACCTCGTCTAGTCACTGCAACCTGCAGGAAGTGATGTCAAACGCGCCTTCGTATCGTTTTCTATCGGCCTCGCAGAGGCAGAAATAGCCACAACGCACAAGGCAGTGGAAAATCAGGCTTTGGCTATTCATGGAAAAATTACTACAGCTGAAATCAAAGGAAGAAATATCCTAGGATTTGCTTTCCCCTATAGAGCTCTTGATCGATAGGAGCTCCGTAGCTTCTGAGTCCAAAGTAATAAGAACAGTTTACAGTTCTATAGCAGCCAAGGGGTATTTCTGGTGTGCACTGGAGGTGTGTGATTTTGAAATGCCTTTTAGGAAAATTAAAAAAGGAGAGAAACAACGTGAGAATACAGCTCGCACTCTCCTGGCCTCTGAACTACTTTATTGCTCCTTGGAAATAAAGCAATGCCACGGGGGGTGCACAGAGATGTTCTGGTTCATCCGTTCTCTGCCACTCTAGTTAAACGCGGAGGCAAAGAGCTACAACAACAAAGTTATAGTATATTTTAAGATTACAGAATAGTAAGTTTAAATGAAATGACAACACCACTAGCTTAAAAATGTTTTCTTAAATATTACAAGAAAAGGTAAGCACCAATATTGTACTTGGCCCTGTTCTCAAAGACAGATTCATCTCCAGTCTGACTTGCTCAGGAACCAGTCCTACCTCTCAGATGTTCTATAAATAATTTAGAAGTATGTTGCCACCTGCTGGAGAAAGTATATCTTTTAATAAATCAACATAAATGTAAAAAAGTGGGCAAGGTTTAAGGCACTCCAAGCCCTTTCTTTAAATCTGAAGCAGAAACGGCAAACTTCAGACTAAGGATAGGTTGGGAGACAATGCTCTGAGCTTAATTTAATCATGTCAATCAATCAGACACTTTAAGTGAAAAGAAGAGTTAACACTTAACTGGAAGGGGTGAGGGAATTATCCAGAGGAAGGTGATAATGTTCACATCCCCTGTGTGAACCAGGGAAAGGCAGGCAGTTAACACCGAATAGTGAGGGGCTGGGTTGAAGAGGGATCGCCAGGAAAACCATAAAATGCTGTAAGACCACTGTCTCTGCCAAGTTACCAGTTCTCAAGCTTATCATTTACAGATCTTGCTTGAGGATCAGAACTGAGGGATCAGCCACAGCCTGCTGGTGATGGGAAGAAGGTTTCCTCTCCATAAAAGCATGTTTCTGTCCTTTCCCTCTGGTGCTTGTATGCTCATCCGAGGACTGAGGGGTTTCCTTGGGGGCACTGGGCGTGCTTATTAAAGGGCAGCATTGCTCTGGAGTCCACCTGTAGCATCAACAGCCCTTGAGAGTTCACCTGTGGGAAATCTTCTTAAGGTGCGAGAGGAGCTGCGGTCAGCAGGTCTGCGATGGCTGCTGTGGCATAACAGCATTCCACCCACCCTTTGCTGGTCTGCAGGAAGTCTGCTTCTGACAAGGAGTTTGGGAGACTTTGGGAGGCTGGTTAATGGTTAGGAGGTGGGCTCTGGCAGGCTCGTTTCCAGCTTGGATCTCCTCCAGTGTAAATTATAATTGTTGCACGGCTTGCCACGTAGCTTCTAGCTGAGGTTCTCATGGGTAACCGTGGTACCCATAGGTACACAGCCACGGCACTTTCTTTATTAAATTTGTACATGGAATTCAAGCGGTCACTCAAAGACACCGTCTGTGTCACTGGGGAAGTGCCACTCTCGGGAGATGGTCTCTTGGTTGGGTGGGGGACTTACGATATCTGCAGCGTTTTGCTCAAAGCGAGGTGTCTGAGAGCCTGGCTGCGCATTACATCTTTGTTGGTATTTTATGGAGGCTATGGGGTTTAGGAAAATACACCTGTTCACCTATGGCTTTTATGAACACCGTGTGTTTTTTCGTTGATCACAGTGAAGGAGTATTCTATAGACAGCGAGGTGGAGTTTTGATCAGTGCCACGTCTGTAGTGGAAATCTGTGAGGAAGTCCAGGGTTTAATTCAAGTTATAACTGTGCCGCTGGGTTATCTCAGGGGCAGTTCAAGTCACTTAAATCTGAGCTGCCTTTGTTCTGCCCTTACCTCCTCCCACAGCCACATCCTCCTGCACCAGCACTCGTGTTTAGATCATGGGTCACACAGTCACCTGCTGTGGGGCAAGGAGCTGGCTCACTCCTCAATCATACACACACTGGCACAAAGTACAGGCCGGACAGGGCAGCTGGGAGTGACAGAGACACAGTGTTGTGGAAGCTGAGATTTACACAGGCGTCATCTGCTGGGAATCCGGACCTTGGACACAGTATATGTTTGTCCATGCCATTATCTAGAATCTGTTCCTCAAGGCAGCTGAAGAGATTAGCATGTTATATACTATCTAGATGTCCACAGCTGTGTCCATAGCTTGGAGAAATTGCTAACTGTTTAACCCAAAATTACTGCAAGTGTGGTCACAGCCACACAAAAACAAGATCAGAATTTAGGTTTCTAATCCAAACCCATCACCAAAATCGCTCCCCTTAAGTCTTCCCCACAAGTCCCTCTTAGAGACTTATTCTACTTCTACACACAAAATGTGATCATCTGATTCTCCACACATTCCTGGTGAATCAAAGAGGTGATAAATCTTTTGCCGGCAACCCTTGCTCTCCCCTTCGTTTCAGAACAGGAAATCTGTGAATGCGGCACTGGGATATAATTATTGCACATGTTTGTAAATTAAATAGTCATAGCAGATGATAGCGCAGATGGACGGAGCGGGCTTGTGGGCCTGGCTTAGCTTTAGGCTGATGTTTCATTTCCAAATAAGGTGAGGATCTGACTTCCAATTTAACCACACTAAAATCAGACAAAGGTTTCTCATGAGGTATCAGTCCTAACTGGCAATAATACCCGCCAGATGAGAAAGAAAATCTCTTGCATTTCTGGACCCGACCAAGAAAAAAAAAAGTAATTATAAAGTTATGGCCTGATCTAGGCTTTGAATGGAAACACCCCATAGAGTGGGACACTAAGGAATTTGTGCACAAATTTCAATTTAGCAACATTTCCAGATTAATCTTGAAAGAGTTTATTTCCTCCTTACCAAAAAACGCTTCAGTCTTTTACCGCTAAAAACATGACAAAAAAAGCAAAAAAAAAGCATAAGCATCATTGTTGAAGGCAACAGGGAGAGACCTCATCTGAAATGAGGGGTCAAACTATGCTCACCCAAGCTCACATAAACATGAGTTGAAGCCACAACCGATGTGGAGAAGGACTACTCGGATGCTGCAGGAAACTAACTGCCTCCTCTTTTCAAGAGGAGAAAGGCAAGAACTTTTTGGTTTGGTAAATCCTAGATTTGGTACATTGGAATGATTGGCAATGATTTTTACAAAGGAAATGAATGCTCTAAAATGTTCTGTATGCTAAAGGACAGTGTTTGAACAAGAACAAATGGATTCAGACTAGCCACAGCTTACATTAGACTGAAATCGGGGCTTGAAATCATGAGAACAATCAGCATCTGGAACAGGTACGAGCTGGAACAGTCAGGGGAAAAAATACCCACGCTTTCAGACAGAGCTTGATAGGAACAGAGAAAGGACTATATGATGTGGTATCTACAAGAGTGGGAGAATGGATCTGATAGTCCAACAATTCCCTTCCTACCTCATTACCCTAAACCTAATGTAATTTGTGTGTACTTTTTAAGAAGCTGAAAGAGAACAGTTGCTGTTGACGATGATCAGGATGATTGGAGAGCCAAGGAATGTGGGTTTGTTGTTTTGGCTCAGAGCTGCCACATAAAGAGGGTAAACAGCAGAGGCTGGAGCTGGGTCTCGGCTCCTGCCAGCGCTTGCGGGCAGGCTGAGTCAGGAGGAGCCACCTCATGTTTTCAGCAAAGCAGACAGAGGTGATCCCGCGGATGGTTGTATCACAGAAGCCTGCAGGAACCCAGCGAGCGTGGGACCTGCACGTCTGGCTGAGCGCTGGGGAACCGGCCCGAGGCAGAGCGGTGCAGACTGCAGCCCTGGTGTATGGGGACGAGGTGTCCGGTAAAAAGAGCAGAGAAAAAGGAGATGTGATTTTCTTGTTTGTGCCAAGCCTACCACACGGCACTGCTACTGGCGGTGCCTCGCTGCCACCTGACGTGCAAACTGAGTTTGGGAAGACCTCCTTTGCTTTGTAATGGATCCCTGTGTCGCAAATTGTCCTCTACCCTGTGGGACATTTCTGTTCCTCCCAGAAAGTGAAGATTACGTATAATATACAGTATTCGGTACACATATACTATGTACATCTATATTCATTTTATATAGGATGAATCCCAAATTTTTTTTAGAACAGATTAGTCTTTTTGTTAATGCCATTATTATAAATACTATTTTTTTTTTCTAGAGAGTAAAGCTGTAAATAGCAGTTGTTAGCATAATCAGAACAGCTCTTAAGTTCTATTTAGTATGTCAGAACTCTGCTCTGAAGTACTAGTTAGTGACACAGAAGCTGGGCCCAACGTGCCGTGTCTAGAAAGCTGGGACACACTTGCACACCAGGTCTAGCACCGCTCAAGCACAGGCTTAAGCCGGATGCCCTTATGCTCTGCCACAATCGCTATTTTAGCAATAAAGCCAAGCTTTCACCACTTAGTGCTACAGAAAAATCACAACACGGAGTGCTTGAACCCAGCCAATTACTGTTTGCAGTCGCTAGGTGTGTTTGCGCTGAAGCACACCGATGCACTCTCAGGTGAGTTACCACACAAACAGCCGCGCACTAGACAATGGCAGTGCATAGAGGCCGCAGGCACCTCACAGACGCACCGGGCCTGCAAGCTTTGCTGTGTCTGACCCAGAAGCAAGGGCACAGGCAGATTAACCGTATTCGGGGTATTTTGAGGGGCACGAAGGTCCGGACTGCGACCATAGGCGTAATTAACAACGGCGAAGGGAACACACCCGCCGCCATTTTAGGGCTGGGGAGCCCCGTCCCTCACAGCTGCTCCCGCCCCGCGCGCCGGGAGATAAGGGCGGGGCCGCCGCGCGGGCGCAATGCGCCGCCGCGTGGCCACGTGAGGCGGGTCAGCTGAGCCTTGGCGGAAGCGGCCGGCGCGGGCCTGTGGTACCGGTATCCGGTGGCCGTTGGCGAGTGACCGTTGGCGGCCATGGCCTCCATTCTGGACGAGTACGAGGATTCCCTCTACCGCTCCGCCTCCGTGCAGCAGAGCCGCGCCAGCGTGGGCATCCCCCACTCCGGTAGGTGCAGAACCTCGGCCCGGGCCGGCCCCCGGGGGCAGCGCGGCGCCGTGGCTACAGCCAGGCCCCTGGGAACATGGTGCTTCCCCTCCGCCTCAGTGGAGGACTAGGCCCTGGGTCCGGGCGGCTGGAGGGCTGCTCCAACCCTTAGCCCTTCGGCTGGGCCTCGGGGATGCGGGGACTCCCGCTGTGGGTTTTCCTGCTGGGAGAGGGGAGACAAGGTGGCAGCTCATGAGTTGGGAGCGGGGTGGGGAGTAGGGCATGTCAGGCTGTGAGGAGTGCTTCCAGTAAAAGGTGTATCGCTGTGTCTCTACCATAACATTCGGCTGTAATTTGTTTTTGCAAGTTTTGATGCAGGGAACACTCGGTTCCTGATGAAGCTTAGGGGTGAGAACTTTATATAGAGTAAGGTTGATGGTTGGACTCAGTGATCCCAAGGGTCTTTTCCAACCTGAATGATTCTATGGTGCAGGTTATCTTTGCAAACCTGATGTGCTCGTTATCAGTGGGAGGGCTTCAAAAGGCATACACCATGTCCCTGTGCAGTGAAGTGGTGTGTGCTGGAAACATGTGTATGTGAAGTGGCATGCCTTTGTAGTCACAAATTATAACCACACCTCAGCACTGTTCAGTTCAGAGCTGTGGTAGTTGTCTGAGATCATCTCATCAGCTTGCTTCTTTTTTTTAATTTTTTTTCCATGCTGAGGAAACCACCTGTTACAGCCACGGTATTCTGGCTGGCTGCACAGCTGTACCTGCATGCAGTTCGTTTCCAAACTCAGGGGCAATTAACCAAAGACTTCATTTTTTAGAGTGGTTCCCTTAGGCTGACTACATGATAGTAAGGTTACTGCTGAAGGAGGTTACCAAGAAAGCAATCTGTATGACTGTTAAATTTTTCTGTCAAGGTTTGTGAAGCTTTGGTATGCTGTACTATTTGGGGAGGTGTACAATCAATGTAAAGTAATGTTTGTTGTGATGACCAGTCAGTTGTTTCTTTCATGTCAGAAAGCAAACAAATGGCAGGTATATTCCATGATGAATTCAAGGTTTATTAGATTCAGTAGTTGTTTCCTATCAGATGCCACCTCACAACGTTTGAGCGTGGCAGGGAAACGTAGGTTATGAGAGGGTTCTGTACCACCTGGTATTGTTATGGTAGTACCAGCTGCTATGCAGAGCTGGCAGTTTAGAGTTACAAGTTTGGAAATGCATGGAGACATTCTTTCAAGTTTTTTTCCTCATATAGTGCTGCACACTGTTAATCTTTGAGGAAAACAGGTTTTGAGCTTTATATATGTGGCAAGAATTGAGGATTTTTGTCATATTATGTATATTATTGAGTATAAGTACACAGAAAAATTACTCTCAGTCTAGGTACTGAAGTAATTATGTTCCCTGTGTTTGTTTTAACATGCATAATTATTTTGTTGTGTAATGTTAGATAAAGAATAAGTGTCTTGAATAGGTGTTGTGCAAAACAGTGTTGGGACAAGCCGTGTTACTGAAAATAAGTTTTCAGGGACTCAGCTTTTCTTTCTGACTGCTGCAACACTGTCTTCAGTCATCGCTATCTTACTGTTGAGAAATCTGCCTGTGCTGACAATTGATGTTGGCAAAGGAAGTTTGGGAAACTACTTAATTGCAAAGGCACAGACTAATCAGGATTTTAATTATTCTTAAATCAGACCGCACTGGTAACTTGGAACAAATCTTGGGCTGGTAGAAGCTGTGGGCAATCTGAAGTTCAAGCAAATTGATTTTGGAAAAAGATCATAGAATGGTTCGAGTTGGAAGGGACCTTAGTTCCAACGCCCCTGCCACAGGCAGGGACACCTCTCACCAGATCAGGTTGCTCAAAGCCCCATCCAGCCTGGCCTTGAACACCTCTAGGGATGGGACATCCACAGCTTCTCTGGGCAACCTGTTCCAGTGTCTCACCACCCTCACAGGAAAGAATTTCTTCCTAAGATCTCATCTAAATCTTCCCTTTTTCAGTTTAAAACCGTTAGCCCTCATCCTGTCACTCCACGCCTTGATCAAGAGTCCCTTCCCATCTTTCCTGTAGCCCCTTTAGGTACTGGAAGGCTGCTACAAGGTCTCCCTGGAGCCTTCTCTTCTCCAGGCTGAACAACCCCAACTGTCTCAGCCTGTCTTCATAGGAGAGGTGCCCCAGCCTCTGGTCATCTTTGTGGCTCTCCTCTGGACCTGTTCCAACAGGTCCATGTCCTTCCTGTGTTGAGGACTCTAGAGCTGGGCATGGTATTCCAGGTGGGGGGTCTTACCAAGGCAGAGCAGAGGGGCAGAATCACCTTCCTTGACCTGCTGGCCACTCTTCTTCTGATGCAGCCCAGGATATGGTTGGCTTTCTGGGCTGCAAGTGCACATTGCCAGCTCCTGTTGAGCTTTTCATCCACCAACACACCCAAGCTCTTCTCCTCAGGGTGCTCTCAATCCATTCTTGATCAAGCCTGTATTTGTGCTTGGGATTACTGTGACCCAGGTGCAGGACCTTACACTTGAGCTCGTTAAACTTCATGAGGTTCACATGGGCCCACCTCTCAAGCCTGTCCAGGTCCCTCTGGATGGCATCCCTTCCCTCCAGCATGTCAACCACGCCAGACAGCTTAGTGTTGCTGGGAAACTTGCTGAAAGTGCGCTCAGTCCCACCATCTGAGACCAAAAAAGTTGTTAAACAGTACTGGTCCCAGTACTGACCCCTGAGGAATGCCACTTGTCACTGCTCGCCACTTGGACATTGAGCCATTGACCACAACTCTTTGAGTGCAGCCATCGAGGCAATTCCTGATCCACCGAGTGGTCCATCCATCAAATCCATGTCTCTCCAATTTAGAGGCAAGGATGTCATACAGGACAGTGTCAACTGCCTTGTACAAGTCCAAGCAGATGATATCAATTGCTCTTCCCCTTTCCACCAGTTCTGTAACACTGTCATAGAAGGCCACCAAATTTCTCAGGCATGATTTGCCTTTAATGAAGCCACATTGGCTGTCACTGATCACCTCCTTATTTTTCATGTGCCTTAGTGTAGTTTCCAGGAGGATCTGTTCCATGATTATGCCAGGCACAGAGGTCAGGCTCACCGGCCTGTAGTTCCCCGGGTCTTCCTTTTTTTTCCCCCTTTTTAAAAATTGCATTATGTTTCCCCTTTTCCAGTCAGCAGGAACTTCACTGGACTCACACAACTTCTCAAATATGATGGATAGTGGCTTAGCAACTTCATCCGCCAGTTCCTTCAGGACCAGTGGATGAATCTCATCAGATCCCATTGACTTGGGCACCTTCAGGTTCCTCAGATTTTGAGGTCTTGAACCAGGTCTTGAACCTAGTTTTCTCCTTCAATGGGCACTTCCTCATTGTCTCACTCCCTCCCTTTGCCTTCTTCGACTTGAGCGGTGTGGCTAGAGCTCTTGCCAGTGACGACCGAGGCAAAAAAAGATGAAAGTAAATAGTTAACCTAGAGGTACTGCTTTCAGTAAGTTATGTTGGAAATTTTAGAAGATGTTAAAACGTATTCCTCTGTTTCAGTTAGTTGGTCCCTGTGCCTGTTAAACTGCAGGTACTGTTTCTCAAAGTTGTAGGTAACCAAGCAGTGGCTCTGTTGCCAACTTAAAGTAGTGCTGCATTATAAACTTCAAGTACTGCAGTTCCAGCATGAAAAGAGCTACTTTGATCCACTAGACTTCACTGATGTTGGTGAGCTTAGATCTTTGAACAGATTAAAAGCTCTAAGGAAAAATGCAAATTTGCCCAGAAATGGATGGGAAATGCTGCAGTGGAATCTTGCCTGAACAGAAGAGGGACATTGTGGTCATGGTGAAGGGGGGGACTGTTTGAAGGGAATGAAAGTTATAAAATAGATATCTCCTATGTATAGAGAACTGCAAGTTAAATAAGTTCATCCTTCTCCTGTTATGGTCACTAGTTAAAATCCTCATGTTAGCAGTGATGATCCTACAGTTGTTACAATCATAATGGATACAGTCCTAAAGGGTCCAGAATGCTGGAATCCAATCCATTGGCTTGAACTATGACTGAATCAAAAAACCCTACCTGAATTCTAAACCCTTACCTGTGTATAGGTGCTAGTTGTTCCTTTTCCTTACTGTGTTTGGCTTTTCTTCCTGTCTATCAGCCTTGTTTTGCCTGATGGCAATCAGACAAATAGTCAGGATTGCCTGAATGAATGTGATTTGGCAATCCATTCGTATCTGGGTTTTTCCCATCGAGTAATCCTTCCTTTTTATATATAGATATATGTATCTATATTTATTGGTTAGCTGGGACATCGTGTAAATCTGCAGCTTGGGAGCTTTGTCTGCATGTTTTGAACCGCAGTTTATACCAATGAATTTAAGCCATGGCATTGCAGCTCCCTAATCTGAATTGAAGAACATCTGTTTTGCTTAACTGGGAATAAAGGAACGCACATTTGCATAAGTGGGTAATGTATATGTTGAGCAAAAGGCTGCCTACTCGGAATGTGGTTGCTTTGTCTGTTCCTGCATGTGCATCTTTCCTCTAAAACAAGAATCCTTTAAAGATCCTGCAGCTGGTCTAGTGGTAAGGCCAAAGGAAGGAGAAGGCATCAGTGAAATAAGTAATTAAAGGATTCATAGTGTCAGCAGGCTGCTTTCCACTACTTCACTGCCTTTTTCAATAGTAACAGGGCTCAAATTAGAGTTTTTCAAGATAATTCAGGGGAGGCTATGGGTGTTGAGTGCGCTTTGAAGTGGTGCCCTTAGTCTAGAGAGCATCAGGCCTGTGCTCTTTAGGAGGGAAGCAGTCTGTTTCTTCTGAGATATAATCCCAGTTTTCTTTTTTAAGTTTACGTCTTCCTAGTTAGCTACTTTAGCCATGAGTGGCCTCGTTATAGCTCTTTTTGTTTTTAATCTTCCTGTCCAGGCAAACTGCTGCATGGATCTGCTTGCTTTAGACGTCCTTTACTTGCACGTGGAGTGAAGCAGATGGGTTAACTTAGCTGCGTATCTACCCACCTTGCTTTCTAGCGTGATGTAGTGTGGTCAGACTGGGATCCTCTCTGTTTTCTTTGTCAGAGGGTTACGTAAGACCTTGTGCGTATGGGAAATTCAGTCACTGGGAAAACTAGTCTCATGGGACAGATATAGATGAAAATTTGTGATAAGATCTGTTTGTGGATGTACGTATGTTGCAGGATTTTGCTAATGAGTATCATCACTTGCTTTTGGTTTTGTATGAATGCCTTCTTATTTTGCAGTTCTCAGCACATCTGAGCTATTTTGTAGGTTCTTTTGTTTCCTCAGAGGAAGACCATAAAGAGTGCTGTCCTCATTTAGGAATAGAATGGCATGGTCTCTGCAAGTCCCATGGTTTTGCGTGCGGGGATCTACCTATCTTCAGTGAAAATTAAATCTGTCATCCTGCTTCTCTATGTTGCCACATGGTGTTACAGGCTCACTTGTTTTAAAAGTTTCAGGTTGTTGAGCGTTTGCCTATGGCTGGGCTTTTGCCTTTGTCGTAGCTAAAGGAATAAGTTTGAACTGTATCTTGTGCTTTGCCCATCTGCACTGAAGATCATAAGAGGTTTTTAAAGCAATAGATTTTTAAGTTTTATTTGTTTATTAACATATTTCTCCAGAGGTATGTCATGTCCCTCAAGTCAGACCTTATGTCTCTACTCTCTGCCTTTCCCACAGAGATGTCCTTCATCAGTAATCCGTCAACATGCCTTCCTATGGATGCCACATTGCCCAAGCTCATTGGCACTAAACTGACTAGCTGAATACTTAAGTAGTTGCATGAGCTCACTTGCTCTGGTTGTACACTCCCATTTTCAGTTCATTGATTTGTCAGGTTTGCTTTGGTGGGCTTAAAACACAACTTGTATGTCCCATAAGGTGGCCGCATCTTGTCAAACTTCAACCCTTAAATCTAATTTGAATTTAATTGTGCATTTCTTAGAATTCAAGCATGGTTTTCAAAAGGATCTGAGGATTAGATTAGTCTGGCTCCATTTTGGGATTTACCGTGAAACGGTAAACCCGTCTGAACGGGTTTTGGCTCAGGAAGCAATTTATGCCAAGGTTGGAGCATTGATTCAGCAATCACCAGGTCTTGGTTATTGTTTTGGCTCTAATGAGTAGTTCACGTGCCTTCCAGCAACAACTGGAAAGTTGCAATTAGGATAGTGTTATGGTTGGTGAAACAGAGTTATGGTAAAAGCATCATTGTGACCTCCAGCTGTGTTCCCTGCAGCAAATAATCCAACAGACTTCTCTCTATGATGAAGTCCGCTATGTGGATACACAAAAAAACCCAACAGGGCTTTAAAAATAGCTTCAGCTTGTGAATGATGGATGTCAAGTATGGTAGCTCATTCAGTTCCAACATGGAATAAGAGAGTAATATATTTCAATTAATGCCACAGTCTCTTGGGTAGTTTGTATGGGAGTGTCAAACCAGAGCCTCCTTTGTGTCTTATGTAATACCAGCCATTCTTTCCCATCTTGAACAAATAAACTGTCAACCAAGGAAAACAAATTACTTGTGATTCTACTCTCATTTTCAGCTTTTTATGCAGTTTATGTGGCAGTTTTGTGGCTTTCCCTGGAATTTTGTGTGCTTTCAAATTAAAGCTTGTGACAAATTTGCAGTTCTGTGACAAGACAGTAAAGCACATTACTACTTTTCTTCCTGTTAGAGAGCAGCACTCACATAGATACATATGTGTTCATGCTCCATGCAGCACACTCTCTTTTCGATAAAACTCAGAGCAGGTGATGATCGTTCAAGTCTTTTATGTTAGATTTTGTTGTAGAGTGGGGTGGTGGTTGCTTTGGGTTTTTGTCTTGTTTTGGTTTTAAGTGTTCATGTTCTTTCTCCAGGATATGTGAATGCACGGCTGGAGAAGGAAACACCAATATTTAACAAGCAAAGGATTGATTTTGCTCCTCCAGAAAAGATTAACAGCTTAGTGGTCTCGTCTAACCAGCTCTGTATGAGCCTTGGCAAAGACACCCTTCTCAGGTAATGCTGCCAGAGACCTGAAGTTATTGCTTGTTTTCCTTTGCCTTTTCTTTTTTTTTTTGTAAGTTGTTGTAGAACTTAAAATTATAAACTGGATAAGAAGCCATGAACCAAATATGGAAAACAGTGAGCAATTACGCCTACGTGAGCTTTTGTTGGAAGCATGCTTTCATGGTTTCTCTTTGTAGGATTGATCTTGGGAAGCCAGATGAGCCTAATCAGGTAGAGCTGGGACGCAAAGATGAAGCCAAAGTCTACAAGATGTTTTTGGACCACACAGGTGAGGCGGTGGATTATGTATATTTACAGACAGTGGTTAGCAGCAGATGCAATTGATTGTGCATAACAAGCACTGGTGAAGGAGTTCTCTTTCTGTTCTGTAATAAGGAGAATGGGTGGTTCTTCTGTGGGCAGGACTCCATTGCCCAGGGGTCCTGCCTACTAATTTGCCCCTGTGCTATTAGAAAAACACTGGTTTGCTGTGTGTATGTTGTTGCTTTTGAACTCTCTGAAATGAATGTACGCAATTAGGCCGTTCTGAGCAAGGCTGCTAAAACCAATAAAAGGAAATAACCCTGTGCTGCGTTTATATAAGAATTTTTAAAAAGGACTGTAAGACATCTGCAGCTCACTGTAGCCTTGACTGATTTTAAAAAACAAAACAAAAATTTGGGAAGAGATGCTCATATCTGTCACCAATTGCCCGGGATAGGAGAGAACTCTGGGAACTGTTTACCCTTAGAATGCGTATTGAAATAGAAGAATACCTTCTCGCTGAAGCATCTGGGACTAGTATTTTAAGTTTGCAACATATAGACTACCATTCTGATCCAGCGTGGAAATCCCCCACATTCCTATGAAAGCCTGGGAAAGTCTTGGATTTAGTATGTTGCTGTCAGAGTTTATCAAATGTGAGGATTAGAAACCTCAGGAATTTCTTTAGGCACAGTCTTAATTTGTTTTCTCCTTCTTCTTCCCATGCCCCTCTCCTCTTGGCAGGCTCTCACCTCCTGATTGCTCTGAACACCAGTGAATGCCTTTACCTGAACAGAAGCGTTCAGAAAGTGCGAGCGCTCTCCCGCTGGAAAGGCCACTTGATTGAAAGTGTGGGCTGGAACAAATTTCTTGGTTCAGAGACCAACACTGGGCCTATCCTGGTGGGGACAGCCCAGGGACAGATCTATGAGGCTGAAATCTCTGTCAGTGAGGGAAGCCTCTTCAGCACTAACCCCGACCAGTACTTCCGACAGGTCTACACTCTGGAGGAGGAATCGGGACCTGCCCCAGTCTGCTGCTTGGAGATTGAACGAGGCATAGAAGGGAAGTTTTTTATTATAGCCACCACTCGAAAGAGACTCTTCCAGTTTGTTGGCAAAGTGCCTGAAGGGACGGAGCAGCAAGGCTTCAGCTCCATATTTGCTATGCATGCTGACCATTTGCCCAGCTTCCGGGAGTTTCCGGCCAACCTTGGTTTCAGTGAGATAGCGTTTTACACCCCAAAACTGCGCTCCAACCCACGCTCCTTTGCCTGGATGATGGGAAATGGTGTTTTATATGGTACATTGGATTATAGCCGTCCTGATTCAATTTTGAGTGATGAACGGGTCTGGGTTTATCCTTCTGATATTGACATAACTGTGAACAAGCCAATATCCATTGTGCTTACCCAGTTCCACTTCCTCTTGCTGCTGCCTGATCGGGTGAAGGCTGTATGCACTCTGAATGGGCAGGTTGTTTTTCAAGATCTGTTCCAGGAGAAGTTTGGCTTACTGACACGCATGATCAAAGATCCCACAGTCCAGCAGATCTGGATCCACACTGAGAAAGTAGTGTTCCGCTACCATGTCCAGCGGGAATCTAGAGATGTGTGGAAGATGTATATGAATATGAACAAATTTGATTTAGCCAAAGAGTATTGTAAGGACCGTCCAGAGTGCCTAGATATTGTGCTGGCAAAAGAGGCAGAGCACTGCTTCCAAAATAAGAGGTATCTAGATAGTGCCAAATGTTATGCGCTGACCCAGAACTACTTTGAGGAAATTGCCCTTAAGTTCATTGAAGCCAAGCAAGAAGAGGCCCTGATGGAGTTTCTGATTAAGAAGCTAAGTAACCTAAAGCCTTCTGAGAAGACACAGACCACTCTGTTGACCACATGGTTAACGGAGCTCTACCTGAACTGGCTGGGCATATTGGAAGGAGATCCCTCACAGCGAAATCTCTATTTGGATACACGGGAGAAGTTTCGCACTTTCCTGAGCAGTCCTAAAAACAAAGACTGTCTATTTAATAACCGGGCATCTATTTATGAGCTGTTGGCAAGCCATGGGGACACAGAGCACATGGTCTACTTTGCAGTCATCATGCAGGACTACGAGCGTGTAGTAGCTCACCACTGCCAGCACGATGAGTACGATGAAGCTCTAAATGTCCTGTCCAGGCACAGAGATGAGAAGCTGTTCTACAAGTTCTCTCCAGTCCTCATCCAGCATATTCCCAAGAAGGTAGTTGATGCTTGGATTTCTATGGGCTCTAGACTGGATGCCAGGAACCTCATTCCAGCCCTTGTTAACTACAGCCAGAGTGCCAGCACTCAGCAGATCAATGAAGCCATTAGATATATGGAGTTCTGTGTCTATCAGTTGGAGGAAACCCAGCAAGCCATTCACAACTACTTGTTGTCTCTTTATGCTTTGTGTCGGCCCGTCTCGCTGCTGTCATACCTGGAGCAAGCAGGAACCAACCCAAACAGGATCCACTATGACCTGAAGTATGCATTGCGCCTGTGTGCAGAGCATGGGCACCACCATGCATGTGTCCATATTTACAAAGTGATGGAATTGTATGAGGAGGCTGTGGATCTTGCCTTACAGGTATGTGTATATCTGTGCGTGCATGCTATGATATAGAGGAATGTAGCTTATTCAGGATATCTTGAACAATCGAGCATTGAGAGGAACGGGACAGACTCATCAGTATAGGAGGTGTGCAGCTAGGTCTAGGAAGAAAGACCTGTCTCTGTTAACCTACATCTGTGCTTTCACAATTGTTTTATGTAGGCAGCTGACTGACAAGCCATAATTGAAGGTAGGGGCAGGAGAAGTGAAAGGGGGAGTACTGTCTGTCCTAAGCTTGGTCTCTAACATATATTACTTTTAACTTACCTGCATTTGTATAGCTGTTGTTCAGGATTCTAATTCCTATTCCTAGCTGTGATAATTATCACATAAGAATCCCTTTGTTAGCTTAGTCTGGGCTTCAGGGAGATGTAGGATTTTGTTTTATTGTCGCTGCTATGTCTCTGCTGAAATGTGTGGCCACCAAAGATACTGTAACGTGGATTTGCCCTTATTGTAGTGCTGGGCTTTGCTGTTCTCTGCTGGGTAGCAAGCAAATCTTCAGGGGGGAATACTGGTGGAGAGCAGAAGTGTTTGACATGTAAACAAGGGGCAGGCCAGTAGCGTAGTCCTAGGCAATGAGATAGCAATAGAAGTTTTCTATTGATGGCTCCTATAATGGACAGCAGGCTTTGAAATTGAGTGGTGGATAAACAGAGAGAAGCTTAACTCAGTTTCCTTATCTGTCCAACTCCTAGGTGGATGTTGATCTTGCCAAGTCCTGTGCAGATCTCCCTGAGGATGATGAGGAGCTCCGGAAGAAGCTCTGGTTGAAGATTGCTCGCCATGTTGTTCAGGAAGAGAAGGATGTCAAGAAGGCAATGGCCTGTCTCTCCAGCTGTGCCCTGCTGAAGATTGAAGATGTCCTGCCATTCTTTCCAGACTTTGTCACCATTGACCATTTCAAGGAGGCAATCTGTAACTCCCTAGAGGACTACAACAAGCACATTGAGGAGCTGAAGAGGGAGATGGAGGAAGCCACACAGAGTGCCAAGAGAATCCGAGAGGACATCCAGGAAATGAGAAATAAGTATGGCTCTGTGGAGCCTCAGGAAAAATGTGCTGCTTGTGACTTTCCGCTTCTAAACCGCCCTTTTTACCTTTTCCTGTGTGGTCACATGTTTCACTATGACTGTCTCCTCCAAGCAGTTTTCCCAAACCTTCCTGCCTATAAGCAGGCAAAACTTGAAGATCTTCAGAAAAAACTGGCAGCTACCAGTCAGCCCTCCAAGAGCCACCATCGTCCCAAGGATGCAGATACCATTAGCTTGGGGAAGGGGCAGCAGAGCCGAGAACAAATCAAAGCTGACATTGATGATATTGTGGCAGCTGAATGCGTGTACTGTGGTGAGCTGATGATCCGGTCCATTGACAAGCCTTTTATTGAACCCCAAAAATATGAAGAGGAGATGCAAAGCTGGCTGTAGTTTTCCAAATCTGCGACTGTTAGTGGACCAGAGTGGTTTTGTTCAAAACTTGTGAAGCTTCTGTGGTGGAAATATAACCTCCAGAAGCAAGAACACAGTGGCTTTGGTGGAACTCTAAGGAAAGAGTAGCAGGGTCTGGTTATCAAGATTACAGTGAACAAGTCTTGAAAAATGCAGAGACATAGCTATGGCTGTCTAAGAACTTGGACAATAGTTAGAGCTAACCTACTGGAGTATATTTAGCAGAGTTTGCTGCTTGCAGTTCTTCTAGAGGTTCTCAGTGTGAAGCTAATGGAGTGCCTTGTCCAGAAGGAATTGGGAACAGCCTGTGATTTATCTTCCCTGTTGTGCGGTGTTTGTTTCGGTGAAGACAAGCTTAAAGGGAAAGGTAGTGAGGAACACTAATCAGTGTAGTCTTCATTCATCACTTCCAAAGCTAGAATTGCCTTCTGTTTCCTTTTTGTTGAGAATCTATAACCACATACATGGAAAGAACATGAAAGGACAAATGCTCTTGCATATATATTTTGTAAACATCATCCTACACAAACACATGTTTCTACACAATGTAATGTAAAAATGTGTACAGTTCTCAAGCAGGAATGTCTCATAATACACTTAAGTTGTTTGCCTGCAATTCAAGGTGTATAATTCTTTCCCACAAGCTTTATGGACAAGCCTATACATTTGAGTTTTCTCTAGGTACTGTTTCTGGCAATACTTCCTAGCCTGTTCATCCCCCACTCCCTCTTCCCATCCTATTTCTATTATGACTGTCTTTGTATAGTGGGTCTTGGTTTTGTCTTCACCCCAAACCAAAATTGATATATGCAGGAGTAATGTTTCAGCTGGTAACTCTGCAAGCAGGAACACAGCCTATTTGTACAGTCCTGTTCTGGTCCTCTTCAAGTTGCGCTTGAAGCTGCACTAGAGATCTAGTTGTAGGTTCCCTCAATGGTAGACTACAGAAGAGCTCTGATGGTATGAAATTTGCTTTGCCTTTTGAAGACAGTACCTTGTGACCAGGCAGTCTTTTACCTTCCTGGCAGTATTTGATACCTTCTGGAGATGGCTGCAGGTCAATACCCCTGTCTGTTGCTCTCACTTTGAAAATTCTTCCCAGAAGGTGGCGATCACTACATTGTGAGGAAATGAAAACTTTTCTTCAGTGATTTAGCAAGGGTTCTTTGTTTTATTTTTGAAGATGCTAAAACTTTAATGGAGTTCTACTGTTTGGGGCTGAATCACAAAGGTAGTAGTTGGCAGAAGAATGGAATGATCTAAATGAACAATGATGATTCATTGAGGCAATAGAAAATATTGTCTTCTGAAAAACCTCTTCAGTTCTTTCAAGTGAATGTATGTGCTTGTCCTGAGTACCTCTGTCAATCTGCTAGTCACTTACCCTGTTTGTGGGGTTGTAGAAATGGATCTTCACATCATTGAAAGGGAATATAAGTTGGTTTTCTTAAGGAGCTGACCTAAGAATTCACATAACGGTTCAGAGCTCCAGAAGAACATCCATGCTTTTGTTGGGAGCTTCAGCCTGGAAGGAATGAATTTTATCTTATCTGTGTAAAATGACAGGAGTAATGAAAACTGGAGCTGACGGTAGGAAGAACTGAGGCTTTGAAATTCTCTTTTCATTGTTGGAGCCATGGGAGAGGCAGTCTCATCACCACCTGGTAGTGTTTCTTACTGGTTTATCAGAAACCACTGTTTCAGTGGTCCTGTTAAGCAGTGGTTCAGAAACACCACATGCTGCAGGGTTTTTTTTTGGCTGTGTATAGTCTTACACTTTGAGTTAGTTGATGTTTCTGGCAGAAGAATTTGTGATGAAAACTAAATGTTGTGTCTTTTGAAGTTCAGCATTAAACCTGTTATAACTGGCCACTCCTGAATCATCATCTTTTCATGTAAGTAGTGTGATATTGAAGGTTGTGTATGTCGTCATAAAGCAACAGTAGCCCCCCACCCAAACTGCTTTCAAAGGCAAGTGGCTATTTTTCTGCACTTTAGCAGAAACATGAGTAGGAACTCATTCTGATGCAGGGAGTAATTTCAAGTTAATTATTTTCTTTGGGATGTTCTTAATACTTGTTCCATCTCTTTACTTTTGGGTTTTTACAGGTTTTTTTACTTTGGCTTTCCTGGTCTATTAGAGTCATCGTAGTCCTCCATTCTTTTCCTGTTAGTGCTACAGAACAATTACAGCGTTAAATGTTTCTCTTGTGCTCTGAAGATTAGCAATATTATTTACTTACATACCATTCCAGGGAGATCTGCTCATCCATAATACTGGAAGAACCGCATGTGTGTGGGAGCTGCGGCGTAGCAAGGAAATAAAAACCCTCAAGACTTTGCCTGAAATGAGGTGATAGGGGAAGGTACTTTAAGAACCTACTGATTATTTCAGTCTTGGGTATCAATATCTCACAGTTAACAAAACTAGAACTAGCTGGGCTTTTTTAATGACTAGTATGCAGCTTTCTCTGAGGCTTGTGCACCAGACAAATATACCACAAATCTCCTGCTTCCTCACCACTGTTAGCTGAAAAATCTTTGAAGTCATTGACTGTGGAGAGTGTTAACGCCTGCAAAGACCCCAGCAGTCTTGATTACGTGACTAGTATCAGTAGTATAGAAGCTACATAAAGATACCTTTCCTTACATTGACACATGCTTCAAAAGTTTTCAGTAACCACTCACCTGTGCTGCTTGGCAATTTTGCAATATCACTCGGTGAAAGAGGTAAGAGGGGTTTTTTGTGTGGGTGGAGGGAATTGAACTGCTTGCTGTTCTCTCAGAAATCTAATCTGCAAAATCTCTTCCTCTTTGCTTTCAGAATAGCATTCTTATCTTTTTTCCTTGTTAATTTCAGCACAGTTACGTTTTAGAAATCACAGTTCGTTGTTTGTTTGTTTTAGCTGTGAATGAACTGTGTACCAGCTGTTAGAAATGATGTGGCCTTGGGTCTTGTCCTTGTCAGTGTGAATAACTCCTACTGTTTAGTTCAACACAGGTAGAGAACAGCGTAACCAAAAGGGTGGGTGGGAGCCCCAGCCCTGTGTAACCAGAACAAATATCTGCAGGTAGATTTATGCTGTAGAAATGTAGCTGTGCAGGCAGGATTGAAATCAAACTTGTGCCTACTACTTCATCTCTCCTAGGCTTCAAGCAACGGACTGGGGAAACGCTGTGAGCTGGAGGAGACAACGGTGAGTGTGTGTTCTGGAAGAGTTTATAGAGAATTTCAGGTGTACCTGCTGGTAATTGGAAGCAGCAAACTGAAACCCTGAGAGTTGTGTGTTTTGTCATATTTCTAAAAATAAATGACTGGGCTGGAGATTTAGCACAGCAAATTCTTAATAAACCACTAGATGTCAGTGTTGTCCATTTAAATACTGAGGTTTGTTGCAAAGAAGCTAAAAGTGTTCCATAGCGGAAGATCGGAAGGTACGTAACAGTGAGGAACTGAAGCAGGTTCCCAGTGCCTTTGGGGAGGGAGAGTGGAGGCAGATCTGTAAGGTAGTTATTGGAGGCAACAATGATAAAAGAATTGTCTCTAACTGAAAGGCAATTTCAGTTCACAGATCACTGTTTTTCAGGTTTTGAATATCAAAAGCCATTAACAAATGAGTATCAGTCCTTTTTTGTTTAATTGCATTCTAGCATAAGTTCCTACAGACCTAGCTGATTTAGTAAACTGTATAGAGATCATCCCTGGGCTTGGAGTTGCAATATCTGGTGTCCTTGGGTCTGGCCATTTTTGGTTGCTTCCTCTTCATCCTGTCCCAACAGCAGAGGTGGTAGAAGTAAATCTGAGCCAGCTCCTTAGTTGCCTGAGTTCACATCTGCTGTGTTTTGTTAAAAGCAGCAGTAAAGTAGGGTTTGTAACATGATATTGGACACTGACTTGCGTGAACAGAGAAGTTAGTGTGTTTGCTTTTGCCTCTTGAGTTGTGGGGTCATAATCCCAATAAAAGGCAAGTGGGAGTAGGAACATGTTGTACTCCATCAAAATTAGATGTTGTAGTTTGACTCAGACTACAGTCATGTATTAGCATGTAGTTCCCGTTCACTACTGCCCCGTCACTGGCATCATAAAGACTGTCTATGTTTATGAGTGCAAATACTTAGCTTCTTGTGGCAGTTCATGGAAGTCTTGTTCCTGGCATCACTTCATCCAACAACCCTGTACTGAACTGTGGGAAGACAGACTGAAAATGGGCCCCTTCCTTGCAACAAGTGTGCTGAGCTGAAATTTGAGGTTTGAAATGTAAAAGACTTAAAGATTTTTTGATTTTTAAATTATTATTATTTTTATTCAGGCAGATTAAGTCTTTTTCTCCACAATAGATGGAGTACTATGTGGTTCACTGTGGTACGTGTAGTGTTTTATGAGAGAATCTTACAGCATCCTCAAAGCAGAGAGAGACTGGCCAGGATCTCGTATCCTTTTAATACATGGAGGAAGGGATGCTCTAGAAAGGAAAGGAAATGGGGTTTCTATAAGATAATTTGGCCAAACTTTATGTATCCAACTTCAGAGAAGCTTCCCCAGTGGAACTGCAATATTGATGGATCTGTACTTTTCACACTCAGGTGCTGAAGAAGAAAAAGCTCATTTCCTCTGGAATAGTAATTTTGGTAAAACTGAAGAGCTTAAGGCTTGAAAGTGGAACATTACAGGAGTGCCTTAAATTTGCAGTGGGTTGTTTATAAGTTCAGCTCCTGAACTGTCTGCTGTCTCTGATCATGCCCAGTTCAGTCTTTACACCTTATGAGCCCTCTAGGATTTGAGCCCTTACTGTGATTTTGGAGACTTGTGATGCTTCTCCCTCAACTTGGTGTTTGGGTTTTTTCACTCCCAGATCTCATGGAAAGGTATCAGGCTACTTATCTGGGGCGTGATCTTTAAAGCAACCTGGCCTGCAGCTGCTTTCAAGTGGAAGGAGGGGAATAAGATTAAACAAACTTGTTAGATCTACCTGTTGAAACTGGTTGGGATGGAGAGAAAAAGGGGCCGGGGCGTTTCCTCTCTGTAATGGCCAGAGGTATTAAAGGCAGCTTGTTTGAGTAAGACTGGTTGCTTAGGAACAAGGAAGCTACAGCAGCAACTCTAAGGTTACAAGTACAGCTATAACTAATCCTACAGGCTCTCTTTGTTATTGTCGGCCAGGACAGTTTCCAACTTGCAGCAAGTCAGTATTGGGTTCAGACTTCCTGCAGTGCTTCACAGCTCCTGTGATGATGGTTACAGAGCTGTTTTAATTCAGTGCTCGAGCTGCAGAGCTTGGTTGGTGTGGGAATAAGCACAGCTGATGTGCCTATACAACATCAGGCTGTCTCACTGCAGATATTTCCATCATATCCTTCCAAACATGACATTAGTACCTTTGTTTTATAAGGGGTGTACAGGCTGTACCTGATATGTGTCAGGTGGTAATTTTGGTATTTCTCTAATACACAGGTATTCATATGTTCCTGCTATGCTGCTGTGTTGGTTGTAGGCTGGGTTGTCTTCAGAAGAAGATTTGATCTAGCTTTTTGTTTAACACATAGCTTGTTTGCTTCATCTGTAGCTCAAAATACTACCGATAGAGGTTTTTGCAATTAAAGTGTTCAGGAGAAGCTGAAACACAGCCTGCCCCTCATTTCATGCTCCATATTGAATGGTTCATTGTGGGTGATGGCTTATAGGAAAAGGATGGAACAACTGGTTTGGTGTCCAAAAGCAGATATTCTCCACTTTGTGCAATTGAAATCCAAGTGCTGGTCACTTGGCATGGGACATGATCTTTGGAGCACAGCCTGACCTTGGAGGCTACTGGACTCTGTTTAAGCAGACATCTGTGTTTTCCAATTCGTCAGTTATTCAGCAGTCTTTTTTTCATCTCTGCGTGTACATACTGAATAGATTTTCTAATAAATAAATGATTACGGTGGAACTGGGTTCATAGACAGTTGCTCCTATCTATAGATTCTATTCTATTTTCCCATGTTTATTAAAAACAAGGGGCACAGTGTGAGAGTAGATCTGGTGTGTTTTGATCTCTAATGTTTCAACTCTGTTCCTTTTTTCACATGCAAGGGCATGTATATTGGGTCAATGCCTTTGGATGAATTAGGAATGTCACCAACGAAGAGGAACACGAAGGCTGCTGTAATAGTGGGGGTTTTTTTAGGACTTTCCAGACTCTACATGACAATAATTAGCAGCTGCCCTGTCTGGTTTTGATGGCTGTTGCGTGCTTTTCATCATGTGAACAAGATACTTATTCTCTGGTAAGAGCCTGTGAAGGTATGGGTAGTTAAAAATTGTTGGTCTTTAGCTAATTAAAGTGGTTCTAGCAAAATAGCCGTTGCCCAATTTTTCTTACAGTAGCTACCAAGATAACATTAATATGTGTAGCTGATCTAAATAAAATAATATTCCATGTAGAGCTGAGCCATATGTTGCCATCCTTGGTAACAGGGCCATAACCTCGGATCAGCTCATGCTGTTTGAAAGAACTGAGCAGAATGTTGCCGGGTGAGGAGGAAACTGAGAGTTGAGGCTTACTCTCCTAGATGTCCCAATTCTTTGTTTAATACTTGCCGGTGTGACACAGCATGACTGTCGCAGAGCGCCATCTGCATTTGTGTTACACTGGTACTTTCTGCTGAGCAGCCTTTTTGGGGAAAAAAGCACTTCCTTATGTTCTGCAGTCTGTTTCAAACACTTGTCTGCTTGCCCAGTTAATGAGATTGGAATAACTAGGACCATGTCGTCTTTCTGCTATGTTCTTCTGAAAGGTTGCTTATGGTAACCCTCAGTATGCTCTTCAAAGACTTGCAGCGGCAGACTTTCCACAGCAAAAAATATTTTAGTACAGGAAACATCTAATGAAAGCGGAACATACCGAAACCCATTCCATAATAAGCTAGAGTTTGTTTTCATTCTGTTGAAAATTCTTAGTGAGAAAACAAGTATAAACGGTAAAGTAACTTTTTTTTATTTCCCTCAGCTCAGACTTTTCAAGGACCGCATAGAAATGCCCTTTTCTGTGACTGCAAATCAGTTAATGTGGACTTTTCTGTTTATAAGTGGCATCTTCTTAAATTTGTTGTTGGCTATTGATTGAGGAATGTCTTGTGATCCTTGACGTACTTAATATTTGTACACACAGCCAGTTTTAGGGGACTGTGGAGCGATGTGTAGCAGCGTTCAGCAGTCAGTAAGCCCAGACAAGAGGGACATGGAAAGTGGTAACTTCATGGAATGGAGTAATTCAGTACTGCATTTCAGCAGCTTTGAGCTACAGTGAGTTGCTCGCTCAATGCTGTGGATTATTTGCCTGCCAGGCATCTTGTCCTGCCCAGAGTTATGCTCTGAAGAAAATAAACAACTTGGGAAGTTCAGGCTGAACTTAGCTTGAAATGAGGAAGTAAGAAGAATTTCTGCACACAACATTAGATGTTACTGCCAGTCCTTCAGGACACCTGCATAATACTAGGCCAGAGCAAGCTTGTCGAACGCTTCCTGTTGTAACTCAGCCAAAATCTGTAGGTGGGGTCTTGGGCAGATCTTCGAAGTGCTCTCTTGTCATCCCCTTCTTCAGAAGTTGGAACGCTTCTGGAGCTGACTGCCTCCTTATGAGACCCTGAATTAACAGTGATGGTGGCCATTCGTGGTGCTTGACATCTTGTACCTTTTTTTAATTCATTCTTCTGTCACTGGGGCAGGCACCAGCTCAGCAGCTGCCTCTGTCTCCCACTCCTTTCACCTTCTTTGCTCACTGCTTTAGCAAAGAACTGTTCAATTCTGACATAAATACTAAATATAGGAAGGGTTAATAGGGGGTGAACGGTGAAACTCCCTGCCACTAAGCTTGAAGACTAATGCAGACAGGAAGAGAATTATGTGGAGAAGGTAACAAGAGGCCCACTGGCTTGCAGGTTTCAGAAAGATGAAACATGGGAGACAGATCAAAGCTAAACCAGGGCAGTGTGTTGAAAGTAACTTGCAGTCTTTATTCCAATACAGCCAAATTAGTACAGGCTGTGAAAATACTTGCTTCTGGCCAATCTCTCTTTCCTGAAGGGTGTACTACTTTTCTCTGAGTCACAGACAGGAGCATCAAGAGAAAGTTGTGAGGGAAAGGGTGCCTCGGATTTTATCATTTGCAACAGACACAAAGGATGATCTACAAACCTATATTGGTGGAACGAGGAGGGGTTAGAGAGTAGGACAGAGCATACTTTTGGACTCAAGAGGGCTACTGATGTAACAAGTCTTCTAGATCCTGCTGAGTCTCATACCTGGCTTGCAGGTGCTTTCATTTCCTAAACTATCCCATCTGTATATCGAAATACTCAGGATCCTTAAAATGCTCTTAGATGCTTTACACAGCTGAGTCACTAGTAAGGTGTCAGCAGGACAATTAAGTGTCATGTCTCTGAACTGATGCCACCTCTCACTTGTCCAGTGTAGCTGTTCAGAGCTGCCTAAGCAGCAAAGCAACAGGATGGCTGTTTTAACAAAGCCTGACATTAAAATCTGAAGAGATTGCCTACAGTAGCACAGTCATGTTGAAAAAATGAGCCTGGATCTTTTGTATTTTTTCCCTGCTTTTCCAGTGCCAAAAATGATATCCAAAGAGGATTTGGCTTTTTACTGTGCCCCCTTCTTTCTGACTTATATCATTCATGTGTATGGAAGGCTCAGGATGGGTGGAGAAAGTATTCCTTCCATTGACAAATATCTATAATTGCACAGAAGAGACTTGAGTTCTTTTTCCCCCTTTCAAGATGAGCATCACACAATATTCCCATTTCAAAATGAAAACAAAACCCAAAAAAGCCATGTGGTAAATCTCTATCAGCACTATTTCCGTTTCCTGTCTGAAAGCTTTAAGTTATCTAATTTGGGTCACAAACCATACAAACCCCTTGGTTTTTGGTACCAGCCCAAGTTGGTAGCCTACAAAAACTTACTGTGTCGAGATACTTACTGTCTGTGGGGATGCAAATGCAAGTGAACTAGCATGTTGCAGGCTGCAGCTGTTAGATGGAGATTGCAGTAATGTCCCTGAAATGCTGAATTAAAAAAAAAAAACAAAAACTGCCGGATTTGACTAAATGGAGGTGTTCCTCTCTGCCCAAGCGTAATCCAATATGTATCAAAGTCACCCCTTTCCTTTAATAGCAGGAAGGAAATAAGATCTGTATCTCTTGGGAACATGCTTCTGAAACCGACTTTGTTGCATTCCTGTGTCTCCTTTTAGTCCCTTTGCGTAGTAAAGGTTTACGCTCTCACTTTTTAGTTACAGCAGCCTGGATACTAGATCACTTGAGGATGTTGTTTTTTTGCCACAGTCTCATTAACATCTTAGCTTGGGTGTTGGTGCTCCTCTCCCATCTTCAGGTGCCTACTAAGAATTCTTATCACCCCAAAACATTTTGCAGCCCAGCCCAGTGTGTGTGGGCATTGGCAGCATTTGGATATTTATAGGAATTTTTACTTCCTTTCTTTGGGCTGCTTTCTTACTTACTACAAGAATTCCATGTTCCTTCCACGCTCCAATGACACTCCCAGGGTGGTGTCTGGGCAGTAGATGTTATGTATGTACCTTCCCAGTTGCTGGGGCCAGTGCAAGCAGGTAAAACACAACAGTGGCCTGCAAGGCAAAGTTAAAAATAAAACCAGAACAAAACAAAAAAGGGCACTACCTTTTTAACCCCCTTCCATCTAACTTTGGGAGATTACTTAGACTTCTTGATTTATTGTGTCGTTGTTAAACTCTGATACCTTGACATTTTGAGTGCTATTATAATGCGATTAGAGAAGGTCAAATGCTCTGAACATTTTTCTGCTTGAAATTGTCCTCTGGGTCTATACAGAGTGGCAGAAGGGCAGACAGCATGGATTGGATCTTTCTAACAGTACAGGACTGTTTTTATTTTGATTCATTCTTTGAAAGATGAATCAATAAAGTCCGATTCTTACAGAGATCTTTAAAATTGCCACTTCAGCTTTCATCTCATACTCTGTAGGTGCTCATGGCAGAGGATGGCCGCAGTGGTGGTCAGTTGATGACAGCTCTATGAGTGCAGAGTAGCTTCAAAGCGTTTGCTGACCAACCAGCCAGCTGGTAATGGGAATGCAGAGCAGCAAATTCCCCTTTGCTTTCCCTTAGCGGGGGCGCTGGCTGGGTTCCCCTGTTCCACCCAGCTGCCGTTTCCCTCAAAACTTGGAGGAATCTGGTAACTTTGAGACTCTGCCTCATTCTGAAATTCAGTTGAAATCTGTCAGTATGCCTCTGTTGGGAGCTCAGCACCAGTAAGTGTGATTTAAAAAGCTTTGTTTCCTTTGGAAGTCAGAGGAATAATGCAAATATTATATCTGAGCTGCTGTAATCAAGACTTGGAAGGGCTGTGTGGAATGGAGCAGGACCCTGAATGCACAACTGGAGAAGGAAAGCCGTCAGGGGACATATTTTGAGCATTTCTTGTCAGAAGACACTAAGAGACTAGATTAGGAGCCATTACTTGAAAAAGTCCGTAGCATCCTCTATGTCTCATAAACAGATGGTTTTAAGAGGCAACCGTGGAAATGCAAACTCATGCGTGTTTGTGCTTGCTCTGCGCCTCTCCTGGCAGCACTCGTTGGCATAATCTGTTGGAAATTAACCTTTTGCTTGAGGTATCATTACAGGGGCTAGTATAATTTATCCCATTGCCTGTGACAAATCTGTGTCTCCCCCCCCTTCACACGCTTCCCAACAAGAAGAAATTCTGTCACAATGGTAGAGAAATGCTGGGTGTAGGATCTCACGCTTGTGACAGGCAAACTTTCTTCTCCTGCTGTAAGTTTTTTTTCTGTGCTTTCATTGCCAGGATTGTCCACAAAATCCTCTACCCCAATTACCCATTGATTAGGGCTCCTCTGGTAATCTGCCAGATGCAGGTTTGTTACCAACAGATGGCAGAAAGCATTTGAGGTAATGAGAGAAAGGATAACGATTGCTGATCTGCATAATAATCAGCTTGTGAACAGGTTTCATGTTTTTTTCTGTTTCCACTGGCTCAAAGATTGCACTGTCAGACAACCAGGCACCTTCTTTTGAGTTAAAGAAATAGTAATGGAGGAACCCATTTCTTCTAGCCACTGTTAAGGTTTCTGAAGATACATGTACTCTCCACCACTGACAGATTAAGATTTTTATCTAGAGAGTCAGAGATTGTGCCCAGAGTGCTATGAATGAGCATTCAGTCCTCTTGTGATCAAGACCTCTAACCAACTAATGTGGTCAGAAATACTTTCCCTTTTCTCTTTTCCAGGACAATTTTCCCCAGCTCTGCCACAAGGCAGGAAGATCCTTGACCCCTTTGGGCCAGCATCATCTCTGCACAGTGCAATGCCTACTCTGAAAAAATGACTTTTCACTTCCATGTGTTTTGGAGTTCTTCAACCCAATTCTGCTGCTTTGCACATTGAGACAGCCACACCATTGCCACGTAGAGGTCTACACCTCATCTGTTCTGAAGTCCTTGCAGGAAAAAGTCCTCTGACATACTCAAGAGCAGTGTTACTGGAGTTACACCTCAGTGGTTTCCTATGCTATGCAATACCTGTAATAGTGATTTTTACTGTTTGAAATCTGTATGCATTTAGACCGTTTCCATTAGTAACTGTCCCTATATGAAACAAGACATGTAACCCTCATCCAAAAGTCATCTTGGTGCCATTCACTGTGAATTTTGGCAAAGGATTTGGGTCGAAGAACTTTCTCAAAAAGTAGCCTTACACGTGTGTAGTAGGTGCTAATGCTGGACTGTTCTCCATTTATTCCCCAGGTGGGCTGGGGGGACAGGTTTCCCTCAAAGCCCGTTACATGGTGAAATCCCTTTCTTTAGGATCTAGATGGAGTTTTTTGAAATATGGTCTTGATTTCACAGAGTAGTAAATGCAGATGATTTCCCTGAGAAACCTTTATTTTTACCCTGGGTGCTGATAATAGAGCAGCCCCCTGCCAATTCTCTGGAAAGATGATGTCGATCGTAGTCTCATCTGTGTCATGCACAGCCATGTACTTGTTGCTAGTAATTCTAGTGTCTGAATCTTACAAGGCAGTCACTATCTACTCCTGTCAGTGTGTTGCAGCTGTATAATCTGGAGGAAAGGGAGGATTTTAATTTTTGAGTTTATACTCTAAAGCACAAGGCTTTACTATCAAATCTTGATGCTCTGCTACAGACATTGCTGTTGCTTACAGGATTTTCCTGTCTATAGTCTGGTTTCTAAGGAAACGACGCCTGGGCATCTGAGCTCATGCACATTTGTTATATCTTTTTTTTTCTTTCCCCCTGTGTTTTCTGTCTACAGCTTCTGAACCTGTTTGCCAAGTGCAGTTTTATTTGACACATGCATTGTAAAGATACTGACTTCCTATAAGTTCCCTGAAAATAAGTGATGGGGAGTGGCTTTTATTGGTGGCTCCATAGACAACACCCATGGTGTACGCTCAAAGTTTGAGATAGTAGAGAACCCATGTGAAAGAAAAATTGGGGAGGCTGTGGCCAGAGGAAAAACTTCATCTGATGCTGAGACTTTTTAGACACATGCAAGTCCAAAGGCTAATTCATATAACAGCCATCTTTTCTACTTTGACTTCTGCAACTGTTTGTGAAAACTAGTCACAGTAGTTGCTGTGGGGAAAAGAAAAAACATTTGTGTTTTTCGGAAACTACCTACAACTGTCCTAATTTATCACTGGGCTACCCTTGTAGGTGCCTGTGAGGCACTTATTAATGTGTTCTGTTTATTTTCTGGGTAGAGAACGGCTGAACCATTTCCTGTGTTAGAGCAACTGATGTTTCTAAAGAGACATGGGAGCTTTTAGCCATTCTGTTGAACAGGTGACCCCTGATTAAGTTGGGTCTTGCCCAGAAGCCTTGCAGGGAGGGAGAAAAGCCTGAGGCAGAGATTTCATGTGCATCTGAGCTGGCATTCATTTCTTCTGGCTTGTGGATGACAGTAGTGGGCAATAAGACCTGACAAGGAATGTGTAGGGAGGGAAGAGGTGGGAAAAAAGAGAAGGACTGGGTGATGGTGAGCTATTTAGTTTACTGTATTTCAGGCTGCTGAGAGTTTGGATACGTAAAGATAACGTGTATTCCTAAGGCAGCATCTCTCTTGGTGGGAACAATAACCATGACAAATGGTAGTCAACTGCGAGACTGTGTGTATCCTGACAGCAGCATGCTGGGTGAAAAACAGACTTCTTGGAACTGATTGGAGTGTAAGTAAAAACAAGTGTGCGGGGGGGGTGGGAGGTTGTTGTTGTTTTTTTTCTCCCAAAGAGCACTGTTTTCTAATACTTCTTGTTTCTTTGCTGTTAACCAGAGACCTGCCTGGTGTTAACTGATTCCAGGGTAATCAGCAGACTTCAAGGTGCAGTATTGCTGCAGGGTTGAGGATTCTCTGCTGTGGGAAATTGAGGCACGCTGTGGCAGGATTGCTTCTTTTGAGTCTGTACAGGCCACCTGGGAGATGGTAACAGCACAGCACAGGCTGCTGGTAGAGGGTAGAGCTCTGTTTCAGGTAGCAGGGATCGGGGAGAGGTGCCCCTGGTTCTCAAAGGGAACTTCTTTAGCTGGGTTAGGGGTATGTGTGTGGGGGGGAAGGAGGCTTTCCAGAATCTGGGATCTGTGCGGTGTCCATCTCCCCCCACCCCATTAATCTTTCCAAAAGACAGTTATATTTGTTGGCTGGTAGAGCTGAGTTCCTTCACTGCTGGCTGAGGGTAACGCTGCTGAGCTTGGTTCCTCCTGAGGGAGACTGAGCAGGACTGCTCCTACCACTGAATTCCCAGGGACCACAAGTAGATTGGGTTGTCACACTAGTGACAATGCTTCACAAGATGTACTGGAGCTTCTACGTCAACCTTTTGAGTCAAGGAATGCAGAGTGAGGGTTTATTTCGGGGACAAGTAGAAATGCCTCTAGAGTACAGAAACAAAAGTAGAGGGGCTTTAATGTTTTTAAGAGCATCCCTCTCCATAAGTTTCCTTGAAAGTGTTTTGGAGGCTGCTGTGCAGTGCGATGTCACTTCAAGCCCATACAAGATCAAAAATGCTGCTCTTTAACAGGTGAAACAGATGCTCAAATGAATGAGGTTGCGTTGCTTAAGGCAGTGTGTTCAGTGAAGCAGTGTCCAGAACCTTTCCCGATGGCTCAAGTGAGGCTAAGCTTAGAAGCCACTGAGCTGCTGTTAATAGCTTATCACAGTTATTTTCTCTCTGCTGTTGTCCTGGCTTTGACTCCTGGCTTTGGTCCACCTGGTAATGTGCACCTCCTGTGAAAGATGCCCAGTGCAGTCTTTTTTGTTAGACAGCAGAGAGGTGCGGGGGTTTATGTTCAAAAGTAGTTATTTGTCATTGATTACAGTGTACCTAAAAGCTTTCTCTGGCCTTAGTCTGTTGCAAATGAACATAACCAAAAGGAGCAAGAGGGGTTATAGAATAGGCAACTCGTATTTCTACGTGTCTGTTTGATGCTTATTCGTGCTTATCTAAAGTGCTGCTGAGCACTTGGGTTTGTTGCTTCTGCAACTAATGAGAAATAAATATTAAATATTTTTATTAATATTTCATTTTATAGGAAATAGCAATATTTTATTAATATTTAGTATTCAGAAATAAATGGCAGGGGTTTTATTCTTTATCCAGTACACCTGTTTCCACTTTCTTCCCTCCCTCCTTCTATGGAAACCCTCAGCAATGCTGCTTTTTGAAGGCTTCAGAGAGTCAACTAGAGCAAAAGCATTGCCAGTGACTTCACAGAAAATAGTGGCTGGCACATGGCATCTCTAATTCCTTGTAGCACTTAACTAGTCTGAGAATGCTGAGCTATTCATTAGTGCACATAACAACAGTACTGTGTGGTACTTCAAAGGGGGAATTTAAACTCTAACAGTCCTACTGAGATATTTTATTGCCTTCGGCTTGAGGCCCTTTCTTCCTGGTGAAAAAGTTTGGCTTCATAGGTGCAGGTTGCTTTATTTACAGATGGCATGCTTTTAATTTATCTCTAAAGGGACTCTTTCATAGCAGCAGATTCACTCTAGAGTGAATCTGAGTGTGTTTTGTGTGTGATGCGGTAAGTAATTCGAGAGAGGACTGGATACTTGGTAAACACTAATCCTTCTCTTTAATAAGAGCTAGAAGGCATTGCAAGCACAAATGGTCTAAGTTTTTGGGTCTCCCCCCCAAAATGTTCCACTCTGCTGTACATCCTGACTCCTGGACAGGCCACGGTGAGGGAGGACATGTTGTAAGCCTCTCAGTGCTCAGATGCTCTAGATAAGTGCTAAGGGCTGCAGAATAGGGATGATGCAGTTAGTGTATAAGCAGCAGATTAAGCTCAGATGGCTGAACTGATTAGGATCCCCAGCTGTTCTGTCCCTCCCCAAAGTTGTTGCCTTGCAGTGGTGTTGGCCAGGGAGGATCTGAGTAGATGAGAAAAATCAATACTCAAACTCTTGGAGAACAACTTTTAATTTCTTCTTGAGCCAGCCTGAATGGCTCTACTAAATAGGAAAGAGGATCTGGTGGTGAGGAGCATCTTAGCTCTTGATAGTTTACAAAAGATAGCGAAAAACACACCATGAAGTTAACTTTGATACATGATGGTGATAAAGGAGCTGCTATGCCTCTTTACCAGCTGATCCTGCAGTGGGGATGCTCCTCTCCAGTCGAGGCAGACATGGTGGGTGGTTGCAGGAAGGGGAGGGGGATTGCTTCGTGACTAGCACAGTTTAATCTGCTATGAGAAATGCCATAATTCTCATTTTTGTTCAGCAAGACTCTGTTTCCTGCTCTTAGTTACTGGGCTGACCAAAGGAAAAGTTAGAGTTAGGAGTCTATTTTTACATGAGTATTGCTAACTTTTTTCCCTCCCCCTCTTCTTTCAGTATGACATTGAGTGAAGGACTTTTCATGCAGTCAACACCTTTTTCTCAAAATTGATGCAAATTAGAACCAAATAAAATAGCTCATGATAAGTTGCTACTTGATAATGCTTTTATTTTTTGAAGGTGTAAGAAACTTAGTACTATCTTCCTGGTTCTGATACTTTGCCTTTGAGTCATGTAATGATACAATATGGTAAAATGGGAAGAATGATACCTGTGGCAGATGGCTGTGTGGTTATTTCAGGCTCTCAGAGGAAATAGGAATATAAAACAGGTATATTTCTGAGTCAGAAAAAGCTCCATCACCATGTATATGAAGGGGACAGGGAGAGGAAGGTTCCTAAAGGAAGTGCACTGGAGGTTTTCTGTCCTCTGCCTGGATTGCTGCCGGAACTGGTGATGAAATGAGTGCAGAGACAGATTAAAGTTACACTAATCCAGATAATCCAGAAATGTGAGACCCCCAATCATGTATGAGGAGACGAGAAAATTAGACTGTTGCCATTTTAAAAAAGAAAATACTCTTTCCTAATGTTCCACTGGGACTATCGTGTTGCAATCCAGCGACCTCACTCTGAGCACCTAGTCCATCCTTGGTGGTTCTTCCTGCTCTTGCCTCATGTCTTCATTTGTCTAGGGGCAACTCACCTATTCCGGGTTTAATAGATTAATGCAGCTGCTCCCTTAGGTGTATGGCACGTTTTCACTTTGATCTAGATGTACATAAGTCTTTGAAAATTGTTATTTATAAAAGCAGCATCTACAGTAATTATCTAACTGCCCTAAGCTACAGGCATGGGAATTCAGGGTGGAGATATGTTGCTTGGACACTCTCAAACAATTACTGTTGTACAATCTCAGCAGGGCCCGAACCTACACAGTGCCCTGAGGAAGGCAGTGATTTCCATGGACAGCTTTGTTTCGTCATTTAAAATGTGTTGTGCCTGCAAGAATGTTGGTCTGTACTGGGATGCCACACCAGCTGAGCTTCCTTTCCCTGCCCAAAAGGCAAGCTTGTGGCCAGTTTTTCCTGCTTCTCTTTTCACTTGGGTTTATTTTTATCCTCTCCTTGGGGTGTTTTTCTGTATTGCAGCAGAGCGTCGTCTTGCATATTCTGAGACATCTCATGATTGTCTTTTTTTGTCTTTTTTAATGTGTCCAGTGAAACTATTCTATTTCACACACAACAGCTTGGGCTTCAATCTGGGATGATGCTACAGGTGAATGCAATTGGAGTGAGTCAAAGTAGAGGAAGGGGGGATTCTGCTCTGAGGATTGGGCATGCTGGAACTGATCCACTTTGTGCATATACAAAAAATAGTGCGGAGTGCTTCACTTGCAGTTGTGTGAGTTTATTTGGCACTCTGCCCCTGGTTTCCTTTGTTATAAAAAATATCAATTGCGCTTCCACCAAAAATCTGAGCACAGGTGGTTGACTTCCATTTGACTCTCGAGTACAAACAAGAACAACATCACTGTGGGCGTAGCTTATAGCTTATAGATTTTGCGCTGGGAAAAGACTGCCACCATAGAGAGGTAGACTATGCATTTCTGCTGTTAACTTTCATAAAATAGGAATAACTATTCAAGCAAAAATTGTAGGAAAGCAGTGAAAGAACATAGTGTTCCTGCATATGTGTGTTTAGATGTTGCATCTCGGGTAGGACGGGCAAGCTCCTGAGGCAGAAGGCCTCAGGGCCTTCATGCAATCTTACCATTCGGAGAGTAAGTCTGTAATACCATGAGAACAAGAAATCTTGACACTTAAAAGATGAGGTTCTTTTGCTTCTGTTTTGGGCCTCTAGTATTTGTTACATGTTTTCTTTTATATAGCAGAGAAGGACAGAAGCTACTCTGAGAGTCCCTCAGGCCCCCCGGCCTCGCAGCTTCATTCCAGTTTCTGTGGACCTGATACCCTCTGCCTTTTGTAAAAAAGAAAAGTTAGTGCCGCTCCTTGACTAAAGCGGTGCCATTTTTTCCCCTAATGAGCCCCTGTCGAATGCTGTATCTGAAAAGAATCTTTACTGTGTGCAAATTTTCCTCTGCAGTTTACAGACTGATTGATCCCCAGTGGGTCAAGGGGAGAGTGCCAGGAAAGCGAAGAATTCGCTTCTGCCGTTTCAAGACTAATCTTGAAACGCAAGTGATGGCGTGCTGGCAAGTGTTTCTGTACATTTCTGAGAATTATGAGTCTAATCCAGTACAGCTGTTGTGTGAGCATGTCCCTTCCTCTTCTCCGGCACCAGATCAGGCCCCTGGGTTTTGAAGACCTGTATCAGAAATCTCCACACCTGGTTGTACAAAATGTTTCTGCTTGCAATGAAATTCAGCAGGACCCAATACTCTGTGTTAGTATTGTTGCCTGTTGTGCTACAGAGGGTCCTGTTAAAACTTTGGCCAAAAGTGTAGAGCACTCAGTTTGGCTTTCCCCTGAACGGCAGCAAAGCAGAAGGAGGTGCTTAGAAAAAGGAGCTTCACCTTTTGTTTTGTTGGGGGCAGTGTAGATCCTCAGTCTTCAACGGGCACAAGTTGGAAGGTTCCATTCAAATATGAGAAAAAACCTCTTCACGGTGAGGGTGACAGAGCCCTGGAACAGGCTGCCCAGGGAGGTTGTGGAGTCCCCTTCTTTGGAGATTTTCAAGACCTGCCTGGATGCCGTCCTGAGTAACATGCTCTAACATGCTCTGGGCAATCCTGCTTCAGCAGGGGAGTTGGACTAGATGATCTCTATGGTCCCTTCCAACTCCTAAAATTCAGTGAAATTCATCTGGTGTCGGGACAGTGCTAGAAGCGAGTGTTGTTCTGTCTGCTGTAGATGTTTTCCCGAATGAAATTGATTTGCAAAAAGCAATGAGGGTGGGGGAAGAGAGGGGGGAAAAAATAGGCTGGTGCAAACACAAATAATCTGTGTGTGCTGTTGCGCCAGGATGTGTTTGACACAGTTCTGTGGAAATTTCTTCTTCCTTTTCTAAAAGAGAGGAAAGGGGGGAAATATCCCTTGTTTTCCTTTAATTTAGCCATGTTTTTTAAATTAAAAGAGAGATTTGGAAAGTCTTAACTGCTTTTTCAACCCCCACTATAACAATTCAAGCTGCTCACAAAGCTTACAGGCTTCTCTACCTCTCCAGTGCTGTTTTTCCAGCGATGGAGAAATCTATAGTTCTGGCCCCGTGGCATTTTTTACAGGCGGTAGGGATGTTAATGCTAGAATCTTGGCGACTTTCCAACCAGAGTAATTACATTCTGCCGACCTGAAATTCTTCCTGCTTCTACACAAGGTCACTTTAGGCACCACTGGAGCCGGGGCTACAACCCAGTGCCCTGCTTTGCCCTCCCCTCTGTCCCCATGGTCTATCCTCCAGTCACCTTCTCCTCAAAGGAACAGAGGGCTCCTTGCTTGCTCTAAGGTACCCACTGCCCCGTAAAAATTGAGCTAAGGGAATGGGTCTGAGCAAATCCCCTGAACTGCTGTCATTAGGTTTTGAAGTGTGACCCGATATCCTGCTTCCTTTGATAAATCAGGGGCTGGTATTTTTAACAGGCAGTGGCTCTTTTCTTGTTCTCCCTTCAACCCCTTTTGGAGCCAGCGTGGCACAGCTAATTCATGGAGGAAATTACATTTATTACTTTTCCTAGCAAATGCGCCCTCTCAGCAATGCTGTTTCGTGCAGGGTAGGGCAGATGCAAGTCAGCCGGCCCATTTTGCTAATTTCATTTGGAAGGATCAAGAGACACCATGCTGGTCTCGCAGGCTGGGGGCTCAGTCTAGAAAGAAAAGGCGCAGCAGGCTCCCGCATTGATGGAATCTATGGCATCACCCCAAATGTTGGTTGTCCAAAAAAAAAAAAATATCTCAAGGACAAAGCGTATCCCTCCAAAACCAAAACAAACTGCCCCAACACAACCAAACCAGCCGTTGTGACATCCCTGGCGGGGAGGAAGGGATCTGGTGTTGGGGCAGTAACTCAGCCGTTGTTTTGGTGTAGGTCTGCTTGTGCTGCCTTTGCCCTTCCCGTTCTGCAAGGCAGAGGTGACAAAACCCTTGATCAGGAAACTCTGATATTCAAGGCAAATCTTTTTTTGTGCCATGTCTGTGCAGTCTCCTCTGTGACTGTGCACAGACCTAAATCTCCAGCCACTAATCCCACAGGTCTTTGTGTACTAATTCTTTACAGTGCTTCTGTCCTTGCTTTCCTCTTATGCCTAGCCTCTCTTTGATGTCCCAGCTTGCAGGTTTTTAAAATGACACAACCTAGGAAGGATTTTGAGGGGGATAAAATGTGTGGGAGAGACATGCTGGCCAGCTTTGAGACCTTTTTTGTTGTAAGAATGCTTTTAGTCAAAAGTGCAGAGTTACTCTCCTCTACACTCTCTGTTTTCCTTTTACCCTCCTTTGCCTCTCATTTTTGTCTGATTGTTTTTCTTAGAGAGGAGGTGCTAGAAAGAGGTAATCATACCTGATATAATTATACAAAGGTGGTTTGGACAGACATCAGGATGGTCTTTCAAGCTTTCTGACTTCAACAGCACTGTCAAAACAGATACTACAGGACTTGGACTCAAATTTGTCATTCTTGTTTGAAAGTGGTAATAAGCAAACAGTCATTCAGAGCAAACATCGGCACCACCTCCGCCCCAGATTGAATTTAACACTTGTATGGGTTTAAAAAACTTCTGTGAAGAGTCAGGGGGGAGAAAAAGGGTAATTGCATTTCTTCTTTAATCAGACCTAATTCAGTCCTCTGTGAAGGCTAATCTTTGCAGTGGACGAGGCTGGATTTGCTGCTGTCTCTTGAAACACATAAGATAGAGGTGCTGGGACAAAGTCAGGTCTGCAAATAACTGTTAAATCGCATGAATAGCACAGAGCTAAAGAACGTAGCTAAAGGGTGTAAAAGACTAATCTAATCAGGAAAGCAGATGACCACCTAATATGAAAGCTGTTTTTTAAAATGTATTAATCCAATTTTTAACCTTGCAGTCAGCTGTCTCAAAAATACTCCTGCCTTTGGCTTATGAGCCAAAGCATTGCTACATGGAATTACAATAACCTATAGACAAATTCAGAAAACAAAAGAAAAATAGAAATCAGCATATTTGACACCCCTGTTTGTGATCTCTTGCTATTGTGTTCATATCATCAGTATGCAATGCAGCCCACCGTAAGCCAAAGCAGAGACAAGTGGTATGTTGTGTGCTCGTAGTGTGTGGTTCTGGGGCTTCCAGGTGTGCCCAGATGTGCCACTGGGTTGTCAGTCAGAGGTGGGACATGAACGGGCTTCAGCAGGTCATGCTGTCTGGTCACTGCAGCGTTTGGTCCCTCTAGCTCTTCCCCTGATGGCACCAGGCTTCAGCAGAGAATTTGCTTGATTAAAAAGCAACCAGTTTAGGAAGTGGTGGGGAGGCTGCAAGACTGACTAGGTAAAGAGGGCATGTTTGCTGGCAGGCAGGAAAGCAAGGCAAGGAGAAGGGTGAAGTCTGCAGATGGGAGAATTAGTGCCTGCTGTTTGTGGGGCAAGGGCAGAAGGAGCTGCCTGCCAGAAATCTGGTGCTGGCAGAGGGATGCGTACGCACACACACGCACACGGGAGGAAGCGTGTGTGTATCCATGGGTGCATATGGCTGAGTCCATGTGCTTAGACATGTGGCATGTTTATGCAGATTTGCTATATGTATAAACACACCAGGAAGAGGTCTGCCTTTTCAGAAGTGATTCACAGTTTGGGGTGAGCTCACGCGTTGCTTCCGTGCAGCTTACTTTGTCAGGAAGAGTTGGGTCCCTTCTGCCCTGCCATTGCAGCCCTCTCAGGAGTAAGCAGCAGTGACCTTGGGAAGGCGTTTGGTCTGATGTACCCGCGTGATGGAGAGGAGCGTGGAGCCTGTGGGCTCGGTGGGCACGGGGAAGCCAGGTTCCTGAGAGATGACAATGCTAAAGCTGACGCTCTGTCGCTGCATCGACGCTGAATTTTAAGAGCAGCCTCAAGGCTGGGCCTGAGGCCAAATTTGCCGACTGTCCACAGGCGGGACTGGGTTGAGGGTGAACCAGCGATCGTATTCAGGGAAAGCGCCTTGAATGAGCTCTGTGTATTTACTCGCCGCACAGGCAGGTCCCTGCGTGCCGTGCCTGCCCCATCTGCTCTTGTGGTGATGGCACATGACTGACAAGCACACAAAATACCCCAGGCTCTGCCTCAGTTGTCACCTGCCACGGGGGCAGCTGGGATTATAGCTCCACTGCAGCTCAAGACTAGTCCAGCTTCAATCCCCTCCCTGGTTTGCTCTGCTCAGGTGCGTGTTTTTGCAGCCATGTCATGTCAGGAAATGCCTTTAGCCTTTCTGTAGTTCATTCACACCTCCTGAGCCAGGTTCTTACTAACTACCTGCCACTGCTGGGACCTTTGAGCATCCCACATAGAGGACCCGAGTGGGACACAGCTTTGTGTCCGGTACTGTTTTACCGAGCTGTATCTAAACACACATGTGATGCTGTCCTGAGAGGCAGTATGCACTGTGCTTACAGAAAATCACTGTTCAGGCATGGTATAAAGTTTTTGAGTGACCCAGCAGAAAAGTTTGTTGTATTGAACTAAGCATAGAAGCATAAATAAAAGATAATTTACCCATAAGATGCATGAACTGGAAAATTTGCATGTCAGCCAACTCTTCTCTGGCATAAGCTTGATGTACTGCATCAGCAAATTGCGAAATGAGGGTTTTTTTCTCTAAAATTCAGTTTACTTTGAAGAAATAGGCAACATACATCTGGCCACGATTACATTATTAAGCGAACAACAAAATAGAGAGTTGGATTTTTTTGTTGTTTAGACTCGGACATGATCACTTGTTTGGGTTCCCCACTTCCCTCTCTTGCTCTCCTCCCACCCTCCTTCCCCCCCACAAAGTCTTTGAAGCTCTAAATGCCACAGAAGCCGGCAAAATCTGTGTGGCTATCAGACAGTGTTCATATTGAAATGGCATGGCTCAGCGTTATGCTGGACAAGGATCTGTCCAGAAGCAGTTTACTATACTGTGATTTATGGCCCTACTTAAACACAAGCACTCTGAGTACTTTGATGAACTGGGCCTGAGTTAAGTTTCAGGCCCTTGCCCTATAGATGTCTCCAGGCTTTTCTTATTGATGAGTTTGCCATGAGCATGGGGAAACCTCGGAGCCAAACACAGAGCGCAGGCAATGAGGGCAGGTTAAAAAACACAGACCTAAGCAACACAGAGCTTAAAAGAACTATATCAGCAGTTAAGCACCTGTAAAGCAGGTATCAATAGGCAGGGGTGGCAAAAGAGGATATGAAATATTCCTTTCTGGCCCTGGGATGAACCATCATCTTTTTCTCATGCCTAAACTGAAGCTTTGTTACTTTTCAAGGCTCCGAGGAATTCCTGTGTGCTGCAGGTGGTTATCTTGAACCTGCACTGGAGCAGCTGCACAGCCTTCCTCTTGCTGCTGCACAGACCTCTAAGATCTGAGAGCTTATTTAAAAAACACCACCACCATCAGAGTCTCGAGCTGCTTTCTGAGTTGTGAGCAGGACATGAGACTGCAGACTCTGTTTGCTTGTTGACATGGAGAACGCAGCAGCGGTTTGCTGGGTCTGAGGAGGTGCTGGGTGAGATCAGACTCGATGATCTCAAAGGTCCCTTACAGCCATGAATATTCTGTGATTCTGAGACGGGCAGCCCTGAGCTGTCGTAGCATGTGTGTTGGGTGGCTGCTGGCTCATGATACCCTATTCCTAAAGAGTGACCCAACAGCCAGCTGATGGTAGTGAAGGGCTTGACCGCTAGTGAGTGTAGGATTCAGTGCTGCCTGATGCATGGGCTACAGAAGGATCATCCTCTAGCTTTTTCTCTTATTTATGCACATTGTAAAGCCTGTTCTCCCCAGCATCTGAGGGCAAAAGCTACAGAAGGTCACAGGCTGGGCAATCAGCACCAGGCTGTTCCTGTGACATTGGAAAGGCTCAAGGAATTCTGTCTGTCCTCGTTTTGGAGAGAACTGGGTTCTTTGCACGAGTCTTGGTTAGAGATTAATGTTACTGGTTTTGGTTTGAATAGGTTCAGCTATAGTAGGACTTCACCATATTTGTTGTTCTGGGCACAAATATCCTGAAGGACCGCAAATGAGGGTGCAACAAGGAATTACAGATTTTAGGACATATCTCCTTTAATACTATGTGAAGTCCCTACTGTCATTTGAAAATCTAGAATTAAGGTCTTTACGGTTTCTCTGCCGACCCTCGGTTAAATTTGCCAGCAAGAGCCTCTGCTTTCTGGACCGCTGTGGTGCAAAGGACTAAAGATGTTAGAGTAGCACCAGAAAGATTTGCAGCAGCATCTGGGTGATACAGTGGACTCGGAGGAAATTCTACAGAACTGGAAACTGGAAGTGCTGTAGAAGCTGTAAGGAATATTGCCACCCACCAAGCAGTGCGTAATGTCCGGTTGCTGTTTCTGGCATATGGCAAAACAAGACAGATGCTCTTGGGACAAACCAGGTCCTTCTCTCCAAACTTTTCTCAGGTTGCCTGCAGACTCCGGCAGACAACTCTGCAGGTTCAGTGCGTTTCTTGGCAGGCTTGATTCCCAGAGAAGAATGGATTTAGGTGACCAGAGCTGAGGAGGTGCACCAAATAGTGCTACTGTGGGTTGGGCAGCTTTTTCCCTTGAATTACATGGGAATGAAAAACTAATTTGTGGTAAGAAGGAGAGGAAGGGAAAAAAAAAAAAAAAAGGAAAAAATCTTAAGAAACTGTTACAAAACAACTACCAGAAAAACATCTTGCCTGTATTTAAAAAGGGAGAAGAGGCCAGACACTAGCCTGGCAGAGGAAGATATCAAACATGCAGGAAGCAGTGGGAGGCAAACTTAAATGGCCAGTGGGTTGGAGACAGCAGCGAACTGAGGAAGTGTTTCCAGCCTCCCTGGGGAAAAGGGGCTTTCAGAGAGTGGTGCAGCCTTCCCTGTGAAGGGCACCATGGGCTGAATTTCAGGGGAGAAAGGGCAGAATGGCCTGTTGCTGGCATTGTTTGTTCCTGCCTTTGAGCATGCCAGAGGAAAGCCACCCGAATCAGTCCCCTTCTCACTGACTGCCCTCAAGTCAGGGCTGCAATGAGATGTTTTGGCTCCCAAGGTATAGTGTCACGTTTATTCCCCCATCTGTTCTCCCTCCTCTTTTGCTAGGGTCCTTCCAGCCACTGTCATGTCTAGTTTCCTTCTGCAAACCTCTTCTGGGACCAGCAGGTATGCCAGGGGTAGCTGATGGGTTCAAGCACGGACTGTCCACAGGAGCACATGTGCTTGAACCCAGTAGAGGGTGTGATGCAGAGCTGAGAACTTCCACATCACCAAAAAATGAGATGCTTCTATTCTGTGTAATTTATCTTATGTCAAACTAGAGGAATGAAGGGAAATTTTAATACGTATGCCAAACACAGTAAGTCCACAAGTCTCTGCATGACACCTTCCCTCCCACCACAACACACACACAAACTATTGCCAGATTGCAAATATAGCTGTTTAACTGTATCCAGTATTTGTTTAGCCTAAGTAAAGAGTTAGATGTCTGAACAAGGAGTTTAGAGGAATTCAGAAAGCTGAGTTCAGATGGTGAACCCAGAATCTTGTTCACCTCTGCAGGGTGGAGCAGTCTGAAGAGGAGACACAGTATGCCTTCCCAGGCTGTGGATCTGGACTCCCTCCTGGATGTGGGGTGTCAGGGAGTTAGATGTGGCTGTGCTGCACTGAGTCTTTTTAGCCTCATTCAGGTGAGGTTACTCAGGACTCACCTGGTACTGGGTATACCCTGGTAGCATCTCAGCTCTGTTTTCAATGGTAAATAATAATGTCCAAATATTCCTTAAACTCCTGATACACAGGACCCTACATCTTCTTCTTGGCTTTGTCAGCTTCCCCACTCTGTCTCCCTAATAAAACCCTTCTTGCCTTTGCAGTGCTTTGTGATGAGAGTTACTCAGCTCTCCCAAGCTCACCCTTCGGAGTCTTGCGAGAGTATTGGCAGTGTTTGTAGGGACTTTCTCATTTTGGGATGTATCTTGCTGAAGCCACCAGGCCCCTCTCCTATCCCAAATATGAATATTTCATATCATCTTAAACCAGGCATCCAACTCCATCGATTTGTACGTTGTGTCAGTTTCTGGCATTTGCCCGTTGTGGAGCTGAGCAGTACCAGCTCAGACACTGGCCACATCTGGAGCAGGCTGAGTCTGCCCTGGAGCACTGTGCTGCAAGGAGAGCCGAGGTACAGCTCTGCCCACCTTTTCATTTTCCCCAGGGGAATCTGCCTCATCTTGTCCCTTGTGGTTTAGCTGCGAGTCGTTTAGCTAGAGCCTTGTGTATAATGTGGTTGTGTGGCACAGCAGCATCACTGGGTGCACACCTGGTGGGTTTGGGGCTGCCACGGTGTTTGAGAGCATAAACCAGCATTTCAAAGCAACGGGAGCTCATCAACACTGCTTTGGCTAAAGTAATTCAGCCTCCCAGAGCAAGGTTGCAGAGATCAGTGCTGCTGGATTTCATGGGAACTGATGTGTTCTAATATAGAAAAAAAAAAGTCAGAAAAATATATGCAATGGTACTAAGGCCAGAAGGATGTAGCTTAATCCAAGGTGAAACCTGGAGGAAGGAAATACAGTACTGGTGGAATATGAAAAGTGATTTAAAATTCTTGCAAACAAAGATACCTTTTGTGACCATGGCCCTTCCTTCTGCTATATCAGCACTCTGGCAGTAACAGCTTGGGAGTCTGAAATCAGTTTCTAAACCCTTGACCTCTTAGTGTGAAAAAGCAGCAGCAGGAGGAGGTGGATTTGCTGGGGATAAAGCTCTTATCCACAAACTGTTTATCGTTTAATATCAATCTAGGGACAAAGATAGCCATAAATCCATGGGAAGCACCTATATTTTGTGTCCATTCTAATTCCAAATGGGATGTGTGCCAGGCAAGTAGACCATGGTGTGGCTGAGCTCTTACTCTGTGAAGTGTGCTAGAAAATTGGGTAAATTACAATTAGACAAAAATTAGATTATTAGATACTGTTACATTTGTGTTTATCTGACAAATATGTCTCCTCCTTAAATCTAAAATATTTCATTAACTGTTTGAAATTAGCTTTTGTTCTCAAAATTTGTACAAAAAAGGCAAAGAAAGCATACATTGAAATTAAATGTTTTGGTAGATGTGATTTTTCCTGCCTTTATCCCTACTTTCCCTGCTTGCCTGATGTCTTATTTACCAATACAGTTAGGACAGACTTTCTCAGTTTGAAAGGATAGAGACAGGATGGAGAACTGGCAAGTTCAACAGGATTGAGATGACTTTTCTGACTAGTGCTGAATAATTGCTTGCTTAAGTGTGTTTACCCTTGTCTGTGTGGCATCCTGAAACGTGTCCCAAGGCAGGCATCTGGTTCATTTTTTCTGTGGGCTGCCCACAGAAACCATTCTGGGGGATGCAAACTCAGGTCTGATCATCTTCTCAAAAATCCTGATCCCCCCTTTCTTGAGGATCAATAGCTAATGGCACAATATCCACCTCTAGCCTCCAAAGGCTGTTCTTTTACCTAGGAGAGCTGTGTATCTCTGCTTCTGGTAGGTTTTCTAGCAATATCAGCTGCTGTATAGTTCTGAGTCCTGTAAGAAGAAAGCTTGGGGTGCTGGTCAGTCTCGTGGCTGTGTGCCTGTACTCGATGGGAAGTTATGTGCCAGAGAGCAGGGACTTTGCACTCCTGGTTAGGAGGTGGTGTGCCTGTTCCCTGTCAAAGAGCTACTCTTATAGTGCCTTGTCCCTGAAAAGCTGCCCTAAATTGTGGAGAAGGACAAGCTGGCCATCTGAGGAGAGTTCATGGCTTCCTCCTACTGCTGCCAGTCACCTCGAGTGACAAAAGCCCTCCAGCTCTTCATGACGCTGCAGCAGCACAGTCACCTGCCAGCTCGTCTGTGACCTGTGCTGCACTCCTCTCATGGCATTTCACCCGCCCGCTAAGCCCTGCTGCCAAATATGCTACAGGAACTGCGATCTGCCTAGGGCTCTGTACATCTAGCTTTCCATGGCGCCTCCAGGCTTTTGTCTCACTTTGGCTTCTCCAAGCAGCAGCAGGGCTTCTTCAATCTAAGATTGCCCCAGATGTTGTTCTTTCTTGTTCCAGACTCACCCCCTCCCTCCAGGACTTCACATGGCCCCAAACATCTGGAGCATCTGGCATACCCCTGTCAGCAAGAGTGGACAGTCCTGGGCTCTCCAGGGTGAGCGTGTCCCTCACTTCTCTCTGCTTAGGAAGCATGGGGCTGGGCTGCCGAATGGCTCATCGTCTGCCATACAAGCAGCATCTCCCCCTCCCCACCCCCAGACAGACCCAGATGCCAGGGTCGGCAAGCGAGGGCACCACGAGGGGACCTGCCAGCTCTGCCACTGCAGCTGCTCCCTCTGTTGCTGGCAGCTGGGCTTGAATATTCATGGCAACAAAAGATTAGCACTGTGTGTGCTTGGCACTGGAGGCAGATAAACTTTCTTGAGGTGCCGGTGGCTCTGTTCTCATCCCATTCAAAGAGCTCGCTCCCTCTCCCCGGCTCCACTTGTCTGCTTCATCGACCAGCTGATTCTCTTGCTGCATAAATGGCCTCTGTTGGGAGAGGGAGGCGAGCAGCTTGATTAAGCATTCAGCAAAGTGGTTCGGAGTCCAGACAAACTAGCGCCGGTCTTGCCAACACTTGCACTCAGTTGGCACCGAGGAAAGCCAGGAAAAAAGCTCATTTATAAATGGGCAAAATTTTGCAAGGCATCAGAGTGGACTTATGAGCTGCTATCTCCTGCCCAGGTGATGTAGACATTTAAGACAATCGTTCCCTCTGATGTCCATTGAGATTTAGGGTTTTGAGTGTCCAAAGAACATTCAAGAAGGACACCTAGACATTTCAGTTACCGAGAAACTTTTCAGTTTCACCTCACACCATCACTGATGGGTTTAAAATACTGCCTGCCACATCTCCCTCCCTGCCTTGAACTGGCTTGAAAAAAAAAAAAAAACAAACCAAAAAACCAACAAATTAAGGATTGTTACAAAATTATTGATGCTGGTCAGAAGTGGAAGAGGAGAACTCTGTTGCTCTCCTACTTTTGCCATTAGGTTATTATTTGTGTAGGGGGCCTGGAGTGGTGGCAAGTTTGTAATGCTGGTGAAGTTGACAGCACAGGACGGCTGGCAGGTTTGAAAACTGCCTCAGATGAAGGGATGACCAGCCTGGGCAGACAGAAAATGTGAGCTGGGAGTGTGACATGAAGTGCTCTTGTGACAATCCAGGAGACACCCTTATTTACCCTACATTTCAACCACTCTTTGTCCCTTTCTTGGCATAAATTTTCAGTCCTCCATGGGCTGGCTGGCCTGGGTCACACCTAGCCCAGAGCAGGCAGGTTGCTCAGGCTTGGAAGGGAAACCTCCAAGGGTAACAGGCAAACAGTGGCTGGAGGTTGAAGAAGGATTGGTTACAAATGACTGAGCAAAACCAACAGTGTGATAGTGGTAGCTTCTCAAAAGCATTCAGAAGTAGGCAGCAGTGGCTGGGCTATTGGGCTATTGGGCTATTGCGCTATCTTGCTCTCTCACCCAGTACCTCTTCCTTTTTCTACCCAGGCAAGACTGGTGTCAGCTGGTGGCAGAGTTAGAAGTGTGACCAGCTGAGCCACTTTGGTGTCCCTGCTCAGGCTGTGGTGCTGCAGTTTTCCTTTGGGAAGTGTGTTGCTCTCCCCATGTGTGTGCTGGAAGTTGAGGACCCCAACCCAGGCTTCTCAGGAACCCAACTCAGGCTTCTCCCAGGACTTCATGTTAAAATTAGACTTGATGACCCTCAGGTAAGTGCTTTATCAGAGCTAGTCCTTGGTAGACAGAGCAAACTTATCCCCCCAAATTTAAGAGAAGTGGAGAGAAAGCAAATAATGTGACCTGTTCCTGCTCTCTGCTGTAGGGCGAGATGAACCATACCTTAGAAGTACCTCCATGTTTTCAGTTGTTAGAAGGGAGCGTAGACAACTAGGTCAAATGTAGGTATCTATGGTGTAGATAGATAAAGTGGCTGAACTGATCTCCAGAGCAGCCAGGGGATAGCAGCATCCCAAGGAACATCAACATCTCCAAAACCGTCTGAAGCCAGAGGGTGGAACCATGCTCATGCTTTGAAGAACCATGGGCTTGGCACCACATACAAGACCTCGTGTGGACAGTGGAGAGAGAGAAGTTTTCTAGACCTTCCCCAGGACATCATATAATGAGGCTTTGGGGGCCCAGCAGTAAACAAGTGCCACAAAAGACTACCTGGTGGGGTCTGCTTGAAGTAGCCAAATAATTATCTTGCTTTGGCAAACCACATAGATCTCAAGTCAGGATAATATTAATAGTTTATTATTTGCTGCTGTGTGGGAAATGGGAATAATTTTGAGTTTTCAATAATTTGCTAGGAAATTAACTTCTGATGCCAAAAGCAAGGCTGCTGCATTGCTAACCATTCTCCAAGGATGGCAGTGAGAGAAGAAAAGAGCTTAGGGGCATGGCCACCTGCTCTGTCTCCATCTGACACTGCCATATTCAAAGTCTGCCCAGATTTGGCTTGACAGGTCTCTCGTGAGGACAATTGAAACAACCTCATTAGAAAAGAAGAGTTCAGAAATTAAAATTTGCTTCTGCCAATTTCATGAGTCTATTGAGAAACAGGATCCTCACTGTACATGAAGTTACGTTGTAAGGCCATTGCTGTCTAGGAGTCCGTGATGTTTATCAATGATCTGGATGAGGGGATCGAGTGCACCCTCAGTAAGTTTGCAGAGGACACCAAGTTGGGTGGGAGTGTTCATCTGCTTGAGGGTAGGAAGGCTCTGCAGAGGGATCTGGACTGGCTGGGTCAGTGGGCCGACACCAATGGTATGAGGTTCAACAAGGCCAAGTGCTGGATTCTGCACTTGGCTCACACCAACCCCATGCAGCGATACCGGGCTGTAGAGGACCTGGGGGTGTTGGTTGACAGCCAGCTGAATATGAGCCAGCAGTGAGCCCAGGTGGCCAAGAAGGTCAATAGCATCCTGGTTTGTATCAGAAATAGCATGGCTAGCAGGACTAGGGAAGTGATCATCCCTCTGTACTTGGCACTGGTGAGGCCCCACCTTGAGTACTGTGTTCATTTTGGGGCCCCTCACTGCAAGAAAGACATTGAGGTCCTGGACCTTATCCAAAGAAAAAGCTGGTGAAGGGTCAAGAGCATGAGTCTTATGAGGAGCGGTTGAGGGAACTGGGATCTGGGATTGTTTAGTCTGGAGAAAAGGAGGCTGAGGGTAGACCTTGTCACTCTCTACAACTACATGAAAGGAGGTTGTAGCGAGGTGGGGGTTGGTCTTTTCTGCCAAGTAACGAGTGGTAGGACAAGAGGAAATAGCCTTAAGTTGTGAGAGGGGAGGTTTAGATTGAATATTAGGAGAAATTTCTTCACCAAAAGAGTTGTTGAGCATCAGAACAGGCTGCCCAGGGAAGTGGTTGAGTCACCATCCCTGGAGGTATTTAAAAGACATGTATCTGTGGTGCTGAGGGACGTGGTTTAGTGGTGGACTTGGCAGTGCTAGATTAATGGTTGGACTTGATGATCATAAAGGTCTAGGTTTCTGAGTCTTCTTTATGCGAGGCAAAATGGCCAACATCCTTAGTTGGACAGGTCTGTTCAAAACTAATGTTTTCCTCTTATGCCCTCACAAACGAATTCCTGGTAATGATGATCACCCCTTGGGCTATTAAGTGGCTGCCATGGGCTGGTAGGCCAGATCCGGCTTCTTAGCTACATATTGCTCTCTTGCTTTGAGAGTTCACTTGAGGAGATGTAGCACAGCATCGCGCTGGATTGTTCCCAAGCACTAGCAGGACATTTCACACCTCTTCAATATTCTTTTTTTCTCTCAAGCCCCAGTTAGGATCTCAAGAGTTTTCCTTCAGCAGGTTGTCATTTCCTTCTCCTTTTGCTGATTTCAACAGAGCTCTCCATTCTCCATTTGCAGACAAGGGAGTGTTTACCACCCTGTGCATTAGCTGGTGCCTTCCCTAGCCCTGGCTCTTCCCTAGTACTGTGTGTGGCCACACAATACAGCATTTGTCACTGTCATATTCTGGGTCACAGAAATGCTGCTCACCTTCTCATCCATGCTGTGTGTCACGAGCAGCTCTGGCTGCTTCATTCCCCTCACAGAGGGAAAGGAAAGCCATCACTCAGCACAACAATTTTTATCAGATCCAGCCACATGGAAACACAAGCTGGAATTTAACATTTTCTCATGCAAACACAGAGCAGGCTGCCACTTCTTCAGGTCTTTCAACCTCTTGAGCTGTCTCTCTCTTTGGGGTCATTGTATTGACGTGCTTTGACAACACTGCCTCTTCTGATACCAAAGCCATAAGCATGCTCAACCTGTTTGTTGCAGCATCTCAGGTGATAAACTGTGTCATCTGGTTGTGCGCTGCAGGTTATTTGCTGCCAGTTTCACTGGAAGAACAGAAATAAGAAAGCACCTTCTCCGTGTCAGCACTGGGACACTGCAGCTTTTGCCCAAAGAGCAGCCCCTGGGACAGCCCTGCCTCTTTCCTAGACATAACCACAACAGCAAGCGTGTGATTCATGTGGAGAGCAAAGCCAGCTCAGCCTGACTCATCTTGCATAAACAATCAGCCCAGGATATTAGGCCTTCACCTGCTGTTCTTATTTTAGATAAAAAACCCACCCAAATAGCAGATAAGTCCTTTCCTAATATAGACTGAGTGTCTGGGAAGGTCCTTAATTATTCATCAGCATGAGAAGTGTCTACATACCCAGGTGCAACCCCTCATCTTAAAGTGTGAAGTATATTTCTTGGCCTCAGAGAAATGGGCACAGGACAGAGCCGAGATTCGGGACTCCCTGCTCTGAACTTTACTCTGGGAGGCTCTTTCCTAAGACCAAGCCCTCCTGCTGGTCACTTCACTGCCCCTTACAATCCAGGTGCTCCAGGATATCAATGCTTAATAGCTATTGCAATCAGTGGGACGTCTTGGAGGCTCAGACCAAGGTGTCTCTAGAGATACTACCCACTTCTCAATAAATTTAGCATCTGGAGTTGGACCCAGGGAGGTCATGCTGTTGCTCAAGGTGACTTCTCCTGGCTAAAAGTTGCACTGGCAGCTACAGCCAGCGCTCCTACCCCATCGCTGGCAGCTGGCTGAGCTGCCACCAGAGAAGTACCTCATAACACAAGGATACCTGTACCTCAGGTCAGGCACGGCAGCAATCTTTATCCAGCACCAGAGTAGAACTCAGTAAGAAAGGTTTATTGACAGAATCATATTTCTAAAAGCTTCTCCTTCATACAACTTCTATGCAAAGATGCACAAGTGCAGTCATAAGGAGACACTGGAAATTAAGGAGGATCTGGGAAATGAAGCTTTTTTTTTTACATTAGCTTTGAATGTTGACAGACTTTCGGTGAAGCTGAGAAGTACAGTGTGTCTCTTGCAGTTGAGAAGAGCTACAAGAAAATGAAGGTCTTATTTCCTGAGCACAGGTGTGATTTAGAGCACCAGTGATGAGAGTTGTGCTAGAAAATCAAAAGACAAAAGGAACCAAAGAAAGGTGGACAGACACACTAGATCCCTAGGTGTCTTCTTGGGGGGATTTTAAAGAGCTTTTTAAAGGACTTTTAAATAAGGCAACGTGGAAGTGTTCATTTTGTAGAAATTGTAGAGACCGAGATTAATTTGGAACCTGCAAACTAAACAAATTTATCTAATGAATTTTCTGAGAAAGTGCACCACGTCAGTCAGCAGCAGAGAGACTGCTTAGTCCATAGAAATGGCCCGGGTTGTAAAAAACAAACAAACATAAAATCCCCTTGCAGTTTGCATGAAGATTGCAGAGATAAGGTGCTCTGAGAGTACAACAGGAAGCTCTGAGCTGGCAGCAAACCTTCTCCTATAAGGAATCTTGGAAGAGCTTTAAAGAGGCAGAGTGTTGGGACAGGGAGGGGAAGTGAGTAACAAACAGGAATCCTGCACAAAAACAACTGCCTTCTGCGGCCCATGATGCTGGCTTTTCTCCTGCAGCCCAGGGAGGCAAGGATGCTTCATTCTTAAACTTTCACCTTTGACGTCAGCAGGCCGAGCCATGATGTTACGTAGCAAACCGCTGTGTTTTACAGCAGTTCTCTCCTATTATCCTTCCTGTTTCTTTTCCATGAATCAAATGTTATCTGTGAATTGATCTTACTGAGAAAGAGCTGATGTTTTTCTTACTAGATGTGTCTACACACATATTTGCAGGTTATGGGACTCTGTTTTCTTTGGGGTAAGCACAGAGCTCTCCTGGGGGTACTGGCAGGCACAAGTGCTTATGTCCCAGCAGGACAGAGACCCCAAGGAACATGTATTGAACGTGCAGTCCAGAATTGCAATGTCAGTTTAGGTGTTGTCTCTGTAATTGGATTATGATTGGTTGGGATGAAGGAAAAATACCCGCTTGCCTGGGGAGGGTAGTAAATTGCATGTGGGAGTAGAGATGGGAAGGAAAAAAACTGGGTACGCTGTGTAGCCACATGGATCAGCACTCGTTAGCCACAGGTTTCTCATTTAATAATGGAATGCCTTAATTAAAAGCGTTAGTTTGGAGAAGAGGAGGCTGAGGGGGGACCTCATTGACTTCTACAGCTACCTGGAAGGAGGGTGTAGAGAGGTGGGTGTTGGCCTCTTCTCCCAAGTGAATAATGACAGGACCAGAGGAAATGGTCTGAAGTTGGGGCAGGGGAGGTTTAGATTAGATATTATGAAGAATGACTTTACTGAGAGGGTGGTCAGGCACTGGAACAGCCTGCCTGGGGAGGTGGTGGGGTCACCATCGCTGGAGGTATTTAAGAAATGTGTAGACATGGCTCTTCAGGGCATGCTCTAGTGCCCCAGATTATTGGTTTGTGGGTGGGTATGATGTGGTGGGGTGTTGTGTTGTTGGTTTAGTTTTTTGGTTTGGTTTTTTGGTGTTTTTTTTTATGGTTGGACTCGATCTCAGAGAACCCTTCCAACCATGATGATTCTGTGATTCTGTGACCATCTGTTGGAGTAAGGTGTTGCAGAGGGATACTTGCTTGGAGTTTTGGCCTGTGCTGCTCTTTGTAGACAATGCTGTTTCAGTTGCAAAGCATGTCCTTTTGTAGGACTGTAGTCACTGTAGCAGTGATTCTCAGACACGACTTAGATTGCAACTGGAGGATGCAATTTCTGCAGCACTGAGGAAATAATTTTGCTCCAAAAAATGAGTCTGTGTCTTTCACTAGAAATGATAGGAGAATGTCTTCCAGGCTGTCACCTTGATTATACAGCTAGTTAGTCATGTTCTGAAGGCAGGAGGGAACTATAGTGAACAGCAGGTAAGATAAGGATATTAAACAAAGAATGGGCAGTTCCTTCTTCCTTGTGTCCTCCCATTAAGTGCTTTGCTACTGGCGTTTCTCTTGCCTTTAGCAGAGAGGATAAATGACACCATTCTGCACAGCCACCAACTGCTGATTCAAGGGCTTGACAATCAGGCTTATGACTTCCAGCTGCCTGCCCTGCTCCTGTGCCAGCAGTTACCATCCCCACACCATTAGACATACCTGTTTCCGCACTGGAAGATGTCACATCTTAGCTTAACCCACCCACCGACAGCCGAGGGGGCTGGAGAGGAGTTATGGTGCCGTGTTAAGCACCGGGGTCTGCAGTGGAGGAATCAGAGAGCATGGACATGGACAGCTAAAGCTTGCCTTGGCTGTAACTCCATGCCATGCGCCAGGCCCGGTCATAAAACTTATGTTTATTCCTAAAGCTGAAGCTTAAGGGGAGGAAAATCCAGATGTAGCTAGTCTTTCCTGGCTTTCTAATGGCAACAGTAATGATTAAGCCTGAAAGAATGTCTAAAAATATATAGAAGTAATGAGTTTACATGGTGCAGTTTAGTGCTGTCCATGCTTCTGGTTGAAAATTGGAAAAAAAACAACCCAGGTGTTACTGTCTGTTTCATCCTGTATCAGTTTTAATCAGCTTGACTTAAAGGCTCTCAGGGTTGAAGCTGCGAAACACAGACAGCAGACCACGCAGAGGAAAATGTGGAGGTCCAATCAACAGAACCTCCCTGATTTTTAAAAATACTTATCCAAATTACCTGACTTTTTCCAGTGAAAGAAACCAATGATTTTACCTTACAGTTTCTCTCGTGGCCAGTATAAATCAGCGTCTTTCACTGACTGCACGAAGGGGCAGTATTTTGCGCCAGCCAGTCGCTTGGGTTTGCAGGGTTATTGGTGCAGGGTCATGGATTGTCTTCTTCTTAGCACTGATGAATGTTTTGTAGCCACAGGAGCATTTCTGAGTTAACTGACTAAAGACTGAATGAATGGAAGCAGTTTGGGTCAAATGAATGCTTCATTAGTGTCCTAGAGGAGAGCCTGTCATTTTAGGACCTCAGAGGAGCAGAATATGGGGTGTCTGTGTGTACCGCTTGGTGAACTGTCAGCACAGCACACTAACAAATTCATAAGAGCTTCCCTTAAATGAACCATTAGGAGGCTAAGTGATTAATAGGTTGATCTGTCGAAACTGTTAGTTTCCTAAAAGCATGACTGAGTGGACTCATTGCTTACGGTACAAGGAGCTGTTATTAACATTCCAATAGCTGTTTTTCGTTAAAGACATCTGTGGCTTAGAACTGTGAAAGCGTGTTTGGTTTTGCATTTGTGTCTTAAATAAACGAAACACTGCATTTGTATACCCAGCACATGTTTCCTTTAAGGGCTTTGCTTTCAAAGCAGTCAAAGCAAAATACATTGCCTTGTGGCAAAGGCAGCTGATGGGGTACCACTTTGCGGCTCCTCGGCTTTCATCTCCTGTGAGGACAATGTGACCTGGGGAGACTTTGGGTTCCTTCATGCAACGTTCCTTTTCCATGCCAGGATGCTACTCTGCTTTTACACAACATGTGGACCCCAGGCATTCGGGAACTTGCTTTTTGGCAACCATATTTCTAATGTACAAGTACTGCAGAAGAATTTCTCCCTCCCCACCCACCGTGCCACATATGTGCTTCGTGTTTGTACCTCTTTCTCCAGCTGTTGGAGAAAGCAAATCAGAACTGTAATTACCAGTAAATTCTGCCTCAACAAAAGAACTGATTTTTTTAAACTGTCAGCAGCCAAGGAAAGATTATGAAATAACAAATGGGGCAAGGAAACAGGATAGTGCAGTGGTTAAACACCTATTTACCCCGAGCAGCCTCAGTCTGGCAAACTGGTTAGTCACCTGGACTTGGGTCCACAACTGGAATCGGGCCCTCAAGGCTGAATCGTGTGCTATTGAAACACTGCTCAGCTGATGTCACGGCCATGTCACTGATGTTCTGTGGGCACTATGCATTCTGATGTATTTGTAAAATATGCGGTTTTCATACAAGGAGCAGAAACTGCTCAAGTATCAGAGCCTGAAACCATCCATCCCTCTTTCCACCCAAGAGCACTAACCACTGGACTGCAGCTGAGGGCCCCTGTCGCCTGCTCTCTCTGGTGCTTAGTGATTCCATCAGCAGGACCAGCTGCAGGAGGTTCTCTCTCCTGAACATGCATCCCTCAGGCAAATGCCCCACCTCCTGTATGACAGAGTTTGGAGAGAAGAGGCACTCTTAAACTGGTAGGCTGAAGCTGTTCTGCTTGTGGGACTAGCCAGGGACAGTGAGGAATAGCAGCATCATACAATAATTCATGTCCTTCTTCAGAGGAATGGGCCTTGGAAGGCTTTGGCTGCTGAACCCCCTTCTCCCAGGAATCTGCCAATCTTAGGCTGGAGATACATGTGACAGAGCAAGAAACAACCCAAAACAGTGGTAACACAACCTGGAGCTCTACCAAAGAGGGAGGCCTCAGGACTTCACGCCAGGTCACAAGAGCTGGGAGGCCCTCATAGAGGTCTTTGGACGGGAAAGCTGCCTCCCACTTGGGCTGAAGGAGTGAAACTCACTCAGTGTTGCCCACAGAGGAGTCCTCACAGCCTCATTCTGAGTGGGGGTAAGTCTGAGAGCTTTGAGAGGACTATTTGTGGTTGAGAAAGGACTGGCACTTTACAAGAAATTGTGTCACCCTCCCCTGTGTTCAGGGAAACTCTTGTGTAGGGGAGGAGGTTGGGACCCTCCAGGCTTTGTTATATCAAGGCCTCTATGTACACACTCTGAGAGTATACAAACTGCACAGAAGAATGTTGATACATCGCTCAGGTCAAAAGGGAAAGAGCAGTAGCAAACAGAATAAATTTCTTGCAAGGCTGGGGCAGGGCATGGATGGGAAGCTGTTCTCCTGGTATGGGAAGATGTTTTTACTGAAATAAATAAGACTGCCTTGAATTTTCAATTACCAGCAAACTGGACGATTTCTTCAGCAGATGGGATGTCTCACTTCATACTCATTTTTGTTACGTCAATATTCAGACCCCACTTAGCGCTTGTTTGGTGAATCATGTTTGTAAACTGTACGGTGCAGCTACTCAAATATTGGGCAAGGACCAGTCAGTTTCTGTATGCTGGGAGCCTGGAAGCTATTAAAACAATCAGAAATGTCCAAAAAGAGACTATTTTATAACCTGCAAATCCACTAATATCTTCCAGGTTCATCTGCCATCATTCCTACTTCCTCGGGGGCAGCCTTAGATCGCGGAGTAAAATGTTCCCGGTGAGCAGCACAGACTGGGAGGTACCACGCGTGCTAGCTAGAAGATGCTGCAGCTTGTTTTCATGCTGTCAGTGTGAGTAAGGAGATGTCTATGCAGTTCACTCCAAACACATGTGAGCTGTCTCCTTCCGTGCTTTCGGCTGACTGAAAACTGTTAATGTGATGACCGTGACATCAGGGCTGCCTGAGAGGAGGAGAGCCTTAGCTCAGGTTTGGCAATCCCGTTCCGTGCTCATCGCTGCACTGGCCAGATTCCTGCTCTGAACAACCACAGCAGGGGGTGAATAAAGAGAGTCTGCGGCTGCTCACAGAGGACCACGTCATGGTGCTCTCATCCAACATCCTTCCCATAGATCAGCTCTGGCCCATGGGCTAGTTATGAAGCACGCACTCCACAAACTAAGCAGCCGCTGTTTAAAGTACAAGGGCCTGATTCTTTTCTTACTCAGAGCAGATGGAGGAGCAAACCTACCAGTCAAGGACTGAATGTAAACGGAGCTGGCAGTGCTTTCCTGAGTCGGCAGACAGCTTGAAACAATGGCTGTGAGAAGCGCGTCCTGCCTTCATTCATCGCACTAGGAGACTTGCCACCAAGTCCCACGGAAACAATGTGAACGGCCATATTCAGGGTTTCACTGCTGATTATTTTAGCAGACAGGATGGGGACAGGGTAGGAATGAGACCCATATGGGAAGTGGGAATTGCATGGTAGGAAGTAGGGAGACAACACAGAAAAAAATCAGGGAAGGGGGAAAGAAACAAAGACAGGAGGGGGTGAAAGAATAAACCCTCAAGGGCAGACATGATGGTGATAATAAGGTACTTGCTCTTTATCTCCGAGTGACACTGGACGCAGCATGGCAGGAACAGAGCTAACAGGATGAAGATAACTGGGCCATTTCTTCCTCATTGCACGTTTCACTTGCCTGCTGCGGCGGTATCATTTGGGAAGAATTGTTCTCTGGCTGGAGGATGCAGACTGCCCTGTCGGCGTACCCCAGCCCACCAGCCCTGAGAAAGCGGCTTCTTTCAGCCAGGTTGACATCATGCACCCAGCGTGGGCCAGGTCACCTGGGCTCTGCCAGAGGTGGGCACTGCCAGAGGGGTTGTACTGGTTGTCAGTGTCTTGGGATGGGGGGAACCATCTCCTAGAGGTATCTGTCCTTCTCCACCCCTCTGCAGGGAGCCACACTCCCAGCTCTACTCAGGGGAGGTGAATCCCACCCCGAGGACAGGTGGGAAGGAGTGCCTGTGCTCCATGGTGGCTGTGCCTGTGCTCCTCAGTGGTGTGGCAGAGTCCCTGCTTTGCTAAACAGAATGGTGAGCCACCTTCCAGGTGTCAGATGCTTAGGACAGGGAATAGGTCTGTGTGTCTTTCTTCCAAGAGGCAATGAATTACAGCGCTGGGAAAGCCATAAGGCACATCTGCACTAAGAAATTAGATGAACCCAGGGCTTTTCTCTGACACTGAGGCCAGCTGGCATTGAACCGCTTATGTTCATACTGTTGTGCTAATTCCTGTGCATGCCTGGAGCTGTGTGCTGGCCGGCTCAGGACAAAACTGTGCAAGAGACACTTCTGTTTGACAGGGAAGGTGATTGCTTTCCAGCGCCCGGCAATATTTAGCTTACTAGTATAGAGGAGCTGAGATCCAATATTACCCCAGACACATCACTGTCTTACAGGAGTCTCGTATGTACTGCCCTGCTCTGCCATTCCCAAAGCACCTCTGGCTGCTGCCACAGCTACCGACCCCTGGAGCAAAGCAAAGAGCAGAAACACCTCTGCACAGCCTACGGCCATTCAGCAGTGGTTCCTCACCGGGCTCTCGGTTGTGAGCTCTGAAAGCAGAAGAGAGCGCAAGGCTCTGCAGGGCGAGTGACTCCGGTTGTTCCTGTCAGGAGAAAGAAAGGAGAACTTCAGGTTTGTGTCAGAAGCAGTTGGGATTGACAGCCGCCTGCTATCGCACAATGGGGCAGCGTCCTTGGCACCGCGAGCAGGCAGGATGTTTGCTACCGGAGATTCACAGAAACTATCAGAAACTATTCTGATAAGTGGATCTGATACATTTTACAACCCTTGAGGGCCTTTTCCTAATTTGCCATGTGACTTATCAACCTGTTATTGTCCTCTAGTGCTTTCCACATATTGATGGCACTGACCTTGAAAAGCCCATGGCCTAATATGTTGAATGATACTATTGTGTGTGGAAAGACAACAGAATTCTAGGTCAGAGACTGGAGGGGGGACATGTGAATGTGGAGACTGGAGACTATTTCCAAGTGCCAGTTTGTGCAAGCCAAGTTCTCAGAGGGATTCGTGAAGCAATACCCACACCCTGGCACTGCTGCCACCGCAAGGCAAGAAAAGCAACCGATTTACCTTCTCTTCTGAGCCACGCAAGGCTGAGACGCTGCCGCTGAATCCTGCAGCACAACGCAAGATGTGTCTAGCTCAGTCACACTGGGCTCTTGCAAAACGTGGTATTATTGTCCCTGTTTGACAGAGAGGGAAATGGGACGGATGCTTTATAAAGTTGTGTAAGATTGCAGAGCATACCAATGGCAGAAGGAAACACACCAGTCCCCATTTCAGGTGGGGTTCTCAAACCTGGGAGATTTGAGAGAGGTTCCCACCGTGCCAGAGGCATTGTCCTGCGATCACCTCCCTCCTTGTGGAGCCTCCCCTTGGTTTCTCACCACCATCGCAATAAACACTGACCCAAGAGGTCACTTCCCCTACTGCTTACAGTCAGTGCAGCTGAGGATGTTTCTTTACAGGGGAGAATTTGCCCTGAAAGTGTTTAATATACCAATCTTGCTGCAGCTGCTGGGTGAAATGCAAGCAAGGGGTAGGTCAGCAGGCAGCTCTCCATATGCTTCCAAGACATCTAGTTTATGCACCCTTCAAATTAAGGCTAAATATGGACTGGATTCATCAAATCGAGAAGTTCAAGGTAGAGATGAATTCACCCTGGGCTCCTGCACCTAGAAAAATCTCCTTCCAAACTGAAGAACCAGTAGCTAGTTTATATTGCCTAGGCACAGGGGATTTTGAACCTGAGATTCTTAACAGATCAGGAATTAAAAGATTCAGCTCTGATCTTTGATCCAAACAAAATGCAAAGTAAACCCTGCCCCAGTCACAGTTTGAGACAAGCTCAGCTCCACCACAGCTGCACAAACCTATTTTCTCATCATTAGGGGTCTCCAGGCTGATCCCTGAGAGCATTCTTGTCTGCTTTCAAGCACAGAGCAAGAGGCAGGGAAGAAGATCAGGTTTTCTTGCTTCTTGGTCCAGCCAGGGGGTTGGTGCCTCAGGCTCCTGCAGGCACAGGAGAGGAATCTGCTTGTGCTTCTCCGAGGGATTCTATCATGTTTCCAGTGGCTGGTCCATTGCCAGAGCGTTCTGCTTTTGGTGGTCCCAGGCAGGAGACCTCTTGCAGGCATCCTCCACTGAGACCATGCCATGTCCCTTCTGAAGTTGATCCGAAACCTTGTCTTCATCATCACAAGTTATAATCCACCTTCCTTTTCTTTGCTCTGCCCTGGCCACCTATAGCCAGGTCTGGACTGGCTTTACTCAGTGTGATATCCGTATCCTGGAAGCAACTCCTGAGATTTCCAAAGGGTTTTCAGCATGGGCAGGAATTTCATCATGGTTTGTCAAAAAGCGCTTCAGCTCTGACTAAAAATCACGGAATCGTGGAATTGTTGGAGTTGGAAGGGACCTTCTAGAGATCATCTAGTTCAGCTCCCTTGCTGGACCCCAGAGCACATCACTCAGGAGCATCCAGGTGGGTCTTGAAGATCTCCAGAGAAGGGGACTCCACACCCTCCCTGGGCAGCCTCTTCCAGGGCTCTGCCACCCTCACCCCAAAGAAGTTCTTCCTCAGATTGGAGTGGAACTTCCCATGTTCCAGCTTGTGCCCGTTGCCCCTCGTCCTGTCACTGGGAACCACTGAAAAGAGTCTGGCTCCATCCTCCCTCAAACCCCCCTTTAGATACTTGGAAGCATTAATAAGGTCTCCCCTCAGCCTTCTCCAGGCTAAAGAGTCCCAGCTCTCTCAGCCTTTCCTGAGGCTGACTGCTGACTCCTTTTGAGAAAACAACGGAAAACACTGCCAACAAAAACTATTCCTCATTTTTAGGCACCCATATAAATTTAGGCTGGAAGACATCTCATGAAATATTCTTTTCCCAGCGGCGATGCCATTCACCATTGAGCCAGAAGACCCCTCCAGCCCCACAGGTGAGGACATCTTGATGCTTGCGAGCTCGGAGGAGGAAGGAGGGCAGGAGCAGACAGACGTGCAGCCGGGGCCGCCGTGGGATGGAGTGGCTCGGAGGCAGCCCCGGTTCCGGCGGCGGTGGCCCGGAGGCGGCCGGGTGGCCACTAGGTGGGTACCGAGGGCCGGCGGCGGAGCTCGGGGCGGAGGGGGGGTGTCGGCGGGAGCGATGCCCCTGCCCCGCTGCCCCTGCCCCGCTGCCCCAGCGTCTTCTCCCGGGGGCAGGAGGAGCCCCCCGGGCTGCCCCTTCTCCCCAGAGCCGCCGCGGGCTGCCAGGGGGCAGCGGCTCCGGTGCGCCGCGGCTGCGGGGGGCTTTGCGGGGCCGCAGCCCGCACCCACCGCCCCCGGCGGAGGAGCGGTGCCCGAGGGGCGGTGGGTCCTGAGGGTGTTTTTCCAGGCGGTGGGTCCTTGGGGGTGTTTCTCGGGGTTGTGGGCGCAGGCGGAGGCAGCAGATGTCCTGGTGGTGAGGAAGTAGGGGCCCAAAGGCGGCTGAGCGATGCCATTAGCCTTCATTTCCTCAGGAAACGGTGGGAACCTGCGAGCAGCTCGCAGCCAAAACCTTCTCTTCAGATTTAAACCTTTCCCTAGGAAATAGAGCCCGGGATTCCCTGGCACCTCCTTAGGGAGCGTGCTTCTGGGACTAATACAGGCAGCCGGTGGATGGGGGTGCTCCTCCATGCCAGCCTGGCAGAGGCCGCTTCCCGGAGAGCCCGGCTCCCTGTGGGATGCGGGGTGCGAGGCCCTCGGACCCAGGGCAGGACTCTGCTCCTCTCTGCTTCCCCCTCCGCTTTTTGCACTGCTGTGAACTCGGCAGCAGCACGATGGTTCCCCTCGGCATTTGGAAGAGGATGAAAACACCTGAGAGGAGTAGGTTTGTCTGGAAGTCCCCAGGTGCTGAGGGGGAAACGACCCTCTTCATTCCCTCCTGACAAACAGTCCTCGAGGCACCTCTGAGTGGGCTGCTTGGAGAGCACAGAACAGGATCCCTCCCAAAATGAAAACGTATGGGATGTCATCAGAAACCAGTGTAGTCAGTGCTTTCCTGCAAAACTTTATCCGCTGAAACGCTCTTCTGCCAAAGAGATCAAAGCTGATAAAGCAGGAAGTTTTCAGTTTGGCAAAGGCAGCTTTGCTGAAGCCATGTATAACCTGATACGCCAGATCTGCTCTGTGGACAGCACACGTATCCCATACAGCATCCAGATGTACACGCTTTGTGGGTGTTGGTGTAAGGCAAGTGAACCAGAACCCAGGCAGAACCCCCAAAAATATCTTTCCGCAAGGTTTAGTCCCACCACGTGTTCCCTGAGCTTTCTTTATACGGAGACACGCTAATCCCATCTCTCTCAGGAGGCCACAAGCTTCTAGAAATCAATCTGAAGTAGCAATCCCCAAAGAGAAGGGTCTATTTTTATGGTGGTGATGTGGAGAAGGCGATGCTGCTTTTTCTGGCAGCGCTGGAGAAATTCCTCTCGCCGGCATTGTCCACCTGCGCGCGACAATAATAGCTGATGACTCAGGACGACAGGCTTTGCGACACTTCCATCTCTCTCACAGTTGAGTCACCGGCCGGGATGGGATGGGCCCAGCTGGGAAAGCAATGTTCAGGATGTGTCTCAAGTACCCAGCCAAAGCAGACAGGTCCTTTTCATACGCCTGGTTGTGGGACTGTAGGCAAATAAGGGTGGTTGATGCCAGACTAACCACAGGGCCTCAGAAGGGCTGCGTTTCCTCCCTCGGTCCCTTGTAAGGCTGCAGGGAAGTGGAGTATCTTCTGGTTCCTTGAGGAGAAGGAGAGCTGGGGAGTCTAAACCAAGGAACGGGATGCAGCAGCAAGGGTCCATGTCTCCTGGTCCTCCTCCAGCCCTGGGCTGTGCCCTGTGGAGGGCAGTGGCACAGCACCTGCTGCACGGGCGGTGGATGGGTGCACTCAGGAGCACGTTTCCTAGTGCAAGGAAGGGTGATGGTGTTTGCCAACACCTTGGTCATCCCACCGCGTCCACCGGCTCCATGAATAGCTGTAGTTAGGATAACGGCATTGGAGTGTTTGCGATTCATACTTACCTGAAATGCATTTTTCAGGAAAAGTCCTACAGTAAATTTTTGTTTGTTCACTTCTCTCGCACTGTTCCCTGTTCAGGCGTTATTTCGGGGCAGCACTAAGGGTGTATACGTGTCCTAAGGGTGCATTTCTTTATCAGAATGCATTTGGAGTTCTGTTATGTTTTTCTAACTTCAAAATTTTAGGATTTCTAATGTGTTACAAGGGTATTTTCTGCAGTTCTCTCATACATTTTCCCTTTGCTCTTATACTGTGTAACTTCACTCTAACCTTGCTTTTTCATCTAGGAATTATATGGTGGACAAAAGGCGCTTCAGCATCATGTTATTCAAGAGTAACAATTCATTCAGACATTCCCTCCGTGAAGGAAAACAGAAATTCTTGGAAGCATGTAGAATCTGAGGACCCAAGTCTGCTTTTCCTTAGCCTGCCATCAGTCAGGAATGCCACCAATGAGTTTCATCCGGGTGGAGTTAGCGGTAGAGAGCAAGTCCTGGATTTTCACATGCCTAAATGTGCACTTTTCAAGGTATTGATCCTTCAGAATACGTCCTCAGGTAATCCAGGCTGTGGGATAACGCTCACAAATTCAGCGGTGGGTGCGATGAAGAGCTGGGAGAGGGAGGGCTGTGGGATGCACCCCCTGGTACTGTAACCCCATGGCAAGATGAGTGTCTAGGAGTGGTTGCACGCTGGAGGGACCCCAGTGGTGCCACCATGCGATGCAGACCCGGCAGTGGCTGTGGTGGGCTGGTTTGGCCAGTGGTAGCAGACTAGCTGGGGCAATAAGAGCATGGGCTTTGCCAGCTTTTCAGCCAGCTTTTTTGTCCCACACCAAGCTCCACGCTGTTGCAGCTTGCTTGTTCTGGAGACCCACACTCTCACAACTAACCCGGGCAGAGCTGTGGCCCTCACAGCTGCAGCCTCGTTGCAGCCATACCTATAGGCAGCCTCGTGCCAGGCAAAGCCGCCCCCAGCCCATACTATATGGTATGGGGAGGATCTTGGTTACGTAAAGCTCCTCTGACTGTTCTCTCAGTTCTCACACTGAGGGACTCAGGGTTCAAATTTTTGAGTTGCTCATTCAGCCTCCTGAAAAGGGCATCATTAAGGCCCAGCAACCTTAATCACTAATCCAGTGATTAGAGATGTGGCAGCTGAGCCGAGGATGGCACGTATGAGCTGGGCCAGCACGGAGCCCTCTCTGCCTCACTCTGCAGAGTGAAAACCATCTCAGTTTTTTAGATACAGGAAATGATGGGGAACCTCTTATGGTTCCTCAAGCAAATACATGATTTTTCTGCCTTTTTTGTCCTTTGTTTATGTGATTACTCTTTTAAACAAATGGTTTCTATTCTGGTTTAATTTGCATTTTAGGCTGCATTTTGGGTTTGTTTTTTATTTTATTTGGATCTGACACACATGTCTGATTCCAAGTGCCCCTGAGGTTAACAACACGAGGCAGATCTCACTTTATCTGAATGGGTTGGGCTGAACTGAAATGTAAACTTTGGACAGGCCAGTTTACTTCCCAGATGTTTCTGTCCGTGGTTTTTCAGATGGTCCCACTTCCCAAAAGCAACTGGGGGACGGTCTCAGTGTGGCAATGTGGCCAGGAATTTTGATGTAATCCCTTGCATATGAAAAGGCAGGAGCTGCCCTTCCAGCATTTTTTCTCAACCATAACCCGGTCTCCGTGCAGTATCTACCCTAATTGCTCATAACTAGCATACCGCAAGCAAGGATCAGCTTTTTACTTACAGGATCAATGTGTTTGTATCTCTTGTCGTGGCTGTGGCCCGAGAGGCTGGCTGCCTACGCTGCAACATTTCCTATCTCCACATTGTCAAACAGCTTCTCAGGACTGGAGGAATCCAAAGGAAAAGCTCCTTTTACTCAGTTTCTCCCAGATTTTTCTTTGAATTAAAAAGGGACACATCTTGCATTGTCCTTCTGGCAGGATTGTGCTTCAGCAATGTGGGCCCCCAGGTAATGGTTAGAGGTATGCTTTAAAATGTCTTTTCTAAGGCAAATTTCTTGTCTCTTTCCCCTTGGTCTGGTCTCAGATGTGGGCAGTTTTGCAGATGCTTGTGTCCAGGGCCAGCTCAGCCCTCCATTCTCTTTCCAGGAGCAAATTACAGCCCAGGTCTCTGAGAGGGCAGGGGGACACACCAGCTGCCCCACAGTTCTTAACAGCAGAGAAGATAGATTTGGGGAGAGAAGTTTTCCTGCCCCATTACTACAGACAGAATAAAAGATACCCCTTAGATCACAAGATTTTCAGTGGCCTCTTTTGCTGGAATCATCTCTGGCTGAGAGAGGAGACCAGGCGTCAGGACTGCTGAGAGCCTTTCCCAGCTCCATCACCAACCTGTGATGGGAATCTGGGCTGCTCTCTTGGTCTTTTTGGCCTGTGTCTTCCAAAACAAAGAGGGAAGGAGGCAATACTTCCCCCAAATCCTGTCTCTCTTGTTTATTCACAGAGCAGATAAACCAAGGGCTTTCTACAAGGCCCTTGGCCTTTTCTACCAAGGGGTGTAGGATACCAGGGCCAGCAGGGCATGTGGTGCCTCTATAACACAATATTTTTATTGGAGGAGTCACAGAAGTCATTACAAAACCGGGGCTCCTTTCCCAGTTCACTGAGCTAGGGAAATGGTTCTGTTAGGGTGTAAGGAGCATTCTCCAGACCCTAGGGATATTCTTCCTTCCCACCCTGTTTCCTGTCCCACCTAGCTCCACTAAGCCCACCACGGTGCTGGTACAGGCTCTCCACAGTATATTGCACTTTCTTTCTGCTAGCTTCTCAGGGAAATCCTCCTGGCTGGGGGCTAAGAGGTGGAGGGGAGGGTGGATGACAAATTTACATCTTTTATCAACAGGACAACTGAGAAACAATAGGAAATATAAGTGACTTGTCCAATTCTAGAAGGTTGCCACCTGCAGTCCCAAGCCCTGTGTCATGGTGGCCAGAATGACTGTGCCTGCAAGATGCATCCCCAAACCACTGTCCTGCCATGGCTCGGGAGCCTGGGAGCCACAAGGTCTCAGAGAGCAGGATCCTGGGACTGGCTCGTATGGAGGAGCTGGAAGGACCTCCACAAGTCCCACGGCTCTCTTACAAGACGAGGACATGCTGCCTCGGCTGTGACAGCAAAGTGGTCGTGTCACCTTGTTTCAGACACAGCATTTTCAGCCCAGCCTTGTCATCTGTCTCCAGCAAAGGAGTTGCGAGTGAACCACGTAGGGATGGGGCTGGCCAGGACACAAAGGGCAGGTTTGCTTTCAAGCCCTGACTATTTTTGCATTACTCAGATGAGGCCAAGCAGCTGTAAAACTTTGGCACTGCTTTTGCAGCCACTTTGCATCACAGGCGAGTCAGAGCTAAAGGCTTTGGCTGCAAAAGCAAAACCCCTGTTATCGGGTGTGTTTTCATGCCTCAACCTTGCTTTCTCCAACTAAACAAAACATATATTTACTTCAAATTTAGATTTTCTTATCTCAGTGCTCCAGTTTACCCACATCACTCAGTGCCCTTCTTGCTCTTTGAGCCCAAGGCAGGGGAACAGAATATTCTGAAGGGGAGCTGCTTTAATATTTCCAGCCTGACCAGGAATAGGAAGTACCAGACACCTTGCAAAGAGCTTGTGGTACTTCCAGCTTATTTTCAAACCAGTGTGCTTCAGAGAAGTTGCCCTGGGCCTTTTGAACAATCAGCAAGCAAACTCGGTGACTTTCCTTCACCAAGCTGCAGCTTGGCAGGTCTCCGGGAAGGACCGAGCAGGACTCTTGGGAGGATCAGAAAGGCTCAGGTGTCACCAGCAGAAGCAAAGGTCACAAAGCCAAAGCAAAGGTTGGGATGGGAGTGCATCTTAGAAAACTCAGCATAACATCAGCTGATTTCGTGATGATGAGCGCAAAGGTCACCAGCCTGATGGTCACCAGAAAATGTTTGTGCTGCCTTTCGGAGGATGACACGGCTCCTGCCTTTCCCATTGCCAGTCATACCTGAGGCTAAAGTACACTGGTGAGACGCAGGCAGCAGAGGGATGATTTCCACTGGCCAAACCTCCTTACAGGAAACAAGTGTTTTTCCTTCAAATGTTCAGGCCATAATTTTTTTTTCCTTCCTTTTTTACAGGAATGGTGTTAAAGTGCAGTCATCCTCTGCAAAGTGCTTCTGTATAAATAGGTCTTTGCCCAATCTGATCCCCGTGTGCATTCGGTCAGATCCGCTGACTTCAGGAGCCAAAACACAGTCAAACTGGTTTCTTACTCCTCTGATCTGTGCACAAATAACCATGTGAAGTTTGGGCTCTCTCCTCTTTTTTTTTCTTTCCCCTCTGGGCATTGTCAACAGACTCAGGCATGACAGGAACTTGAGAGATGTCATCTAACAGGAGAACTGGCCAGCCCCGGCCTCTCTCAAGCCAGCTTGCTCAATCTCCTTAGGCGTGGGAATGGGTTGGACTCCGTCTGGATCCCGGCTGTATTGCCGAGCCCCAGCCTTCATGGCTGTGATGTTTCTCGGCAAGCTGGTGGCCAGCACCCTTCAAACTGTCACCTCCTCAGAATGGGGAGCCAATTATTCAAAGCACGGGGAGTGGGAAGAGAAGAGGAAAGGAGATGTTTGTACCGCTAGCCTCAAGCCATAGCGCAGGTGCCCAGTTTAGGAGCAAGGTCTGCCTGGGCTCAGCGGATGAGTGTGTCCCCCCTCCACCGTGGGACCCAGGGGTGCTGCCCGTGCGGACGGGCATGTTTGTGTTTGTCACCTCCGTGTCAGGATGAGCCGGAGGCATGCTCCGCTCCCCTCCCCCTCCGCTTGTATCCTGTTTTCCCCGCGAAGGAAATCTGGGCAAGCGGGGCGGAAGAGCGCCGGGGGGTCCCGGCAGCCGCGGCGGGGCTCGGGCAGCAGCGACAGGGCAGGCTGATGCACACCTGCCCCACCAGCCAGGTGTGACCCAGGGGGCTCCCCGCTGCCCCCTGTCCCTGCCACCGCAGAGCGGGAGCCCCCAGCCAGGGGGACCCGCCATCAGACAGCTTCATCCCCAGCACAGCAGCGTTCAGGGGAGAGTGGGGACACCAATGGGAGGTGGCACAGGCAGGAGAAGACCCAAAGAGGAGGCGTTGCCCCAGCCAGGTGGACTTTCCTCAACCCGCTATTTTGCCTTCCAACCAGCTAATCTGTTCCCAACACTGCGTGGCCATAAAAGTGATAAATGCTGATACAGTGAGGTCGCCAGTTCCCTGTATGGCAACAAGAATTTGCAGAAAAGAATATTGTTGTGACAAGGGAAAAGATAACAGATTAATCATCGTGTCGTCACTCAGGCTGGGAAGGTGACCTCATGGTGTGCAAAGCAAGGTGGCATTGCCTACCAGAGGATGGAGCAGAGTTTCCAGAAGAAAGCCTTCCAGTGATCCTTTCCAGTTCATGGTGTCCCCAGCAGCCATACTCGTCTCTGAGGTGCCTCCTCTCCAACCCCATTTCTCACCTGCACAGGCTGATTTTGCAGGTCCTTGCAAGATGCCCAGGGGTCGGGGCAGCCCTCCTCCCCACTGAGCAGGTTTCTCTCCACAGCACCTTCTCCATGAGCACATCCTTTTGCACTGGAGTTTCTTATGACACGTGACAATAATCATGCACTTGACCAGGACTGTGATGGAAATGGCCAGAGAAGAAAGCTGTAGATAAGTGTGGAATAGGTAACATGAAATCTACTGTGGGCATCAAGAGGAAGCGTGGTCCGAGTGATGCTCAGACATGGGATGAAGTGGCAGAATCTGTTGTCTAGGTGGTGACAGCAAATGTTGACTTCCAACATGGAACAGTGGGACCCATCCAAGAGGGAAACCAAAGCAAAACATATGAGCCTATGGGAAGCTGTTACAGACAGCATGCTGCACGGGCATCAAAGGTCTTGGAAAGAGGCAAAGCAGAGGAAGTCTTTGAAGTGGGGAAAGGGGGATGATGAAACTGTGGGGGAAAGGTATGATGATGGTGGGGCCTTTTGTAAACCTATTATAGAAGAAGTCCATCTGATGTCTCGCAGGGTCTGGGGATGCTGTTGGGACTCATGGCAGAAAGAGGGATCTGGTCCTTTGACCATTAAGTCCTTGATGTGTGTGAGAGGAGAGGCCACCTGAGGGGAGACTGGATTAACCCATCCAGCCCTGATGAAGATCTTGGCCAGGTCCTTTCAGAATAAATTACAGGAAAACACAGAGTGAGGGATATGAATAGAAACATACAGCTCACCACCTTTTGAGACTTGATTTTTTTTTTTTTTTAGATTTATCAATTCATGTACAAAGCTCAAATCCTCAGCTGCTGTGAACGTGTGAGCCATGAACCACAATCAAATCACAAGAGCCGGATACACTGTCTATAAGTTGGCTAAATAAGTTCATGGCAATGAGACACCGGTTCCGGAAATTCACAGATAGATTTAGCTGTAAGCCAAAGAGAGAAAGCCCTTAATTTCAGAAGGATGACATCTTGATCACAGTTTGGGGTTTCTTGAGGTTGTGTTTGATTTACAGAGATGCTACAATGAATTTGTTAATTTTTTTGGTACTTCAACTTGATGAAATATTCATAATAGCGGTACCCCCCACCCCCAGTGGCTCTGCCTGTGTCTGCGTAGAAACAGGTCCGGGATGCTGTACGCAGATGAGTGTGTGCAGGAAGAGGACTCTTCCACACAGGAAAGGTATTTTTATAAACAGGAAGTGTATTCTCCTACCAGATTTACTTCTGTGTCCAGTCCTGGTTTAGGTGGAACTGTCTGATCAAGGAGAAGAAAACAAGCAGCTCATTCACAGGATGGCAGAACAAGTTAGCACAGGATAGAAAAACACACATCAGCCTGTCTCTATTCTCAGTCCTGTTTTCAGAGGGGGAGTTGTTCCACAGAGCTCAGGGAATTAACTTGAGCTGCATTTGGTAAAAAAAAAATAATCAGAAGGATGTCACAGTTTTTAAAAGAAATGGCAATAATAGTAGTGGCAACATAACACTTTGTTGACTGCGATGAGACCATCCCTAGCACGTGGTGCTACGTATCTGCCTGAGTTTGCAGAACTGAGGCTAGAAGAGGTAGCAACTGATGCACCAGTGTTTCCATCCTTGGCCACGATGGCATCTTCTCCTCTCCTGCTCTATCATCCCCTTGAAAACTGCCTTACTCAGCTGATGGGCTGTGGCTTAACCTGATTATTTTTTTTTTAATTATTTTTACTTTGGAAAGTGCACTTTTTGGTTGCACAATGCAATGAAAGTAAGTACCTAAATCAGAGATAGTTCGGCCTCTGATTCAGTTGTGCCTTGCATCAGCCGGTTATATAGAACAGCTCTGAAGTGGCACATGTTGGTGGCAGCAGCCTCCTCTGCCAACCTCGGGGCGAGCCCTTGTACTGAGCAGCAGCCCTCGCTCCTGTGCAAAGCATCAGCTCTCGTGATGTACTTGTACTGAGCACAGCCCTGCTGTGGCACATGGCAAAGCCCAGCCAGCCCAAGACCCTGTAAGAGCAGGACCAAGGGAGCCACACAGGGAAGGGATAAGGTATGTGGTAGGAAGTGAGGGGAGCTGAGGCTATGGGGACAGTGTGTGGAAAGATGGTGCAGCAAACAGGAAGGTAGGGATGCTCCTTTGGAGACCTGGAGATGAGAGTAAGGAGGGTTGGAGAGGACCAGAGGCTTGGGTCATCCATGACAGCATAGCAGAGGAGCATGCAAGGTGGACCAGAGTCCAGGGGAGTACATTTGCTGTTCTCCTGAGCTGACTTCATGACTGTTTCCAAGCTTTGATAAGAAGGGAGGAGAGTTGCAATCACACCTTCCTCAGCTTGTCTATAGCTTGTCACACAACAGGGGCTGCTGCAGATGCCACCCAGGTAGGTACATTACCTGTCATGGCTCCTAACCTTGATGCTGTTGCATGCAGGTTGAGGAACTTGAGCTGAAACACCACTGTGTGTTGCAAACAAACCTTACAAGGAGTCCTGCAGCAATTCTGAGATGAGCCTCCGTACATCCACCCTCCCGCTGCACAGTGCAGGTATAAAATTGTGAAGTATCAATGCCAGGGACAATTTATTCAGCGGAAAATCTCAGGAGAAGGTGCTACAGCTGTAAATGGGTGGCTGCTGGGCATGGATAAGAGTCTCAGGATGTGTCCACCCAGCTGGTGCTGCTTTAAACTAGCTTTCCCAGGTGCTGCCGGCAGTGGGGCTCGACCCAAATGTCCTCTAGCACAAGAGCAAGCTCAATGGGGACCCCAATTTGAAATCAGCCAGGCCTTTTTCTGTAAACTACACCAAATAAAATGGGCAGGTCTAAATCCCGTTCTTCCCTTTGGCTTCAAAGATGACCAGGGGTAAATCTGGATTATACTTTGTCACTCTGTCCCCATCTTCCAGCCTAACACAGCTGAGCTATATAATGATGTAAGAATGCACAGGAATGTAACACAATATTTCTTGGGACACATGTCCCTGCACGCACACAGGAATCATACACGCATGGCTTTACTGCCTGGTGATGTGAAGTGCACTGTAAATAGTTTGGCTAAATCGAAATCCCTGAGAAAGCTTGGTCATTTCGCTGCTAGAGCACACCTTTTCGGTGAAAGGACAAGTGAAATCCAGATGTGACCGGAATGTGAAATAGTTTTAACCCATGCCATGATGGTGGCTTCTTCCTCGAGATGCTTCTCAGGGCTGTAGGTGCCCTCTTCCTCACGCCCTCTGCCCAGCCACCTCCAGCCCTCCAAGAGGTACGTGTGGTCTCCGGGCCATGAGCCTTGCCAAGGGTGCCTGGGCTGCTCTTCCGAAGCAGTTGCAAGTTTCAGCCTGCTTTTTCAGGCCAGTTTGTCTTTATCTGTTTATGTCTAGACCACTTTATGACTAGATGAGTTCAGTGGGAAGAACTACACATTTCTTACATAGTTCTGCTGATTTCTGAGAATCCGAAGCCACTTTCCAGAGACCTAATGGCATTAGAAAGCAAAGCATATCTGCTCCATTCAAATTGAAACAGCAAATTATTTGCTTCAGTTCAGGCCTCCTGATTAAATCCTGTCTAGTTTGTCAGTGCACTTCTGAGGCGTATGTTAGACAAAATTCCTTGTGTGGTTGGGTGTCTGCAAATCAGCGAAGTCCGTGGGGCTGTGCTGGATTACACTTGTCAGTAACGCAGGGACTTCAACTTGCTTCTATCAGCAGAGCTGCAGAAGAGTCTGAGACCTTGGGATTTGGAGATTTTTTAAAAGCGCCAAAATACCTTAAAAAAACCCAAACAGGTTACTCACTGAGATTTCATTCACATATTTACATACTTAACACTACCAAAGATTTTAAAAAGCACACAAATTCATTCTGGGATAAATTCTGCCCTTATTAGTACCTGTGTGGTCCAATGACTCTCTGCTGGAGTGGGCTATGCAACAGATGTTGATCTGCGGTGCAGAGAGAGTTGTTCTGATTTTACACTGATGTGACAGAGCTGGGCATGGCTCTTCGGGACTCCAGGTGTTGCTGGAGTGATGCACATAATGCCCGAGGGAG
>JAHREE010000348.1:5330837-5417004 GCA_033628505.1 Tringa tobata | reverse complement strand
ACATAAGACGTTCCACTTGAATATGAGGAGGAACTTTTTCACAGTGAGGGTGACGGAGCCCTGGAACAGGCTGCCCAGGGAGGTCGTGGAGTCCCCTTCTTTGGAGATTTTCAAGACCCGCCTGGATGCCGTCCTGAGTAGCATGATCTGACATGCTCTGGGTGGTCCTGCTTTGGCAGGAGAGTTGGACTAGATGATCTCTATGGTCCCTTCCAACTCTAAAATTCAGTGAAATTCAGTGAAATTCTGGGATAAATTCTGCCCTTATTAGTACCTGTGTGGTCCAATGACTCTCTGCTGGAGTGGACTATGCAACAGATGTTGATCTGTGGTGCAGAGAGAGTTGTTCTGATTTTACACTGATGTGACAGAGCTGGGCATGGCTCTTCGGGACTCCAGGTGTTGCTGGAGTGATGCACATAATGCCCGAGGGAGCTCTTTGGAGGAACAGACAGTCCTAGGTGGATTTAGGGAGGGGTACGCTAGTGCAGGGCTCTCACTGCCTGACTCTGACTCCAGGGGTTTTTGATCTGCTGTCTATGTGCTACACACGGGACGTGCTGGACAAGGCATTTGGGTACCAGTGTTGCTTCTTGCTACAGCAACAGTGCCTCGCTTGTGCCAAACATCAAACCTAAGGTCCCAACATCAAAGAAAGACAGATGACACCACCCAGCACTGTAACACCTGGGAGGGGAACAGCATTAAGAAATTAAGGGAGCAGCTGAGCACTGTTTATCAAAGGTGCTTGCCCATAGAGCTCTTTCTTCCTCAGTATGCAACGAGCCACCCCAGAGGTGAAGGTGCTGAGCAGCCAGGCTGGCAGCCAGGGGACAGAAAGCTTGGGGAGCCACAGCCTGATGCCGCAGTCTGCCCTTGGCTGAGCTGGCACTTCCCCAAACAACATCTCACAGAAAACACAAACCAGCACCTGGACTTTGCTCCCCTCATAGCACCTTTCATATCATAACAGTTTTCAGTGGCTCCCAGCCCTGTGCCCGGGGCAGAAACCAGCAGCACCGACAACATCTCCCTCTTCTTTCACTTTCCCATTGCTATCCATGCCCAATCCTTCCCTCACCATACGGAGGCTAATCTGCCTGGAGCTTGATATCCCACTATCTCACAAGTACCAACCGTTTCAGTAAAGAGACAGGTGAGGTTTAAAGGTACAATGTCCTCTCCTGCTATGCAGCATGCATAATGCATAACCCAGCCTGCCTCAGCCTCTACCAGGAGGTGATACAGGGCATTTGCAGCTCTGCTTCTGCTGTGAAATGCTCTTCCACAGGGGTGTTTCCCATGTCTGAGGCTTCTGTCTCTGCAGTTCTTGAAACACAGCAGACTGTGGGTCTAGATGCTGAAATCTTATCTGCAAAAGTTGGTGGTCACTGGTAATTCAACCTCCTCTTCTTTAGCTGGCATTTGTCATTAAATAAACAGTGTGTTTCCTCAATTAGATTAGTGCAGATCAAGAGCAATTCCGGCTCAGTGTCAGCTTAAAACAGAAACCGAAGGCCTGGAATAATTTTCATTTGTAAGGAGAAGTTCATGGAGGAGCAAGGTGCCAGCTCAGCAGCCCAGGGGACTGCAGGGTTTACTCAAAAATGGCCTAATTCCCAGCAAAGTCCCTGTGCCTAGTGTTTCCTATTGAATGGCCCTGCCTCTCCCAAAGGCTCCTTGCCAATAGGAAACACTAATCTCCTGCACGTAGGTAGGATTGCAGGCACAAGTGGTGCTGAGAAGCTTTCCAGAACAGGTGCACGGGGAGCTCCATGCTCAGGAAACCCATGGCCTTGACCGGGGGAGAGGTCGGTCCACCCAAACCCACCAGGTACCTGTGCTCTCCACCAGCATCGTGGCCACGGCCACCCCTCCAGCAGAAACTGGACCAAAGTGACCGAGTCCCTTCCACAACTCTCCCCAAAAAGGGACATGAAAAGAGAAAACAACAACAACAAAGGATGTAGCTGATTCTCTGCACTTATTATTAGAGGAGGAAGGACTGGGATTAATCACTCCCGCAGAAGCAGCTGTAAAGGATGGAAGTAGTTGATCAAAGTGGACTTTGTTATTCCTGATGCATCATTCTGCTGAGCAATGAGAACTAGTGTGGGGCACTAGAGCTTCAAAAGGACTTTAATGACTCCAAGGCTTGAACCAAGGACACTGCTGGAACTAATCGAGAAGGAAATCCAGGGCAAGGTGGAAATGATGGAAATGAGTGCTTTGGTCCGAGGAATTTTTCCACATCTTTCATTTCCTAATTCCATACCTTTGAGGTAATAAAATTTACAGTGGCGGAAAAAAAAATAGTGGGACAATGGGAAAGGTTCCTCTGTGGGACGGAGCTACGTGTGGCTTGGCTACACCTGATTGTTGCATTGCTGCCTGAGGGGAACAGAGGGCACAAGGATCCACACTTTTTTGCACTCCTGAGGTCTGACAAAACTACGGTTTCCCTCTGCCCACCCCTGTCCCAGAATAACCCCTGCTGTTGCTGGGCAGCTGCAGAGCGCCTGAGACCTGGGCAGGTTCCTTTTCCTCCTCACTAGCCACAAAGGTCTTCTGCATCCTTGGAGTGTGTAGCCTGGGCATAGCCCCTCTGTTAGCTGTGGGAAGAACAAGCCACCCTGTGCTGCTGCTGGGGACTGTAGTAGTAAGCCATGAGTGAGGATGGAGAACCTCTGAAAATCGACTGGGAATGAGCCATGGGGAGCCTGACTTGTCCACACTGAAGCTACACTGACTTGGGGGAGCTCTGCTGTACATAAGCATAGCTCCACGTCTGCAAGGCAGCTCTCACCCTAAGCTGGAAGAGAATTACATGCTCTCAGGAGTAGCTTTGTTAATGACACATCTACCACATCCCTCTCTTCTCTCTTTCCTTCCTTTCTTCCTTCCTTGTTTCTGTTTATAGAGCAAATGGATCCAAAAGAGCATTTCCCACTGAGCAGCGCTACCTTCTCTGAGACAGTCAAGGACATGTTGCCCAGAAGAAGGCTTTTTCTCCTGCTAACAAAGTATTGGTCATCTCTTGAAGAGAAGTCCATGAGCACATTCATATCCATACAAAATCTACCTGAGCTCACCTTAGCACCCTCACTAGTTAAGTGGCTTGGTGCTTTCCATAAGCCTTCACTGCTGTGGAGACAGGGTGGCATCTGCAGGGGGTTCAGATGCAAAGCTTCATCTGTAGACACAAACCCCTCTAGAAGCACCCCTAAGTCAGCACCCCTGCAGAGCCACAGTTGGCTCCATCCTTACCCAGGCATGACACGGTCTATATCTGCCTTCAAATGGCACATGATTTTCCTGAGTGAGGAAAGAGTAAAGAGTGTGTCAGATTCTCAGTAAGCAGAACGGTGGGTGTCAGTGGGTCCTGAGTTAATAATCTGGTGGGGTAGGTCCTCCTTCTTCTGGCAAAGACCACAGCACAGGGCTAGTGCTAGGCAGGCACCTCTCCCACTAGGAGATTCGGGCATATACTGGGTATGCTGGGTAGTGCTGGAGCTGTCAAGGTAGTGCCCTTCTTGAGCAGTAGTAGGGTTTGGAAACATCAGCCCTGATGCTGAGCTCTCTCCTGTTGGCTTTCCACCAGCCTGGTCTTACAGTGAAAAGCTCAGATCTTCCAAGGCACAGTATGGCCACTTTGAGCAACAGCCAAGAAGATGGATGAAAAGCAGGAGGCCTGAGGGTGCAGTGGGCTGCAGTCCACTTTCACATCTACTGCTCAGCTCAGCGGGTGGATATAGTTGTGGCCCTCTTCTGCTCAGCTGAGTGAAGGGCAGCGGCACCTACCTCTGCCTGATCCATTGCCTTCCCTCACTGCTATTCCCAGAAAACACCCGAGAGAGAGACGAGCGTCAGGGAGTATCTTCTCTGTCATTTTCTCCTCCTGCTTCCAGCAAAGACCTATGGCTCTGTTTTTTGTCAGTTTTGTCAGGAAGAATCCAGTGTGCATTTTGTGGTTAAAAGTCAAAACTGAAAGCATTTCCCTCCCTTCCCCTTCCCCAAATCCAGCAGCTGTTGAGTCGGCTGTTTTGCTTTCTCAGCCCAAACGTGCAGCAGCACATTCTGGTGAAGGGCAAAACCAAACAAGCCTCTGGAGGAGACTGACAGGATGAGAAACGGAGAAGCAGGACCACGTGCCTCGAGAGGGAATCCATCACCCCGCGTGCTGGCCGGGGAACTTGCGTCTGGGCTCTGTCGCAGCACGCTCAGCCCCCGCTGCGTGGACTGGGGGACCCGGGGGGCTTCTCTAAGTCACATCGTGCTGGATGTGTCGCACACAGGGCAGGAGCTGCTTGGCGGGGAGGGGGGTGTGCGTTTTTGGTGGAGGGGAAGCACCGCAGGGAAATACGGCACGGTGCTCGATGCAGATGGGACCCCATGAGCTCCTCCTCTGAAGCAGCTGTGCCGGCGTTCAGCTTTCATGGAGGGCTGGAGCCCCGTCCTGCTGATGAGCCTGAGCCCTCCTGTAGCAGCAAAGCAGCGTGACTCAGCCAGTGTGTGCCGAGCCCGGCTTCCTCCCTCCCAGCTTTTGGGCTCCTCTACAATGGGCAAGGTGGGGATGGCCTGCCTGCAGCTGTCTGCTTCCCCAGGGACGTGACATTAGCTGGGGCAGGGAACTGCCACGGCTGCATCCCCTTCCTCCTGCTGTGGAGATATTCCCTGTGGGAAGCACCTGATCAGTGTCGTAAGAGCATCAGGACATGCTGAGCTTCTCCTCTGCTCCTGTGTCCTGCACAGGGCTGAGGAAGGCAGATGTCTCCAGCCTCAGCGAGGGAAGAAACCTGGTACCTCCAGCTCCCTTTTCCTGACAGCAGGAAGGCCGTGGAGAAGGAGGATGCCATTCAGTTCCACCCTTAGAGCACTTCCTTTGGAGTCACAGCCAGCAGGCTCTTTAGCATCCCCAAAATGCAGCCTTCCATTGGCAAGAGGGGCAGGGCAACCAGGATGAGCTTCATATTTGCCAACAGCAAGGTCTGGCAGAAAGCAGCCTGCACTGGTGGGACAGCGTTCCCTCTGCAAAGGCCCTTAAAACACCCCATGTTCCTTGTCATCAGATGGGGAGAGCTGGGACCCCAGGGATGGGTCAGAGGAAGCAGAGCCCCATAGCCTCAGCCAGGGCAGCTGAGTGGGTGGAGTGTGGCATGCTGAGAGGGAATTGCCTTTGTTATTTCAACACAAATGAATTCAGAAATTCAGTTCTGGTGATGTCCTCAACTCTGCCCCCAGTGTCACCAGCACCCCAGCTCTGCCAAAACAAACACGGATGCCTGGACAGAGAAAGAAAACTGAAGCCCTCCACAGCAGCAGCCCCAGGCTCGCACCCAGCTTCCCACCAGCACCCTCCTCCTTCGGATCCTGGTATCCAGGGATCTTCTCTATTTAGACAAGCGACTTGGATAAAAAGTTCCAGTGCAGAGCAGCCAGTTAACACCATCACACAGGGAGCGCCAGGGTCCCAGGCCTCCCCTCCACAGGCAGCCCAGCAGAGATGGGTGAAAATGGAGGCAATGCGGGGCAGAGAGTGTTGCATTTGGCAGGGCTGGTGTTCGCTCCCAAGCAAATGCCTGGACATTTAAAATATGCATCCTGGTTGGAAGCTGCATCAAGGGAGGCAGGAGCGTCTCTGTCTCTCAGAGCTGGGGGGACTAGGGGACATCTTGAGGGCAGCAGCTTTCATATATGCCTAAGGATGCCCTGCCTGGCACGCATCCACCTGGAGTCCTACACATTTGGAAGACGTGTAGAGCTGGCAGGGCTGATTTCTTCCCCAAATGAGTCCACGAGCAGTGTTTGCTTGGATTTTGGAAATATCTTCCTGTGAGGTCTTCTTATTTTCTATTTCTTTCCTTTTTTTTTGTTTTTTTTCCCCTGTCACAGGGGTGAGGGCACAGCATGAGCCACGTGAAAAAAGCCAGCAGATCCCACAGAGAAGCTGGTGGAAAGGGGAAGAGCCGGCACTGAAGTGGATTTTATAGGGTGGGAGAGAAAAGCAAACACAGCCAAGAAAGGTAATGCCAGTGACAAATTAAGGCAAGATCAGACGCAGCAGCTTAGCTGTGTGTCCCAGGCTGAAAGTAATGGGAAATACTCATTTGGGGTCAGTTTGGCAAAGGTCTTGTGTGAGTCCTTCGGTACAAAGGAGACTGCAGCCCCTTCCCATCCCCTGATCAGCACCTGCTCACAACCTTAAACTGAGCCACAAGCTTTAAAATCGTGGCTATTTCACGGTCTGCTGGCTGCCCACCCGGCAGGGCAGCTTCCCAGCACGGGGCTGGCGAAGCCCAAAGGCACCTTTCCCGGGAGAGGTCCTGGCCCCACAGCACAGCGCAGCCACCCAGGATCAAGAAAAGCAGGGTTTTGCTGGTTTCAGCCAGCCTGAGGAAAGCCCCCTGTGGCTGTGTGGATGTCATGGTGGGCACAGGACAGCCAGCAGCCTGCAGTGACACTGCCATGAGCCGGGGTGTCTGAGCCTCGCTGCCCTCTCTCAAGCGGCAGCCTGAGGAGCAGTCACGTGCGTGATGGCAGAGAAGGAAAAAAGGCTATAGAGGCCACACACCTCTAGGAGCCGGTGCTTGTCTCTCCCCAGAGAGGGGTGCTCAGGGTTCGGGGCTCAGAGGGAGGGTGGCTTCTTTAAGTGAAGCTGCAGATCAAGCCAGCGGGGATGGGACCCTTCAGGTTTGCCCTCAGGGTTGGTTTTGCAGCTGCCTTTCACACCTACTGCCTCTTCTGGATTGCTGGGACAGAAGCAAGAGGTGCCAGCAGTCACATGAACACCCAGAGCAAGCCACGGCACTGCTGCCTCTCTTCTCTGGGATGGCAGAAGGCGCGTGCCTTCACCAGGGCCACCAGTGCAGCCCACCTCTTCCCAGCTTGACCTTCGCTCTGGCCTGCCCTGAGTGACCCCGTGGGGCTCACTGCGGCAGTGACCCTGCAGCCTCTCCAGCGAGGTTAACATTCATCTCCCACGGGGCAGTTGCTGAGTGACTCCCAACATGCCATGCAATGAAAGTCCGGGTTAAGGCAGCTCTGACCCTGCCACCGGCCACCCAGAGCCCAGTCAGCAGAGAAAGACCAAGCTGGTGACAGACCCTGAGCCTCCAGCACCTCCAAGACCCATGAAACTGTGTCTGCATTGTTCCTCAAGCCACAGAATCACAGAATCACAGATCCACATGGGGTTGGAAGGGACCCCTGGAGATCATCTAGTCCAACCCCCCTGCCAAAGCAGGACCATCCAGAGCAGGTTGCACAGGAACATGTCCAGGTGGGTTTTGAATGTCTCCGGAGAAGGAGACTCCACCACCTCCCTGGGCAGCCTATTCCAGGGCTCTGCCACCCTCAAAGTAAAGAAGCTTTTCCTCATGTTTAGGTGGAACTTCTTATATTCAAGTTTGTGCCCATTTCCTCTTGCACCACTGAGAAAAGACTGGCCCTGTCCTCTTGACACCCTCCCTTGAAGTATTTATAAGCATTGATCAGATCTCCCCTCAGCCTTCTCTTCTCCAGACTAAAAAGACCCAAGTGTCCCTCAGCCTCTCCTCATAAGGGACACAGTGCTCCAGATGGAGCCTCCCCAGGGCAGAGCAGGGGGGAGGATGACCTCTCTCCACCTGCTGGTCACACTCTTCCTGATGCACCCCAGGATGCCATTGGCCATGTTGGCCACAAGGGCACATTGTCAGCTGAGCCATCTCTGCTTTGCCCCAAATGACCAAGACCAATGCTGCCACCCACCTAAGTACGGCCTCAGCAGAGCAAAGGGGACTTGGGCTGCTCAGCCCCAAGGTGAGGATGCCCCAGCCCAGGGAGCAGGGGCACTCAGCACCCCTGACCATCGGGCTGCTGATGAAGGAGGCGTCCCAGAGGTGGTGGGACACAACACACCAGGTTCAGAGTAACGTCACTCGGATGACTGCTCACCTGGTTGCTCACCCAGGATGCAAAGAGGGAGCCTGCTGCTGTAGTAGGCACGATGGTACATCTAAGGCAGGGTCTTGGAGAGAGAGGGGGTCACCTGCCGGGTTGTGTTTCAGCATTGCACGCTGGTCCAGTCTCCTGTCCCCTGCTCTGCGGCACACCCCCAGCACAAAGGATTTGACACCAGGCGATTATCTGAAACTGGAGACAAACAAGGTTGGTGCATCTCTGGTTACAGATACTATAACCAAGCCTTTGCTCTTACTGATCATGAGCATGTTATCCCCTGGTTTGTTTTTTTGTTTGCTTACATAATTAATGCAGTGAAATGAAAATACTGTCCACATAACTGTGAGGATGACTCATGCCCAAACATAACTATAATTTCATTTTAAGGTGACAGTCATGTGAGGTAGTCTTCACTTTTAATTATTCCTGCCTTGGACATGGCATAGATGCACACATCTGCTTGGGGCTTCTCTAATTATTGGCTATTGTCTATTTTTGAGATCTGAGGCTTCCCCGAGGTCGGAGTAGAAATATTCACCAACTGCTGGGACTACACAGATGTTGCACATCTGTTTGACAATGTTTACTATTTGCAGGACTGTTTTAAATAACACTTTCAATCCGAACGTTAGTCATCTTGGTCAAGATGGCTTCCCCAAGCCCTGCTCCTATGGCAGAAGGAGAAGGGAAGAAGTTGAAAAAGAAGAAAGGAGGAGAGAAGCAAGCAGGCAAGAAAGGAAGGAAGGTGGAAATGGGGAGCCCAACTGAGCTGCACGCTGTCCCACAGTTTATTAACATTTGATTAGCATAATGAATATTCAGCCCCATTATTATTTCATTGTTCCTCTTTGCATAGTAGGTTAAGTATGAAAAGTTTCTTCTGTGGGTTTTTTCATTGCAAATTTTGCGCCTGGAGAAATGATTTCTCTTTATCAAGAGTCTAAGACTAAGGATTAGGAAAGGAAAAAAAAAAAAAGAAGGGGGAGAAGGAAAATATGTTGCAAGACTGTTCCTTGCGTGGCTCATAAAATCCAAAGCCAAAAGTTTTCTAGCATACATCTATAACTTACAGGGGACTGTTGACCAGGGTACAGTTTTAAAATACATGTGTGCTCTGTGTCTTGTTGTTATCTTTACACGGCAGTAGCGCTCCGTTTCAACGCGCCAAGATCTAACCCACCCGTTAAATTTATTTGGAAGATTATTCAAGAGGGGGATGTCAAACTGAAAAGGCACCGTCTTGGAGACAGGCCAACTTCTGCGGCTGAAATGCAGATCAGCAGGAGCGCCCGCGCCCCTCTCAGCCTCCCCCTGTGCCCCTGGGGCAGAGCTGGAAGGAGATGCAGGGAATTGCTCCTGAAAGCTCCTGGCTCCCGGGATGACCTCGTCGTGGCCAGGTGGGCTCTCCCCCGGTGCTGCCTGGGGGTGCCCCCCGGCACGGCCGCCCTGCGGCCAGGACCAGCCGTTGCTCAGTAAATCACCCAGACGGCAGGAGGGGCAGAGCGGGGAAGGAAGAGGAACCGCAAGCGCCGATTTATTTTTTTAAAGCCCTGGTACTCTGGCTCGGGGTGGCCACAGCCCCACAGGGCAACCTTTGGTTCAGGGAAGGCTGTGCCACGCTCCCATTGCCCACAACGGGGGCCACTGGCCACCCACCGTCCCCTGCCACTGCACAGGGCTCCTCGTCCACCAGCTCTTTCACGGGGGAGAGGGACCCGCGTGATGGTGGCCAAGCGTGTGGGCAGCTTTACTGTGGGACGGAGGGAGGTGCACCCCTCGCCCCTCATCCCTGCTCCCCGCCATTGCCCCGGCTCGGGGAAGCAGGGCCCGGAGCCGTGCGCTGGGAAGGTCTGAGGGCGGTTTTTTCTCTTCAGATCAATGGACACGCTCGGGAGGGGAAAAAAGAAAAAAAGCAGCTGAGGAGCAGCTCGGCAGTGGCAGCCGGAGGGGGCCGCGGGGGCCCGCTGCCAAGGCAAACAAGGAAGCCACCTGATGTGACCGGGGTCAGATAAGAGAGCCGTCACTTCAGGAGCAGGTGCTTCCTCTGCCGCGCGCCTGGCCGGCCCGCTGCCCACTCCTGCCTGCTCCTGCCCACTCCTGCCCGCTGCCTGCCCACTGCCTGCTGCTCACTGCCTGCCCACTGCCCATTGCCTGCTGCCCACTGCCTGCTCGCTGCCCACCCACATTTGCCAGACTCAGCCCCATGTCTCCCATGAGGTCTCCCAGGGAGGGGATGCCCACACGCCACAGACATCCCTGGTCATGGAGAAGGGGTAAAGGAGGGTGGGCTGCTGCGGGAGGGAGCGATGGGGATGGTTGGCTGGGGACACTGGGGCTCCTGGCCTCAGCCAGGGACCAGGAGCATGAGAGAGTTGCTGGAGGCACCCCAGAGAAGACAACCAAGGGTTTGAAGGACATCTGGGGTATCTCTCCACCTTAAACATGAGGTGAACTTTGTAAGATGCTGAGCCTGGGCTGGGAGAGCCTGGGGATGGTTTTTGTACCTACAAGGTCCAGATAAAAGCAACCAAGGTCTTTAGTAGCTGGTTTCCCTCTTCCTTATACAGCTGAAGCCTGAACCCCAGTGCAGGGGAGAACCTTGCTTGGAGGTGCCCCAGAGAGACCCAAGCGCGTGAGGAGTCTCCGAGGGCACCCAGAGCCAGCCCCCCTAGCCTGAAGCAGCTGGAGGATCCACAGCAGGGTTACGTAGTACACCATTTCCTGACAGTAGCCTCCTCCGTATGCAGCAATATAGCAATATTAATGAGGAAGTATGAGGTCAGCACTTTTTTGGGGGTCCATGTGTCAGCTGTTCTCCAGGAATTCTGCTCTTTTTTTACTGCTGTCTCTCTTTTTTCCCTCCTGGTAACACCGTGTTTACTGGAGGACACAGCTCCCCCATCCCTTTAAACATACTGAAACCTTTCCAGACCTGTCTGAAGATGAAAAGAGGGATTAAATAGGAAACCCATGGGGTGTTTTTCCCTTCCCTGAGCACAGCCAAGATGGGAACACCAGTGCTCAGATCAAGACTGGTTGAGGAGGTTGTGCAGCTATATGGTCACCCCTTGCCATGGTCTGTAGCACATGCCACACAAGGCAGTGACAGAGCAGGGGCCGCATGACCAACGGCCATGTCCTCACTCTTCCCTCTAGGAAATCCACAGCTGATAGAAAATGCATGGGGAGAGAGGAATGTATTTGGGAGTATACGCAGTGCAGCCCTCCACCCCGAAGTAGGTATGTGATGTTGTCCTAAAGACATGGAAGAGAAGCAAGCCACAGAGAACAGCAGGTGGCATCTATGAATAAGTCGTTCTTCTTAAGTGGGCACAAAGTGATTGATGACAGCCTTTTGTTTAACAAGTTAGCATTTCACCATGCCACTTTCTAGTAATAAGAGGAGATCCACAGTCTCCTAGAAGTGGGCAGAAAGGCCCTCAGGAGGTAGATCTGGTTCCACCCATGACTAAAGGTGGTCTCTGGCCTGTTGAGGTTATGCTTGGGTTTGTATGAAACAGTGAGAAACCATTTTCATGAAGACTGCTTACCAACGGCTACAAGAGAACTCAAGGTTTGAACACCACATCCATTGTCCATCTCTGTCACTGATTTGCCTTGTGAATTTGGATAAATCAGCTTTGCAAAAGAGGGGGGATAAAATAGTAACCACCTTCCATAACCTGGTGGTTCTAGGCGTCACTGATCACTTAGTCTCTAGCAGGTAAATATGTGATTCATTGTGAATGGGAGAGGAAAGGTTTTCAGAGGTGAATGGGTTAATGCTATAAAGCTCTCTGAGTGCCCTGGGTGATTAATTAGGAGGAGACAAAGTAGCAGAACAGGGCAGAGCTGAGAGGAGATTTGTACCTGAGGGCTCTCTATGGCTGATGAGCAAGCAGATCAGAAAGGGCAGATGTAATCATTGCAAATATGATTGTACTTAGAATGTCAGAAATTTCCAAAACAGGCAGAAAGGCCATTGTATTCCAAATAGTGCTCAAATGCCACATCACTTGGGAAGCCCTGCATGTGTTCCTCTGATCACACAGGCACATCAATGGCATCTCTGCTGGATCGTGCTTCCTAAGGGGTCCACTCCAGCTCTAGAGCATGATATTTGTCTTGGAGAGGCTTGGGGGGCCAGCAGCTTGCTCTATTAACCCATCAGCAATATACACTGTATGCATCACTTCCTTGGGGTGGGCTGGCTAGTTCTGTGTCTAAATGTACTTTTTGGTATCAAGTTCTGGTTGAAAGACTTTCCCTCGGAAGGCACGCAAGTTCAGCGTCCTCTCTCTCTGCAACCAGCTTTAGGAGCATGACAGCACACACTGCACAGAAGAAAACTTTCAGAGAGCACATCATGTAACATAGCAAAAGGCAGAGGCACCTAAGCAAGCTCTAAATGCGCAAACATTGGCCAAAATGCAGTCTAAGAGAAAAGAGCTTGGAGTTGACTCTGGGCAAATGGACTTATCCAAGATGGAAGCCACAGCTTTCTCACCCTAGGTTTGAGGAGAGCCTGAGGCTCAGCCTTCTCCAGCCTCGCTTTCCATGCCTGTCCCTTGCTTTAAACCTCTGAGCTTTGGTACCTGATACCCCTTGCTGTGCTATCTTCCCCTCGCAGTCTCTCCTTTAAAGAGTTGCTCCTGTGTATTATCTGTGGTCGCTTCCTTTTTGCTCCGTTCCCAAACACCAGGTCTATTCTTGGAACGTCCGGCTAGAGCGCTTGTATTGACGTCAAAATTACTCAACAGTTATTGTCAGGAAGGATTTGATTTGCATTTGAATAGGGTGGCTTTTTAATGTCTCAGAAATAAGATGCTGTTGGGGACAATGTCTGGAAAGATTCCCCAAGGTAAATGTAAGGAGGCAAATTGCATGCACGTCTCTTCTTCTAAGGACTTCTCCAGTGGAGTAAGGGTGGGGAAAATACCAGCCTATGTGGAGTGGAAGAGTATGGCTGCTTTCTCCAGAAACCCCCTTCCTGCACTCTGTCCTCAAGGCCTGGCAGGGAGAGCACAGTGCTGCTCCGTCTTCCTGCCGGGGAGGAACCATGGAGCTCACAGGCCCCTCTTGAAAATACTGTGGCAAACGTGAACCAGTCACAAGTTGGGCCAGGTTGCCAAGGAGGAGAGGATACAGAGGTATAATGGGGATTTTTCTGTTAAATAAGTGACCAGCATCATTTTCTTTTTTTGCCACCAAGATACAACTTGGTCAGTCTGTCTCCCAGAATGGTCCCACAGGTAAAGGGTGGGTTGGGAATCTGGAGGTCTCAGCAACAGGATTGCTATATCAACCCTCAAGCCTGGGACTGTGAAGTCTCCTCAGTCTTTCACATGCCCAAGGAGTCAGTGTTACGTCCCTTGCTGTTTGCTGTGTGGCTGATGCCTCAGATGAAATCATAACATTGCGGTCTTGTCTGTGCATGAGTGTTGAGACAGCCAATTACCAACACGTTCAGTGAATCTAATGAATGCAAATCATAGCTTAAAGCTTGGTGGCTAAATCAAATCACTGCAGGGAAAACACTAACTCAGCCCCTGGGACAGGATTTTAAACTTTATCAGATCAGGTGTTTTTTATTACACCCATGCCTACATTTTACCACATTCATATGGCTGGATGTCCAGTGCTGTTGTCTGTGTGCGTGATTGTAACTAGAAAGTTTCTCACCAGCTCTAAACTGAAATGCCCCTTCTCCATCCACAGTAGGGAACTGGGTGTTGCTCTGCTGCTACAAGTTCCCTGTGAAGCAGGTTGTCCTTTAATCCAGATATGCTCACATATGGTGAAAGGGAGCATGGGGACACACAGGGCTACATGAATTAATACCACTTAACTAATATCCTGGGCTTTAGTCTCCCTAGTATTGGAAATTTCCAGTGTGTGGAACTCAAATGGACACAGCTGCTCTTCTGCAGAGGAAGATACATCCTGGGAGTCACCCAGACGGCTCTGGTCCATGATGTGCTCATTTTTAACCAGTTTTGCCACTGGAGGTTGGGTCTTCAGCTCTTGCATGATCACTTGATCTTGCTGTGCCTCATGTCCCCACCTGTGAGATGGGGACGACACTTCTGCCTGACTTCATGAGAAGAGAGGGACCTGTGAGGATCCTTGAGGACAAGAGTAATAGATGCCCGTAAGTACGTATGACCAACAGAAAGCAGCTTGAGATAGAACCTGTGTGCAGCCTGAGATGTCACAGATAGCTTTTCCCAGAAAGCAAGGTGCAACCGGGGTGCTGAGCACCTCTTCTGAGCTGTCCTAGGGCTCTGATGACTCCTGAGACGTCCAGCTCCAGGGTCTCCCTTCCTGGGAGATCACAGACCCCAGATCACATTGTTGGGGCAACCAGACTTGAAAATCAAAGCTCAACTTTTCTGTTCCAGCTCTTCCCCACTCCTCACCCAGCCCACTTCAGCAATGTACTCAGGGCAACGAGCCAAGGCCTTATTTTCTATCATGCTGTTACCAAGAAGGACGTGAAGCTTTCCAAGCTCAGGCTGATTGCATGTTTGTGCTGAGCAGTGCCACTGTTTACAGATAAACAGACCACGGTCCCATCTGTGTACTGCTCACGGAGCGGCGTGGGCTGGGCTGACCTCCTACTGCACCTCCCAGGTCTTCCGCTCGCCCTCCTTTCCACCGCTGGAGGTATTGCTGCGTCTGTTTTCCCTTCTGAGTCTCCCTGGGGAGGTGAACTTTAAGTCCTGCCTAAACTGTGCAGGGCTTGCTGGCAGAGACACCGCCTCGGCCCCGTGTCCAGCCAGACCCGCCAGGCTGTGTCCCCAGCCAGCGCTGCCCATGGGGATGGCCTGAGGGTGTCCTTGGCAGAGGGTGGACTGCTGCACCCTCAGGGTTGCATGGCTTCCAGATACAGATGCCACTGCAGACTCAGGAAGGACACCAAAGTCAATGCCACCATACAGGTCCAAAAACCAGGACCACAAAGATGATGAGGGGCCTGGAGCATCCCTCTTACAAGGAAAGGCTGAGGGACTTGGGTCTTTTTAGTCTGGAGACAAGAAGGCTGAGAGGGGATCTTATCAACATCTATAAATACTTAAAGGGTGGGTGTCAAGAGGAAGGGGCTGGTCTTTTTTCAGTGGTGCCCAGTGACAGGATAAGAGGTAACGGGCACAAATTGGAACATAAGAAGTTCCATCTAAACATGAGGAAGAGCTTCTTCACTTTGAGGGTGTCAGAACCCTGGAAGAGGTTACCCAGGGAGGTGGTGGAGTCTCCATCTCTGGAGACATTCCAAACCCGCCTGGATACGTTCCTGTGCAACCTGCTCTGGGTGGACTTGCTTTGGCAGGGGGTTTGGACTAGATGATCTCCAGGGGTCCCTTCCAACCCTATATCATTCTGTGATTCTGTGATTCAATTAGCAGGCAAGAGTCAACCAGCCTTGCCCAGAGCAGCTGCTCCTTTGGAATCCCCTCTGGCCCAGACAGCAGGGACACATGCCAGCGGACAAGTGGCAAGCAGCTTCTGCACTACCAAAGTAGTGCTCCAAGAAAGGACCCTTCCGCTGGTGCCAGAAGGCAGCTAATAGCTTGTATGCGACCAAGGACACTGCGGTGCTGTGGGAGTGGGCTATCTCCGGCATACCGAGTCACCCAAGTGCCTTTGCTAGCTTTCCCAGCCATCCCCAGGTTGGCTACTACTTGCCTAGATGCCTTCAAGGCAGCTTGATGAGGAAAATCCCTGTGGAAGGGGAATAAGAGCACATTCCCAGCCCAGCCTGCAGGGGAAGGATCCCGGACTGCTCACCCACATCTGAATGGGTAGTGTCTGCTCCCACTTGCGGTGTCCCTACCATCCTGTGGAAAACGCACAGAGCCTGCTGACCCATCCCATCCTTTACGTCTGCTGCTAATCCATGCTGTGTCAGCCGCTGCAAACGCCTGGTGATGAGATATCACACAGCCCAGTGCACGCCGTGTAGCTGGGAGACATTCACTGCTTGCTAAGCTGGAGCCTCTTGTTGTATTGCAGGCCAGAGAGCTTCTCATCCCTGGCTCCGTTTTAGAGGTAGGAAGCGAGGGCACCCCATACCAAGGGCAGATGAAGGCACACCACGGCGGGCGGTCGGCAGCAGGCATGGTGTGAGCGCCCTGACTCATGGTTTGAAGCTGGAGATGGGAACTGAGCCTAAATTGGGTTTAGCTCACCCAGTCAGGACTGAGATGACGCTGCTGCGAGGAAGCTGATGCCACTGGTGTCTGCGCTGGCCTGGATGCAGTGGGCTTGAGGGGAAGGTCACATTGCTGGGACCCCAAGGAGGTACACAAGGGCATCGCTGGGGGAAGTCCTGCTGCAGCCTCTGCTGGCACCAGCAGTGGGGAAGTCCAGGTAGCCAAAGTTCCCACCACCACAGGCAGTACCTTTCATGCTGGGTCAGCCAAGGATCCTAATGGAGTGAAAGCCAGCAGGATGTCTGTACTGGGGAAGACAACAGAAATGAGCATCCAAGGAGGACCATAAGTGGGCGAGGGATCTTCACTAACATCTCACACGCCGGGAGACAAACCAAGAGATGCCCCAGTTCCGCTGCATCTGACAATCCCCTATACATTTCCCAAACCTTCCTAACTAGTGCTGCAACTAGGAGTTTGGGATTTGAGGGGTTTAATGTAACTTGCCAAAGCAAGCAAACTCAAGCACAGCCCAGAAAATAATATGTTGAACCTAGCACTCAGGGGAAAGCTCCAAACACTGCAAGAATTTTTTTGTCTGTGGTTTGATAGCTCAGTGTTGGCCAGATCGCTTGCTGATCAAAAGCCTGAGGCTATTGGCAAGCCAGTGAAATTGTATGTGTGTATTTTCACTTTTCATTGCTCAATGAAAGTCAGGATCTCAAAGCCCAGGTATTTTCTTACTGACTGCTAGTGTAAATCAGTTAGTCTGAGCTCACTTGAGTGGCATGAATAACAGCTGAACGAAAGGAGAATTAGACATGAAGGAAAAGAAGAGTCATCTACTGGTCGTGCCATTTTGTACCAACCGAACAGGAAACTCATAACTCTGGAAGTGTAGAATAGGTATTCTGTGGAGTAATTAATTTATATAACAGTGGGGAGTAGTTTGTAGACTTTTAAATATCTTCTGGGCACATCGGCAAAAGTGTGTGCTGAAGACTGGATTCTTCAAAGGTTGCCTGAGGCCCAAACCAGGCTCCAGGTGTCTGCCCTGGGCAGCTCTTCACCAGCGTCCTGTACCGTCGAGCCCTAGGCCCCCCAGACCATTGCTTTTCCTTCCCCAGCACAGCTCAGGGTGTGGATTCCCTCAGCTGGCCTTTTTGGCTAACCAATATCTTGGATGATGCTAGTATTTTAACTTTCCGAATTCGTGAGGGAGGCTAGCAAATGATTTCTTATAAGCAACAACAATGAGCGATTTCCTCCATCCTGTGCTCCCTTTGATGAATGTTTTTTAAAATGTGGTCAGTGTCTGATCTTCCAGGTCAAAACTCCGCCTGCTTTTCCTTTAACTTTGCCCCAATCACTCCTTTGCCACCCACAAGGAGCAAACTCTGCAAAAACTCCAAGAGGCAGCTGGACACGTGCCGCATTCAGCCTTTCTTGGCAATGCTGACCACAGCAGCATTCTCCTAAGGGCTCATGAGCTTTTCTCCTCCTGCACGGAAAGGTACAACGGATTTACTGGTGAATCCATCATCACAAACCTTTAAGCAGGCCTTCAACTGGTGCATTTCATTTTTTGGCTTGTGTCTCCCGCTTCTTTACTTACAATGCAAGGCGTTTCACAGGCACTAGTCCCTTTGCATTTGCATGCTTAGTGGCCCTTGTGCATGCTCTCCCTACCTCTTTTTCTGACCCTTATGGAATGATTAGTGTCTCTCCTTGTTCATTATTAGTGAGTCACTGTAAACATTTCTGCTGGAACCAAAGCCGGCTGAAAATATTCTGAAAATGTTTCTCTTTTTTCGTATGCAAATGATGATTCATTAAAAATAAAGATTTGCAGAGCTGTTTGAGTTCCTGCATGCTCTGTGGGGTAGATTTCTCAAGTCTCTGATGAAAACTAGCCATAAAACCTACATCCATTTTACATAACTGGGAGGTGCTTTGAAAGTTCCTGGGTCCATGCAGCCCGGGTGCTCTGGACTGTGCTGACCTGCTGCCCTCTGCCATGGTCTGCTTTCGGTGGGATTGAGAAGGCGGGCTGTGTCCAGCTCTGCTCCTAGTTGCTCCCTGCAGTGGAGGAATGAGGATCCCAGGGCCTGCTTTGACCCATGCAAGCCCTTCAGTCTCTCCAGTTGCATCTTGACTTTTCTCAAACTGGTGAACGGGCGAGTGGTTGGGAGGTCGGTGCATTCACCAGAGATAACCTCATGCAGGGACATGAACCCAAATCTCAGTCCCATGTACATACCTGTTCTCATTTTATGTTGAGACAAGAGAAAGGAAAGAAGGAATTTGGCTCTCTCTCGTTATGTTTTTCCAAAGGTCTCATCTCTGTGCTGACACAAATAGGAATAATAGCATCTTTTGAAATCCCAAATCTTTTCACAGGAATGTGAAAAACGCTGCTTTTGTCTGTCTCCAGTTCACACCTTGCCAGCGGTAAAATTGTATTATTATGCACTTCCTCAGCAGAGAATTAAAAGTCTGTGATGGCATTATCAGGAGGGTCTCTCGTCACCTCTCACACTGGTATTGCTTTACTTATTTCTTTGAACAGACCTCTCTTTCCTGAGCGCTCCTCCTAGGGCTTGCTGTTTGATTTCTTTCCTTACTTTCACGGAGTCCCCTGTATTTTTAGTCATCTCTACTTTACCTTTGCTTCTCGGGAAATCACCTAGACTTACCAAGCTGTCGCAGATACTGTCATGCAGGAAGGACTATGACACATGCTGACGTCTTGCTGACTTCTTGAAGTGGCTTTGGGTCTTGCAGCAGCTGAAAATTGTCATTCAGTCTGATTTGAAACCATTGCCCCAATGTCCTGTCTGTTAACTTTTTGCTGGCAGTTTTGCTGGAGCTTCGCAGTATTTTGTTACACTTAAAATTTCATCGCCAGTTTTAGCAGACATAAACTGCAGACACTTCTGGACCCAACTGTGAGCTCTGATAACCTGGAGAGCTGATGTAGATCTATTTTGGTGTATAAATGACTGATCTGGGCCCTGCTTGCACCATCGGGAGAACTCCAGCATAACCTTACTTTAGGGGTATATTTGAGGAAAACAGTGCTTGACAAGTTGTGATGCTCCTTCCAGACATACCTGTCCCATCGCTCCCTCCAAGTCTGTTGTGTCAGGTTGCTCTTAACATCTTCAGCATTGCAATTTGTGTCCTTATTACCGAGCAGATGTCTTAGGAATATTGTCATTCAGGTTGTGCATCAGGCTGCAGGGTCAGTTTCTGAGCTCATTGTCAGAGCAAGCTTCCAGTGCACCATGTTCAAAATGGCCATTTTCTTGAAGCCTCTAGGAAATCTAGCTCAGAGAAGCCAAATACAAGTTAGCTCATCATCCATGTTCATCTTGGTGCCTTGGAAGCCCAAATGAATGCTGAGCCTTTGGCACGGTGACTCTCTTGCCTCCCAACAAATTATGACCTCTTTTTTTTCCATTTTTTGTCACATTGACTCAATTTCCTTGTGCAATATCAAGATCTGATGCTCTCACTTCTCACTCTGCTAAATGAGCAAGGCGCAAATGGGAATGGAGACATTCATCATCCCCATAGGGGAGATGGTTGCAGGTAGACCTCATAGAGGGTAGACCACCAGGGACCTCGTTCTCCAGGAAGCAACACCACCAGAGGCCCAAAAACACATGGGAAGAGAAAGCCCACTCATGGTGATGCAAATGCACCACTTTGGAGAATTCAGCACCTCGACAGTTAACACCGCATGTACAGTTCACAACCCTCTGGTGCCTTCCAAGTGTGGCTAATCACTCACAACCCTCCCCAGCCCTCCCGCCATTGGCCATTCTCTTTATAGCTCTACTAGAGCGTGTTCAAGTTTCTGTCAGAACCAGAAACACGCCACACGCTGCTCTAATCCCTTTAGCAGTGCACAGACTCAAGCAGCTCACCAATAAAAGGGTGAGTGCCACCCCTGAACTCCTCTAATTCGTCACAGTCAACAGGATTTTTTTCCCCCTCTTTCACAGCGCAGCAGTAACTTAACAAGCCTTTGATGCACCGGCTGGTCCCTGTCGCATCTACAGGCTGATGAAAGTGCTGAGGGCAGCAGCAGACAAGAGATGCTCAGCTACAGAGTGAAAACAAGCTTCCCTCTTAGCTGTCCCCATCATCCCACAGGCGAGGAAGAAAAGGAGGGGTGAGGAGATCTTTCCCAAACTGCCTCGTATCACCCTTAAATTAAATATTATTATTAAATAAATTAAACATCTCTCTAAATGCAGGTGGGGTGCATCTGTATCCTACAAGGCAAGAGGCTTCCCTCATGCCTCCCACTTCTTCCATCCCCATCCTCTGGCAGCATGGCAGGGAATAAAGCGCCCTCAGTCTGGTTCTGTTGTCCTGGCAGAGCAGCAGGGTCTGGGACTCCCCAGGTCATCCCTGTTAGTTTTACAATTCGTAAACGCTTAGACAGATGGGCCTGGCTAGTCCCACAGAAATGCCATACAGGATACAGCAGGGGCCCTGCTGAGCAACATATTTTTTCCTCTATGCCTTGCGAATCACAGCCAGCAGTGAGTACAAGCAGGTTTTTTTTTCCTCCTGTGTTTAGGAAATCTCTCTGCCACGGCTGACGAAGAAGGAAGAGCTGAGTATGCTTTGGGTGTCAGCATGAAGGTGCCTGCTCAGCTTGGAGCCACTTCTCAGGCACAGAAATAACGTGGCTCACAAACTCAGCCAGCAAGACCCTTGCTTTCTTCAGAGAAGGCACAGTGATCCCAAACAGCTTCCTGAAAATAAAAGAGGGCTGTGGGCCCACTCTGCCCAAAGTTCTGCAATAGGTCCTAGCAGTTACATGTGTGTGTTTGTAGGAAGACATGCTCATCAGCTATGAGTAATGGATGGGATGTCTGGGAGGCCAGGATTTTTGAGGCCATGCTTGAAGTCCCATCTGTGCAGTTTGCACCAGTCCTGTTGACCCTCATCAGCTGCCAGCCTTTGCCATCACCCTTCTGCCTGGCCAAACCCTTCAGGATCATCTAACTCCCCTCACCTGCCCATGAGCCTCAGTGGCTTTGGGGAGAAGACAGAAGGTAAAGCTCAAGAACAAATTTTCCTGTGGATTAGGGGAAGAGAGCAGAGAGCAGAAAACCTACCTGGATGAAGTTGCTTCTCCAGGTGCATGTAGATTTGTAACCCCTGGGGGACCAGCTTCGGGGAGGGGACACGGTGCTTTTGGTGCCCCCCAAAAGTTCCGTTCAAGGTCACTTGTCCATGTAAGCAGCACTGCAGCCTGTCCCTGTGGGGTGTCACTTTGGTACTCCCATCAGTACATGCACACACACTCTTTAGTGCATCCAGGTATGGCTGTGTTAGCTTTTAATCCACCCACGCAGGTCTCATCTTGCCAGGAAGTCCCTCCAGGGGTATTTGGTGCTCCCCACAAAGCGCAGTGGTGATGGGGGATGCCTCTTGCTCCGCAACTGCCATTGCCCAGCTTGTGTGTGTGCATCTGTGTGTGTGCACAGGTGTGTCACAGGAGTGGCCGAGTGGCTGTGAGCCTGTTGGGGAGTGCACTGAGAGTCTCTGTAGCAGCCAGAAACCAGGGTGAAAGGGTGGCTTAGAGGAGACACACTGGTTTCTCAGAAGCAGTGATGCAGTTCCACTTTCAAGCACTGACAAGTCTGTTTTAAGGGTCTAGGAAGGATTGTGCACACACACGCTATGTTTATGAAGTACACATGCAGTTAAACACTAGTCAGGATGGCGCTTTTCCTTTCAGGATGGTGACCCTGTTCTAGGGAAACTGATGAAACCCTACAGGAGGGAGATCTGAGTCATGAGAGCTTCTCATGGAAACTTACTTCCTGGCCTCCTTTTTGCTGTGCGCTGAGAACAGAAGATGAACTAAGGCATGGCGGAGGGAAGCTGCAATAGCATGAGCTCTCTGGAGCGTGGTAAGCAGTTTTCATTCCTATAAAACATGCGGTCTTCCAGTATCAGTCTTTCCTGCCTCTGATTTCTCCCCTTTGCCCTCTTCACTCCCAGCCCGGCTCAGGGAGCAGCCTGTGGTCTTTGGTCACACATCCATTCAGTAACTTGCAAGGTCCCATCATTTATAATTCTTAGACACACAAGCTGCCACTTTCACATACGGAAATTCCCAAAGGTCAGAGAAGGGAAATGGTTAATTCCTTTTATTCAATGCCTAACCTCCCCCCTCATCCCCCACTTCCCACCCCCACCCTGTGTGAACAGGAAGCTTGAAAAGGAAAAGCTTTCTGAATCCAGCAGCTGGGAATGGAGGAATCCTGGAACTTTATGTTGCAGAAGCTCAGAGACAACAATAAAGGTTTCCCCCCCTTCCAAAGAGCAAGTATATATATAAAAGGAGTTATCTCTTCAAACAAACACATGGGGGATGGGAGGGGTCAAAATCCCAGCAGGCAAGTGCTGAATTGGCTAAAGCTCCAGTGAGAGCATGGGTAGACCTGACCAGACCTGACCGTATCACAAGCCTAGTAAGTTGGAAAAGCCAGGGAGAAGCCTAGCTAGGTGATGCTCGTACAGGTGTGCTTTGCACCTTGCTCATGTCTTGTTTGCATTGCTGAGAGACACGAGCCCAAAAAACCTCCTTCAGATGCTAAGTAATGTGGAGTGGACCTGAAGGCAGCATGCGGGGATGTTGCTTTCTTTATAAGACCAGCCCCAGACACCAGCTTGCAGCCCTTTCAGGTGGGGAAATCAGGGTGACTGAAATTTTAGCTACCTTTGGATTTTTGCCAACCTGAACAGAAAGATGAGGATGAGGGTGATTTGCTTATAAAGTACCAGAGTGCCTGCCAGGACTAACGGGAAGCCAGAGTCGTGCCCCAAGGAGTTTACATGCTAATTGAAAGCAGGAGCCTGTTAAAACAACTTTCCAAGAGTCTGGCACTGCAGAGCACATGCCTATGCTTTCGACACTGTGGTAGAGATTCTTAGAGATCCTTATGGAGAGTGTTGGGATGCCACGAAGTTTCAATGAGTAATGTGAACAAATAGTCATCTGAGAGGCAAAGATAACAAGCTCAGTCACGTACTCTGTGCTGCGGGTGAAAGAAGAATGAATTTGGCATGAATAAGGATTTGGAATGTATTTTCCCACTTGCAGCACACATAGCCCCAAATCAAGGATCTCTGAGCCCAGTGGTCAGAAGGAGCTGCTAAAGTTATTCCCATGGCCCCTCTGTGAGTGTCCACATGTACTTGCACACACTCAAGCAGGAGCACACCTCCGGCAGGTTTACAGGGGTGCAGGTGCTTTTGGTGGAGTTTCACCCTGCGAAGATGGAGTCTGCTGCTGTGACCCAGACCCGCTGCAGCTTGGAACCAACCGGGCACCGTGTCCTTTAATCCAACTCAAACGTGATCAGCTGTAGGGTTTGTTTGTTTTTTTTCAGAAACTAGACTGAGGCGCTCTCAAGTTCTGTAGCCTGTCACCAGAGTGATGCAAGCAGGAGCAATCTACTCTGGCAGCTTTATCAAAATTAATTACTGCTTCAAAAGCCTGCTCTAGGCTAGCTCAGATGAGCACCGGCAGTTACGTGGCAACAGGAGCGGCAGGGACCTTGTGCTTTATTTCCCTGCTGACCCCTTGCACAAACTGTGTCACCACTTCATGGGGGTGTGAAGAGCTGAGGGCTCCTCGGGGGAAAGAGGTACCTGGGCCGATGTTATTCCACAAACCGGAGGGCACAGCCTGCCCGAGGGCTGCACAGCGCTTCGCTGTCTCGTCTTTCAAGACCTCAGGAAGATGAGGGGTATGAGAACTTACCTTTTTTTCAGCCTTCGTGAAGTAGGTTGATACACGCAACCATTGCCACCAGTGGCACTTAAATCTAGTGGCAACTTTGTCCTGTGAGTCGCAGAGTCCTGCCGCTCCCACGTTTATAGGCTTCCGCAACTGGAGGAGGCAATAGGAAATAAAAACATGATCCAGTGGCCAACTTACACCATCCCTCTGCATTTGTAACCCTAAATCTCCTTCTCAAAGATCCAAAGCCTTGTTTGCTTTCAGCTTACAGTGATATTTATCAGAGTCTTCAGCTATTCCCCCTTTTGAACCTTTGGATATTCTCCCCTCCTCACAAATTAGGGGCTCACATCTGCATTATTGAATGCTGCCACTGCCAGGAGGCGATCAAACCATTAAACTCTCAGACCTGCTGTGTCCCAGGGGAGCTCAGCCCGGACTCTCCTACACGCAGCCCACGCCAGACAACCCCAATGCCATCCCTCCCACCGCGAGAAAACAGAAAGGGGCATTGGCAGCGCCAGCTCCCCTCCAGCATGCCCTGCTTGGGGTGGCCCTGGGGACCGTGGCCAGATGGCATAGCTTAGAGCAATCCCACCCCAGCCCCAAGGCACTGCTGGCAGCGCGTCAGCCCGGGATCAGACCACAGTGAGCCCCCTGCTCGGCAAGAGCTGTCAGCCTAGGAACGAGGAGAGCATTTTACCTGGCCATGGCCCCCCCCTGCCCAGTGCAGAAAAGTCACAGGGCTTTTCCTCCCCACCACAACTATAGGGCCATTTACCTATTTTCCTCACACCAAACCCTATCTGACACAGACCTGTGGCTAATGGGGCTGTGTGCTCTCCCGTCCCCTTGCCCGGTGCATTGTTTTCCCATCCATCCACCAGCACTGGGTCCGTCCATCCATCCATCTGCAGGGTTAGGATCCACAAATCTCTGAGGGCAGGCAGCGTCCTGCTGTGTTTAAAGGGGAAGTAGTAAATGCTGCCTGAGTCACTGTTGATGTAAATACCGCATCATATTTGACAACTGCTCTAAGGCAAGGCTTCATTAGTAGTATTTTGCGATCTGACTTCAGGGGCTGCTTTCTGAAGTTTTCCCTTTTTTTCTATTTTTTTTTTTCTTTCCCCACTCTCTTGTTTGTAACATCCCCTTTGAACTTGTGACAATAAAATTTCCTTCCCCAGCGATTTAGTCCTTTTCCACTTGGCACGCATGGACATTTTCCCTGCTGTTTCTATGGAACCGAAGTCCCCATGAGTCCCTTTTGTTTACTTCCTTGCAAGTAGCTGAGCATCGTCGGTGAGGTCAGAGGGAAGGTGCGTGGCTCTGGGAATAGCGAGAGCGATGCTGCCAACACCAGCAAGCTGTAAAATTAACCTGCCTTGACACCTATCTCATTTTCAGGCTCTGTCTTTAAAGATGCCGGGGTTTATATGTTTCCATCCACTGCCACACTTCCCGATTTCAGCTGGCACCTGAAATGAAAGTACCAAAATACTATGAGAAAGTCATAACATTTGTGCAGTAGCTAAGCCAGCAAAAATAAGGCTGATGAAATGCCTCACTTCAGGAACAAGTCTGATAACCTTTGGGAGACAGGACTCCTGTTGTGCCCTCTCTGGCACATCATTGTGGCACCGGTCGGGTGGGCCAGCTGGGCCAGCTCCTGCCTGTCCCACCATTGCCAACGTTCCACTGGGGCTCACCAAGGCCAGGGCCCAGGAGAGCAGCTCATACCACCCTCACATCCAGCCAGTTGTTTGGTTTGTGGGAAGCTGGGGGGGGATTAAATGGAGATGTTTTCCTGAAGCATCACTGGTCATTGCTGGAGAGGGGGTATCGGATTTTTGGGGCAAGTGGTTTTGTCCCATGTTGTGGATATTCTGCTTCTAAAGGACCTTCCTTCTGCAGTCAGAAGGTGCTGCACAGCCAGTGCCACCCGTGTGCTATGGGGCAGGAGCCTCAGAACTCAGCATAGATCAGCACCGCTGGCTGAGCAACACCAGCCACCGCACTCCTGGGTTAAGCTTGATCAAATTTATCCTCAGATTTATCCAGGAAAGACTCCTGACTATAAACAGTCCAAACAGGATGAATGTGAGGAAACCCGTCATTTCAAACCCCTTCTGCTATCTGAAACGGTCTGGAAACCCCTCTCAAATCTGATGCTGGGAAAGTGTTAAATAGTCAAGTGGGTCTCAGTAAAGCAGGTGAAGTGAAATCCACCGGCAGCAGCCTGCAGGGACGGGGGGTTTCTCCACCACTGTACCAGGTGGCTGCACAATACCCCGCGATTAGCACCCACCCTCCCCGGTCCTGCTGCTGCTGGCTGCGGGGACAGGTGACTGCAGTTAGCAGGGGACCCCTCATGTTGGCTTGGCTCTTCTTACACGGCAAGGTCTTTTTTAAACTTTCCCTGGGAGGGGGGAGAAGGGTTGTTTCACTGCCTCCCCATTTTGTACAATGGAGTGGTGCCTGGTTTGCGAACCCACAAGCAGAGGAAGCTGTTGTACCTGGCTGGTTTCAAACTTCCACGGAATCACGGAATTGTCAGAGTTGGAAGGGACCTCTAGAGATCACCTAGAGAGTATCTTTTTAGAAGGGAGGTGGGGATGGGGAGGAGACACGCTGCCAGTGCCAGGCTGGGTCCCTGCCTACAGAGGCAGCCCAGCATGGAGCCAGTTCACCCCTGCAGAAAAGCTTGCTTGGCCCTTTGAATTAGCGTTTCCATTTGAAATATGCATTCATTTTGCAAAATACAGTGAAGAAAGCTAAATAGAAAGTTTCCCCTTGAAAACATTTTTGTTCATGCTCTTCCTCACCTCCAGCTCTGGCTCTCCTGTCCCTCCCTCCCTCCTAGTTTTTAAAGTGAAGGAAAGATAAATAACCTGAGAGAAAGTAGGACATCCGCCACCCTTCTGACTGCAATGTTAATAAACACTTTTCATTAAAAATCACCTTAGAAATAGACAATTGTTTTGACATCAACAACAACAAAAAAATCCTTATTGTCATGTGTTGTCCTGTTGCCATGGAACCCCTGCTTTCCAGGGAAGAAATATGCACATATGGAAACCCTGGTGACTGCTCTTCAGCTCTGCTTCAGGGACTTTTTGATTGCAGCCACCTATCCCAGGCAAACTCAACTTCCCACCACCCATGGCAAACCCCTGAAGGTGGTCAGGGGATGGAGCTCCATATAGGACTTTCTGAGGACAGCCGTACCAGTAGCATTTTGTTGTTTACAGCCAGCGTAAAGAAGGAAATGTTCAGCCTACATCCACAGTGAGGTGGAAGCAGGGGTATATGTTGCATATAAACTAATCTCAGTGCAGGAACAGGTGGCCAGAAGACTCAAGGTGACTTTGGTCATTCTGAACACCAGCTTTGCAGGTGCATACACGATGGAGCTTCACCCTGCCACACACGGGGCCTGAAGGATTGATTCCCTTCTCCTTGATGAAGACCTGACTGTAGCACCGTCTCCAGCCTGCCAGGAGCAAATTGGGCTGGCAGGGCACTGCCACGTGCTGGTCTTCTCTGCCCAGCGGGGCTCAGTGTAACGGAGAGGGATCCCAAGCCTCCCAAAGCATCTCTCCAAGTTGGCACATGCAGCCTGGGTCATGAGGCTGCTTAGCTTTCAGAGAGTGGCACACCCACCAGGGATGTAAAATTGAATTTATTCATGCAGGGCTCATTCCTAATCATAGAATCATAGAATTTTCTAGGTTGGAAGGGACCTTTAAGATCATCTAGTCCAACCATCAACCTAACTCTGATTAAAAAAAAAAAATCACAAAAAACCACATCACTAAACCGTGTCACTAAGCCCTATGTCAACCCGTCTTTTGCTCAATCCTCCAGGGATTGAGCCTCAACTACTTCCCTGGCAGCCCATTCCAATGCTTAATAAACCTTTCAGTAAAAATTTTTCCTAATATCCAATCTAAACCTCCCCTGGCACAACTTGAAGCCATTTCCTCTTGTCCTATTGCCTGTGACCTGGGAGAAGAGACCGACCCCCACCTCTCTAAAGCCTTCTTTCAGGTAGTTGTAAAGAGCGATAAGGTCTCCCCTCAGCCTCCTTTTCTCTAGGCTGACTAACCTCAGCTCCTTCAGCCTTTCCCCATAAGACTTACTCTCCAACCAGCTCTGTTGCCCTAAATCACAAATGTCTGTGCAGTGCCCTCCACAGGGGCACAGATGGCCAGTGTGGTACAGGGGCCCTTCTTCCCACAACCTGTGGGCACCAGAAGGGATGAAGAGTTCAAACATTTATATCTATTCAAGAGAAGATAAAGTGAGGTCAGACTACCCCTGTAGTTCACTTCCTAGAAGTGGAATTAATCTACTCAGGACTAACAGTCCAGTATTCCAGCCTTTGTGTTGCCAGCCTGGCTTAAAGCTGGGATGCTCACACGTAACACATCACCAGGTTCCTCATCCCATGGGCAAGTACTGCATTGCTGAAGTAAACAGGGAAGATGCAAGGAATAAAAGCTCTGCCAAGAGAAGCTGTGTCTGGGTTAGATGAAAGGATAAGAGAGCAAGGAGGGGCAGTGAAAGATACCGCTGAAACCTAAATTCCACCAGATCTTCCATACTACAGCTGTGCACATGACACAGTTGGACACAAACTGCAAGGCATCAAGTTCTTCCAGATTAACTTCAGAAAAACACAGTGTTCTGTACCTTAAAGATTAAAGCAGTTTGGTGATGGAAATAGGAAGCTGCTGAAGAACCAATGTTGCTTTGTATCAGCTCTTGCAAGAGTATAGCAATGAAAGACTTTTCACTTCCTGAGTTCCTCAATATACTTCCTCTTACCTAATTTCTTTGTTATGTGAATACAATTTCTGTTCCCATGAACAAGGAGGATGCTTCGTTTTCGTTTCCAAACATCATTGGGAAGCTGAGTTTACAGTTTCGTTAGTAATTCCATTAGGTCTGGCTATTGTGAAATGGAAATTTTTTATTTTTGTCATCATAGTCTTCAAATTCCTACCTGCTGGGTAGGGTGGGACAGGAGGGACAATGTTGGCAATGTCCGGGCGCCTTTGGAGTATAAGCTTATTTTTAGAAATTACCTCACTATTTACAGACCTAAATCCAAGTGATTTTCTCAAATGATTAAGACCAGACCCTCAAAGACAGATACTTCATTTTGAGAGAAATCAAAGGGATTACGCGCTTTTTTTTTCATATGGTTGGCCATAAGTCCCTCTTGAAAACAGAGGACAGCTCTGAATCACATAGGCACTTTCGCAAGCCGAACTCGAGAAGCCCAACACCAATCTCTGTCGTATCGGCAGAAGGCCAGAGTAAGCGCAGCAAGGAGTTGGACCAGAGCTAAAGCCAAGGGGAGGAAGTCCAACAGCTTGTTTGTGTTCTCCGGAAGGCGAGCATAACTCACTAAACAAATGTCAGGAGGGGTCACATCCCGCTCTCCTGGAAGCCAGAAGGGAATTAACCTGAGAAGAAACCCATGTCAGAGATGAAACACAGGAGGCTGAATTTTAAAAATGTAAATGGATGATTGAGCGCGTAACAACAGCAAAGAAAAACATCCAGGAGCTGTTGCATCAGGGCTTACTACTTGCGAACTGTGTTACCGAGTGTGCATGTCTCTTCTTCGCAGAGCATGCATACACCTCAAAGGGTCGCAGTTGCCTGCCCCTCTTTGCAAATGAGCCCCACAGGGCTCCTTGGAAAATACACTGTCTAAATCCCTAAAGCAACCAGCTGCTGGAATTACAGCATTTGTGTCTGAGCCACTCTGTCTTCTGCTCAGAGCCCCCTTCCATCCCTTTGGTTCTCCCGTGTGCGTGCACCTGCCTTGCCATTACCCTTTCATGAGCCCCTGTGCACCTGCAGAGGCTCTCTTGCAGCTATTAGCCCTTTGAACTGCGTGACACGTGGCCTCAACGAGAGCAGGGTGGTAACCATCCGTGGGGATGGCTGATGCTGTAGGGCTGCTGTGCAAGTGCAGCGCTCAGAAGAGGAGGCAGCAGCAGAGCCGAGGGGGAAACCCCCTTCCACACCACATCACTGACAGGAGCACATCAGCTCGGGGAACAGGGGGACCATTCTTATCTCCACAGCCATCCCCAGGGACCCAGAGGGCAGAGGATCAAAACTATTGCATCTATTTCTTTTTTTCTGCCACAGCTGAAGCAGAAATAGATTGTGGAAGTGCCCCAGGTTCCTTCAAGAGCGTTGTCTGATGGGTGGTGAGCTCTGGGTGGAACTGCAGCTGGAAGAAGAGCGTGGGAACTGCAGACGAGGCAACTGCTGCGGGCAGCACATGTGTGGGCTGAGACCCAGGACTGATCTTGGTGCCTTGCTCTGATCCAGGTTACTCTGCAGGACTTGGTTTGTGCTGTTACATTGATGGTTTCACACAAACCCACGTGTTGGAGCTGGGGGTGGTTCCCCAGAGGCTGTAGTGTAAAGGATGGGTGTAGAAGAGAGATGATTGTTTTCTGGTTATCCTTAATCCAGTCTAACTGCAGGTTGTCAGCGGACCTGGTGATCTCCTGCATCGTACATAGGGGTGTTGTTGTGGCAGTGTGATTCAGATTCACTTGTTGATCCAGCAGAAAACTAGTTTACCAAAAAAAGAAAAAATGTCTGTCCTTTCTTTCTCTAGCCTCCAGGATTACAACTTCCAATGCAAGGGAGGCTCCAGAAACGTACGGCAGGAAGAGCAGGACCACCCCTTTCACCAGCAGCCCATGGTCAAATCAGATTAAGTCTAAATGGGAAACTGCACCCTGAGGGTCAGCAGATATTACTCCTGGTCATTGCACAGCCCAAGTCCCCATTGTTCATGTCTATTTTGCATGGGTGTAACCCTACTGGTACTAACACAGTTACTTCTGCTACATCTCTACAGGTCTTGGAGAGAGGTAGAGGCTCACTGATTTAAAAGCATACTGTCTGAGCTTGAGCCCTGAATCGCACAGAGGATTGGCCATAACAGAGTCAAAATGAACTAGCTGAATTAAGCCACCCAGAAGCAAAAACTAAAAATCACCTCCCAGTAAGTAAAAGGGCAAGTTTGAAAAAAATGAAAGCTTGTAAGCATTGATAAGGAAACAAGAGCTCCAGGGGTAAAATAATCAGGAATAGCCTTATAGCACGAATGCTTTATCTACAGATCTTATGCTTGGTGTTATTCAGGTCATGATGCGCTGTCAATTCTCTATGCAAGAGCAAAAAAAAGTGAACCATCAGGATGAGCTAAGAAACCACCCTGTCTGTCCTCAATTCTGGCTGGCAGCGCAGGTAATGATTTATTTTCATTTCTGTGTATTTCGTGTCCATCTGGTCAATATTCCCAAGAATAAGAGCCCGAAGAGGAATTTCAGTGACAAAGCAGTCAGACAAAAGAGTAGGGGGTAGGGTCCCTCCTTACTGACCAGTCCCAGGGTGTTTGCTGGTGGAAGGGAGGTGCCGATAACCTGGGCAGATATTCAGGCTTCCGTTTGTTTTGCTGCCCCACTTAATCCTTGCAGTGGCTGAAGCCAGCAATGCTTCAGTTAGATTAATGAGCCAAACTAAAACAAACCCGCAGGCTTCGAGTACAGGCTCTCCTGTTTAACACTGTGAGGTCCACTACCAAGAACCGCAGAGTTCAGATACAGCTCACCATTAGGAAGCCCCTTTTTCCCCTCTTTCAGTTTTTCCACAGTGACGGAGGCCGTGACACAGCTGGGACTCTGTGTCTCCCCTCGGGTCGGGCAGGGAAGGGGCTGAGCTCATTCAGGTTTTTGCCTCCTGCTGCCACCACGGTCTCCTTTCCCAAGGGGCTCTGAGAAATGCACAGCAGCTCAGCTGGCTTCAGGGAGCAACCGCTGGAGGAACCCAGCACAGAAAGTCATTGTCTTGGCCTTACAAATCCACCACTAAGCAAAAGCACGTCTTTAGTGTTTGCATTTTAGAGTGGCTGTTGCTGTTTGCTCATGATGGTAAAAGATTTTCTCTGCGCTTTGTCTATGGTATATTAAGGGGACTAAATCTCCCCTTCCTGTGTTCCTCAGAGATTCTGCCCAGATATTTTAGGAAATCCCAGCATGGAAGACTTGTGAAGCAGAAAGCTGAGTTGCAGCTGAAAGAAGAAGGGATGTGAGTAATGTGAGTAAAGGCTGTGAGTAAACAAAAACCCATTTTTAAGAGAGACTAAAAAAAATTCATCTCAAGGAAGAAAGGGGGAAAAGGGAAGGAAGGAAAGGAACTTCCCTCCTGCCAAGTGCACACGCCAACCTCCCACTCTCTGAAAAGCATAACTTCTCATCAAAGCAAAATGAAAGGCTCACAGCTGAGCTAAAATAAAGACATCCATGAAGACATCCACTTCTGAGATAGTGCTTTGAAAAATGCCAGTAGAGACAACTGCTCTTCACACCAACAAAGGCGAAAAGAGACTGCCTGTAGTGCAGGAGTCAGATAATCAGGGGGAGAGCACAGGAAAGGCAACTGCAATAGCTGGAGAGTCACTATCAACTAATTTTGACTGTAAAAAGGATTACTGCAGCTTGGCAAGATTGCTATGATGCTGCAGAAACTATTTCATAGAATGAGAGATTGGTTTGGGTTGGAAGGATAATTCAGTTCCAACCCCCTGCCCTAGGCAGGGACACCTCCCACCAGACCAGGTTGCTCAAAGCCCCATCCAGCCTGGCCTTGAACACTCCAGGGATGGGGAATCCACAACTTCCCTGGGCAACCTGTTCCAGTGTCTCACCACCCTCACCATAAAGAATTTCTTCCTGATATCTAGTCTAATTCTCCCCTCTTTCAGGTTAAAACCCCTTGTCCTGTTGCTACACTCCCTGATAAAGAGTCCCTCCCCATCTCTCCTGTAGCCCCCTTTAGGTACTAGAAGGCTGCTACAAGGTCTCCCTGGAGCCTTCTCTTCTCCAGGCTGAACAACCACAACTCTCTCTCCTATTTGAAAGTGCCCATGATGGGAGCACAATTCCTTTCTCCTGTAAATATGTCATTATCCACGGCAAAGCACGGCCAGGTGCTCTGTTATTGAGATCTTCTTGCCTGAAGCTAAGGAGACAAACCCAAGAGAAGAGAAAGCAGCTTCTGTCCCACTGGGTGTTTCACCTACACTCAGGCTAGGAACTCCAGCATACAATTTCCACGCGTGTGCTGCGAGTGGGCTCTGGCTGCCAGCTCCACCTGTAAGAGGACGCTCACCTGCAACCATGTCACACCTCTGCATGGTCTGTGAGGTGCCCACAGGATGTGTGTCTCATCAAGGAGAAGCCCCCAGGGTCACACTACTGTCTCTCAAGCTGCCTTCATCTACCTAATGAGGCTACCCAGGGGCTGGGGAGGCACCCACCAGGGGCAGCAGGAGGGAGGGGAAGCAGCCCCACCAGAGGTCTGCATTACCTGCAGCTTGTAGATTCAACACACCCAGCTGAGAGGGAGGCACAGAACTGAGAAGCTGGGAAAGCAGCATGGGCTGACCTTCACGGCACCACTAGGGAAACCCCGGGAGTTTTATAAAGAGCAAGCAATAAAAAAATCCTCTGAAATCTCGTGAGTTCTGTCTTCCCTAGTAAATTCTTTGCTCATAGGATTCTCCAAACCTGTGAAAATCTGTGAGACTGCCTTCCGCTAGTGTAGTAAAGGAAACTTGGGGGAATTTCCCCTGTCATGCTGAAACTCAGGGACCACTTAGTGCATTACGATTTGGCAGATGCAGCTCTGAGAAAAGAACTCCCTCTCTTTGCATCAACTCAGTGCAATTCCACCACAGCCAGGAGACTCTGGAAAATAATGAAATGGGAATCAGGCCAAAATTTTCCTACAAATGGAGTGCTATGTTCATTGGACAGTATCTCTCATGCACTGGTGTAAATCAAGATGTATATTTCTTGCAGATAGCATGAGGAGCTGACGTGGAGGAAGATCAGATCCTGGATATAACTAACACCAGAAGCTGCATTTACGTCAGCCAGAAAAGGGTGTCTTTGCCTGGATATTGTGTTCAGGGTGTTCTGTATCTCTGAGGTTCTATTTTCCTTTTCCTAACTATAAAAATTATAAGATGAGATTAACATAAAGATAAGAGGCGAGTAAAGCAGCGCCCTGGCTGAGCCAAGGGGGTTGGCACTGAATATCTGCCAGCTTCGAAACTCCTTCCCCTTCCTCCTCCCTGCCAGAGGGTCTTCAGGGCAGCAACGTAAGGCAGTGCTGCCAGCATTCCCCCAGGACCTGTAGTACACCTGCCCCTCGGACACTACCAAAAAATGGCCTTTTCCCGAGACCCAGCTGCTTTACAAACCTTGTTTGGCTCTTGAGCACCATCGTGAATCTCTGAAGCAACCCAGCTGAAGCCAGCTGAACTAAACCTGCACCAAATCTCTGGCAGCAAGGGCCAAAGTCCACCTTCACCTTCATGGCACCAGGGTACAGGGTCTCCATTGCAGCTTTTGCTGACTGAAGCAAAAGGGCTCCTCATTTAGGGCAACCCTGCTCTGAACTGGCAGGAGGCTGGGCACAGGACACTATGTACATGGATGCATCCAGCTCTGGACCATCCAGACCACAGGAGAAAAGCCTGTCCAAGGGAATCCAACGCATCTGCTGGTACAGGACCACGTGGATGCACTCGCAGCCTGGAAGGGAACGCGGACCCAGGGTACAGCACAGGGGAGTAGCCAACGACTCCCAGGGACAGCACTACAAAGCAGCACACTGTAACCCCCCAAACCTAAGAAGTGATGACTGTGTTGATCTTCCGTATTAAAAAAAAACAGCTTTCAGGAAAGCAGAAGACCAGAGAAGGAGCCACTTAAATCAGTATATCTACTCATGAGAGTCTGACTCCTTCAGTTCTAGAGAGGACACAGCTGTGTTATTTTACTACCATGGTTTGGAGATTATTTATATTGCAGAATACAATTTTTAACTCGCATTTCAGGCATCTGTGTTTACTCTGCTGGAAGCAGGTCAAGCTAGGAAGTGTTCTAGTTCATGCTGACACGTACAGAAAGTTGTTCCCTGCTTCTACTGAGAGCCTCTGAAAAAGAAATACAGCAGTTTGGAAATAACTCTTGAAGTGAGAACTCCCTCTTATTTCTTCATGTTAGAGCACAGGAGAAGCACAGGGAATGGTAAGTCATATTGGCACGCAGAATTTGGACTGTCTGGAAATAAGGGGTGATGAATGGAGGTACCACACAAAGGAAGCACACTGTGTCCTCCACACGAAATGCCTTTGCATCTTCAAGCAACTTCTCTCTTGCCCTTGTTCTTCAAGTCAGAAGCAGTGAGAAGGAGAAGGAATCCTCTTCAGTGAAACTTGGTGTATCTGTGTCTGTATCCATGTCCACATCCATTCCAGGATAGAAACACACAGAGTTTAAAAATCACCTCCTGTGTAGGAGGCAGTTCCCCTCTGCCTTCATCACAAGCAAGGAAAGGACAGGAGGTGCCACGGCATCATCTGGCACAGCCCCGGGATGGAGACAATGCGGGTGCAAAACCAGGGGGCGAAACAAGAGCGGAGTGAGTGCAGGACTCAGCCAGAGCTTTGTAGGATGCTGGTACTAACACCTTCAATAAAACACATCTTTCATGTGTTTTAGCACTCAGCCACTGCAAGCCCTGTAGCTACAAGGCAAGGAGACTTCTGGCACCCCATAGTGTGGCCCTCAAGTGGACTTGAAAACGCCTGTGCATTTCTGGGGAGCTTCCCGCCAAGCAACTTGTGGCTGAGCAGTTCCTGTACTGCGTGGGCAGAGGGTCCCCTCTGCCAGGACCCTCTGGGCGCTGCTGGCACTCGGTGACCAGCACACACTCTTCCCAATGGGCTCAGCATGCCACTTGCAGAGCCAGAGATGGTCAGGCCATGAAGTCACAGAACCCTTCCTATGAAATCTTGTTTCTAGGCTACCGTCTCCTTGAAGTCCTTCCACTGAACAAATTAAATGTTGATTTACAGGAATGGTATTTGTTTACACGTTGTTATTATTGTTAGCAATTGGCCGGGGACAACAAAAGGTCTTTGCAGCAGCTCAGTCACACAAACGATTTCAGGAACTCAAAGATAATGGCACCACAAAGAAGCGTTCCCGTGGCCAGGGTGCCGGTATCAGCCGATGAGAAATGACAGCAATATATCCACCTCAGCAGAACTGCTATGTGCCACTCCAGAGATAAGCGCTCTCACCAGCCATTCACACGTCCACATATATTACATTTTGCTGCACTTTTCACTGGGGAAAATAGCCATAAGGAATACTGCTCTTCAGCCCATGTAAATGTCCATGTTTCAGAGATTTCTGAGGTCTCCCACAGAGATTAGGATTGGGGTGGTCCCCCACTGCCAATGATTCACACACCTCTGTCCCCAGTGCTCCCTGATGAAGATGTCACTGCCATCCTGGGAACTTGACGTGCATCTGTCTGTGCTGAGGACAGTCAGGAACTCCCAGGCAGTTAGATTAGGATTGAAGTATCTAGGAACATCTCACTAACTGCAGTCCTGCAAAATATTCCCTAAAGGGCTGACCCTGGGAAGCCAGTGCACCGTAGCTCTTTTCCTGGATCCTTATCTGTGGTCATGAACGAGGTTATACAAATTGCCACAACTGTGACACTCATGAATGAGCTCCTCAGCAGAGCTGCTAGCCTCCCTCCACCACGCTGGAGCTGCAAAACACGCACACACACACACACTCCCCACCAGATTTAAAGTTTTTGGGTTTGGGGCTCATGGGTGGCTGGAAACAGCACTAAGCAAAGAGAATCTATTTCGGACTCTGATTTGATCAGAGCATCTGAGGGGAGGAAAGGGATGCTTTTTGTCAGCCAGAAGTAAACACAGTTGAGGTTGTTGCACAGTAGCTCTCTCATCTTAGAGCCAAAGTAATCCCTTCACATGTAACAAGAGAAGAAAATATTACCCTGGCCTTACAACAGTATTTCTGAGTGATGCACATGAGTATAATACTGGTCTATTTTACCTGGACGTAAACAATACCAATCTAATTTACTGAGCTTGTTAAATCCATGTAGACCAAACATGCAGCGGATGTGTAGTGCCCACTGCAAATACCCCTTGGCTATGCTTCACTGGATCCCAAATCCTGAGGCTGCCAGGCTGCATATTAAAGAAACAGTAGGGAAAAGCATTTCACAGACCCTGATATACACCAGCCTTCCCAGGGACAGCCTTTATCTACTGTCTGCTTTCCTCAGGGGCTGCCTCTGAAAGACAATTTACTCTGCCAGGCGCCCACTGGCTCTGCCCAGCCTGCGGTGGAGCGGTGCTGTTTGAGAGCATAGTACCCCACCAAGACCCTCCTCCGGAGGGCATGGAGCTGGCAGCGCTCTGCTGGGAAGTCCCCCTCCAGGGGCTCTTAGCAGAGTGCTCTCCCATGCTGCAAACCAGCACACTCAGCAGGAGTCATCTGTATCTGGTGGTCTTTAATGTCTCAAAAAATCAAATTGCATGCAGGAAACAACCTGGGCAACTGTTGGGGAGGAGCATCTTTTTGGGGGTTGAATCGCCATTTTCTTACCAGGTGCCTAGTTTCTTTCCTTGTGATTTTCACCAGTATTTCTAGGAAAAATGTGTCTGTTCTCTATCCTCTACTTGGAGAACTCTAAAGACCAGGAAAGCTTTGGGGCATGCCTTCTCCAAACTCTTTTTTATATGGGGCTCTATTCTTTCTCAATAAATTGGACGTGCTTCCTCACAGAGAAGGTATAACTGTTAAAATACACGTACCTAATAATGACCGTGTTTGTAACGTAACAGCAAGAAGGTGATGAAGCTGTTTCAACTGAGGTTGTCCTATTTGCTAAAGTCAGGATGGACACAACTCCATGCAATGCTGGAAAACAGGCTCAGCAGCTGTTTGGACACTTCCAGACTACGTGGACAGCAACCTCTATTAGCATCCAGGGATAGCAGTAGTAGTTAATTAGCACAATAGTAGTTGTGCTAATAGTAAATTATAGCAGAATTAGCTTAGCTCACATAAACAGACGCTTCCATCTATTCAGCTGCATTACTTCATCCTGACAAGGGGAAACCTTACTTTCCCAGCTCAGTATCCAAATCACTCAAGATCAGGCCTGAAATATTTAATTCCAAAAGATGTCAGCCCTACATATAAACTTGTTTGCAGAGGACACCAGAAAGTCTTGAATCAGTTTTAAGTGATTATGGATCAGACTGCAAATAGATAATTCCACGTGGTGTCAGAAAGATGTTCCTCTCTTTTGGACCTGGCTAGCCCATAAACTCTGTAACATCCTCCATGCGGGCAAGCATTTTCACTGCCCAAGTAAAATTCCTCTGTCTCTCGGTTTGCCTGTTTAAACCATCATTCCCCTCTGCAATGCAATGCCCAGCATACAGGATAAAAAGAACTGTTCCCCTAAGTCAGCACAACAATGAACTCCACCACATAAACTTGCTCTGTCCCTGAATGTCCTGACTTTGCCTGTCTGTCCCACCCATTTATTGCAAAAATCACAAGAAAGAATATACAAGGTTTGGAGCCAGTTAACTGCATGGGCATACAAAATTGAAATGAGCAGCAAACACTGGACTCCAGGTCACAGAAAAACCTCTCCTCTGCCCTGTCACCCAATTGAAAATACTTCCCACAAACAATACAGAGTGTTGGCCGCTGCGTTAACTTCAGCTGCACTAAAAGGACACAATGATTTCTCTGCGACTTTCTCCAGCCTTTTGGCCCAAACCAGAACACTAAAATGTTGTAAGCCAAGTTCAAAAGGGTAATGGAGCTTCAGTGCCTAACATTCTCCGATCCCCTCCTTACTTCCTCCCAAAAAACCCAACAGCTTTGTATAAAGACAAAGAAGAGCATCACTGAAAGCACCCCAGAAAGGCAATCTATGAACTTCCGATGAGATGGAAGTGGGCAGCCCCAGAGAAGTTCCCTTCTTTGCTAAGACATCAGCTGCACCAGCTTCCTATCTCCCACAAGCAACTTCCTATCTCCCGAGAGCAGCAGGGGCCAGGGTATGTGGAGGACACCCATGGCTGAGGAGAAGGTTGGTACTCACCTAAAACCTACAGAAGTAAAGTAGTGATGGGGAGCTGCTTTGGATATAGCAGTAATGTCCTGTTCCCTGGAAACAGGCTGTGGGGATCCCGTAACTCTGCGTTCATCACTCATTGCATCTCAGATATATCCTGGAAAAGCTTATCCCTCCTTTTGCCACAGAGGCCTTCCAAAATTGGCTTTCTTCTTCCATATGTCCTTCCCCTCCAGCTCTCACATCCATGTGATCTCTTGCCAGCCATCGGTCATGAAGATTTCTGAGATGCCTCTACAACGAGTTGACCTACAAATATATAAAATACCAATATCATATAATACCTCTAATGAGCTATAAACAAATGTCTGGAGAAGGGAAATAGAAAAGCTGCTGGGTTCTGCTTACATTTCCTTGCCTGCCCCCAGGTTACTTAAAATGCCCCAACTGTTGTTCCAAGCTTAATTTATCAGCATAATATTAGGTTAGTGATTGTTCACAACCCTCCACATAAGATTACTCTCCTGCACTTGCAAACTTCAGTGGGACTCAAGCCACAGGAAACTTTTCCAACAATCTGTGCTGCCTGGCATCTGACCTCTGCATTCATTTTCCCAAGTGGCACACTGACCTGAGTACCAGCTCCTTTTCAAAACAAAGTGTAAAACACCCTATCTCTCCTTTAGTGAGGACACCAGAAGACACTACTTTGCCCTTGGCATTTCATACAACTTGCAAGTATCTTGCAGCAGCTCCTAATCTCTGCAGTTATCGTTTTGGTTTTTTTTTCCTAGCAGTCACTGCAGCTGAACAATTGAAAACTCCTGTAGAAAGCAGTTGGCAAGCTGTCAGTAAGAGAGGAACAACTTTTATAGCAAGTTCTTCCTTCTGCCTTTGATACTATGGACCACAGATGGTGGCACAACAGTCACCCACACCCAGCTCAGAGAAATCAAGTGATAACCCCCTTCCCAGATGCAGTGCAGAAGAGCAGCCCTCATGCTCTGCTGGCGCTTCCAGGCCCAGGGGTCTGAACCCATGCACCTCCAGGTCGCCTGAACACACCCAGACATCATGCCTAAAATAAGCTCTTCATCATTCCACCCTTCTCAGGTCTGAACCCAGTCCTCTGTAAACTGCTCCTACCTAGGTTCTGTTTCAATGGCTCAGCAAGTCGGCATTGTACATGTTGTCATCTGGCTTGTCCCTGTCAGGTACCCAAATTTCTCCCACTCTCCTGATTTCCACTCTTTTCCCGCATTGACAGGGCGCCTGTCCAAGTGATCTGCCTCCATCTCCTGTGTTTCCCCTGGCAATAACTCTGGAGGAATTACTGGCCATTCTTCTTCCCATGTGTCTGTTTGAGATGTTTCTTCTCCTCTTACTCAAAGCAATGCCTCTTTTAGGAAGCATGATGTCTTAGGAATGCCCTGTCACTCCGGCAGCTCAAAGGCAGCTTCTTGGTCATTGTGACCCTGGCAGGTCCCTCAACTCTCCTTCTCTTTCCAGTTTGAAGAGCTTCTCTGTTCTCCAATTTGCATCCTTCCTAACCACACCATGTGTATAACCTCTTCCAGCCTCACATCTGAGACTCCTGCATAATGATGAGTGTCTGTAGATGTTCCTCCCCATTTTAGTTTGCCCTGTCTTGTTTTGTTCTCAATCCAACAATCTCCCCACACACATTTTATCCTGTGGTCTATCCTATCCCAAATTTCATCACTTATCATTACTTGACATTGAGTCAGTCCTGTTCCTGGACAAGGGAGGAGCAAGACCTGCCGTTAGACTGGAGGGTAGAAAGGCAGATATCACTCAAAACGGAGCCCTCTTCAGCCCTTCAGGCTGCTTGAAATGCTCTCCCCTTTGATTCAGGGAAGGAGAAAATCCCTCTGAGTGGCAGCAGGTGAAACCTTTTCTCTGCACTCCCAGAGCATCATCTAGGAAAGTTACCACTACTCATAAAGTATTTAATTTTATCAAAAAGCAGCATTTTTCATCTTCAGGAGCTTTAGATTCTTTACTTGGCTCAGAATTGAGTTTGTGACTATTGACGATACCTGGGGTAAATGTTAACACCCAAACAGAATGAAAATTTTCCATAGAAGCCACACATTTTCAGTACAATGGGAAAATGGTTCATTTTGGAAAAGAAAATAAATTACAAGACTAACTGAGGGTAGAATTTAAAAATTGCTAATGCTGTCAGCCCAGTGCTGGACTTTTTCCTGATGACGGACTAGTCTGAGATTAATTCCAGCTCAAAAACTGCTGATGAATTAATTCCTATCTAAAAGGTGAATCATTGTTTTCGGATGTAGAGGAAAAGTTCCTAAAAATTTTGGTAGGAGAGCCCCAGGCGCAAAATCTTGAGAAACATATTTGTTCATGCCCTTTGCAGAGCTCAGCTGGGTTACACAGAAAGCGGTTTCTCTGGGAGGATCCCTTCCCCATCTCAGCTGGCCAGGGCAAATGGGAGTGGGGTCACCTCCCCAGGCAGCCAGCTAAAAGCTCAGCTGTGGTTCTTCCAAGCAACATTTTGCACCAGGAAAGAGCACCTGAAAACATGAGAACGGTGGCTTAAAAATTACAAGGTAGATTTAGGGAAAAGACCCAGAAGATCATGCTGGAATCCCCACGTAGGGCAAATCTGGATGCTTTTCTGCACCTTCGCATCAGCCCAGGGGCATACTTCACTTCTATATTTACCTGTTTATATATGTGTATGAGTTTGGTTTTTTCCTTTTGCTTGCATTGCATTGGATTCTGGTTCATGATGATCCTAGAACATTTGGCACGCATATCACCGGAATCTTAGCAGATTGAAACGATCATCTCTCAGCCTAATAACTTGGCAGCTGGTTTCTGAAAGTGAAACTGGCACAGAGGTAAAATGTCAGTGGTTTTAGGCACACTTCAAATGACTGTTCCTCCTTTCCGTGCACAGTACAGTTCATTTTCACAAAAAGGGACGCGCTTTCTCTTAACAGCTACTTCTTCCCAAGAGTAAAGACATACAGTTACTAGAACGACTGCTTTATCAAATTCAAACAAATTCAGCTCTTGGTCTCGATCTAATCATTAATACAATGTTTATCCATCCCATGTTGCAAGAGCGTAATATGTTCCAAATGGGAGTTCTTGAGAAAAAAAGGGACTTCATTGCCAACCCTTCCCCCTCCTCATGGCAAATATTTTTGTTAAGAGCTTCAGGAATTTCTCTAAGCAATATCCTATCAACACAATCTAGCTCTCCCCCCCGACCCCCTGCCCCACACATACATTTCAATTAAAGTTACAGAAATCATGTGTTGCACAATGCAAAGACACTTGACTTCTCTCCTTCATAGTATGTGCAGAGGAAAGCCCCTCTCTTGCTTCCCCTCATTCCAGCTTAAGCCTTAGACATTCCAGTAAATAAATCCAGTATTCACACTGGAGAGGGACATCAAACGTCTTCAAATCATCCACCCTTTTCTTAATTATTTTGTACCAAAAAGGTCAATGAATGCTTTTTTTCTTCTATGGCTTGAGGGGGTGTTTATTATTTCATGTTTATTGAGTAATACCACATTTCCTGTTCCTGGAATCTTCCCATTCTTGCAATGCTTCTCTTAGTGTGAGGGTATGTGTTGCGTTTCCTCTATCAGGCAGTCAGGCAGGAGAGACACTGCAGGGTAAAAAACAGGGGGTGACAGTGAAAAATGAAATTTCAAGGTTGAAGGACCTGAGGGACACTGAAACAGGACGTAAAGCCACAGTTTTGCTCCTTCTGGTGAAAGACCTGATTTGGTTAGAAAAAATTTACTTTTTGCCATTTTTTTCCATTGCCTCATGCCATGGTGCCGTGTATGTGCTCCAAGCAGAGGGAACGGGAGAGAGAAGCTGCTGTGGGTCAGCTTTGCACAAGGCTTCCTCTTTGTCAAACCATGAAACGGCCTGGGCGGGGGGACAGGGAAACCCTTCACCATTTCATCTGCAAACTGCTGAAGGGTTCAACCCAATACCTTTCTTCAAGAGGGAATGAAACAAAACATAGAGCAACACAAGAGACCTCTTGAGTTACACAGTCTCATCCTCTGTAGCTGCAGGCACCAAGAACAGAATGATTTTCAAAACACACATAAATCATCTGCTTTTGCTTGGAAGGGAGATAGGAATTACTAAAATGTTGCTCTTAAAAAAAAAAAAAAAAAGAAAAAAGATTAATGATTCTTTTTCTATTACAGAGAGGAATGTAATCTATGAATAACACTGCAGTTCCCCAGATTGCTCAAATGAAGTGGATTGTTACGCTTATTCTTAAAAACAAACTTAAAAACAAACTTTAAATTCTTAAACCTCCAGCCAGCAGAGTGTATCAGTCTTGCTGACTAAATGAAAAAAAATATAAAAGTCAATTATATCAGATACTTCCTTTTGATCTAGATTTTTATAAGCAAAGAAGAAATCACTTCTTAACCTTCTTCAAGGAGTGGAATATATGTTAAACTGAAAAGCAGGTTTTCCATATTGCAGATTTTTTTATTCTTCTAGCTCTTACCTGACCCATCTGTAATTTTTCAACCTCCTTCAACCTCTCCAAGCATGGTGAGCAGAGCCAGACTCAATACACCATTGTGGTTCCCACCACTGAAGTTCAGAGAAGTGCATCCTCTCTGTACCCTCCTGATGCACCCTGATTTCCCCACACCACAAGGACAGTATGGGCCTTTTTTTTTTGCCAAATTGTTACATTAGGTCATCATATGCAGAAGTTAATGTATAATTATTCCCATGTCTTTCCCAGATTAAAATCTTTCAAGATGCTATTCCCCTGAAAGTGATGAGCTCAATACTTAGGCAGCAGGAATAAACACCACACAGGTAAGTTTTATCTTGGTCACTGAAGGAATCCACTGGCTAAAGCGAAGAGCTACAGAGTGAACAAAAGAAACCCCAGATAAATCCCTACTTCCACCTATCTTGTCCAACAGCAGCAGTCAAAAATATGCCAGGTATCCCAGTCTCAAATCTTAAACTCAGATTTGTCATGCTATTGCAGAATTTAAAATTACTATGATCCATTAGATCACCTTAAAACTCAAGCACTTCAGCTAGAGACTGGAAAAATAACATGGATGAACCCAAAGGGTTCAGCAGCCAAGGGAAAAGAGAAATCAGTTTCAGAGCCTTCCTACTAACAGACTTAGAGAAAGAGAAGGAGTTGGGTGGGACGTGGCTTGCCAAAAGGTGAGCCACGAGTTCCAGCAGTGGAAAAGGAAAGACTCTGTCTTCTCTGGATAGCACAAAGACACCTCTTTAGCCCAGGAAATGGGACAACTCTGTACAGTGGTGGCATGTGGTGACCTGTTGTGCCTGCTATAGAAAGGGTTGGGACATTGCTCAACCTGTGGAGGCCTAAAGAGACTCACGGTAAAGCACAATCTTTCTCTTGCAGATGACGTGGACTTAGGTTCACCACACTCATCTTTCTGTCCTTAACAGCCAGCCCAGGGGGAGGATGAACTTCCCAGTGCTGGCATCTATGGCAGTGGTTGATGTTGATGGCATTGTGATGCCAAGAAGCAGGAAGACATTACCAGTTTAAAGCAGGTCCAAGCCCAGCGTAAATACCAGATTCACTCTGCATCCATACTATAAATGCACCATCCTGAAAAGGTCTGGTAGGAGCACTCTGGCCTCCAGCCCCCTGGGAGATGCTCCAGCTCACTCACTCAGGGACAGCACACCATGCTCCCATACCTCCTCTCCACTTTCTGCTGCAGCACCAGCCCAAGTGATTCTCTGCCCATAGGTTTCCAGCCAGCCTCATGTGTTCCAGCGCAACCCACCTGGCGACCCAGAGAATATAGGGTCCGTCCTGCCAGGGACCCCAAGAAGTCTGGGGGGCCTGGCCCCATGTCCCTATGCTGGCGGATACCACAGTAGTCTTCTCACTAGATGGAGCTAGCGGATGGATGCTGGCATGCCTGTCCTCCCTCCTGGAGATGCCCCGCAGTCAGCACCACATGGAGAGGGGATGTGATCCCATGCAGAGCCCCTGGCTCCTCCGGGCTCCTCCATGGAAAAGGAGAGCTTTTGTTAAGCATGGAGGAGAAGATGTTTCGATGACTAATGCTTTGGCTCATGCCAATTCAGAAGAAGACGCGAATGAAGTTTTCACAGAAGTTCTGGAGGCAATGGATTCAAATGAAATTGGGGAAAAAATAACACTACTGCAAAGCCAGCTGCCTCTGGTACAGGAGGAGCCAGACAGAGGAAGAACCAGAACGGTGCTGGAAACGCTGCTGCCCACAAACATCCCAGCAGCGATGAGGTAAAGCTCTGGAGTAAATTTCCATTGTCTTCCAAAAGCAAAGTAAACAATTGGGGGATTGCTCAACGCCAGCTCTGCATGGACAGGGAGAGAGCAGAGGTGCAGAACAGGCCCAAACCAACGCATCTGGGGGGTCCAGAGATTGCACATAAGTTCAGTCACATTTAAACCTGTCGCATATTATGTCCTAGAAGGTGGTGGAGGTGAAGGACCCACAGGCCATCTCCATCCCTGGCTCACAATAGTGTTTTGCGAGGCAACCTGGTTAAACATCCCAGTATCACCCAGAGGACACATCCCACACCTTCTCCCCTCGGTGCCTCATGTCCCAACCACCCTGCTCGCACCCCACAGCCAGATGTCCCTCCCTGGGTGCCTGGTCCCTCCGCCCCAGCTCCCTGTTCCCACCACCGTCCTCTCCATGCTGGTGCTGCAGTTACTGTTCCAAATCCCTCACCAGCTGGGACGCTTCCATATTGCCATCCTCACCACTCTGGTAAATCCAAACCTCTGGGCCATGCTGAGGTTTCAACTCTTCTGTGTTTGCAGTGCTTTGATGAGTGCTGGATTTTTCACACATTTTTCACAGCTTCTGTTCATCATGTCATAACTTCACCAATGCAGTCATGGTCTGATTTGAAAATCAATACAAGACCTTTGTTAGTCTATTTGTAGAGGGAAAAACAGGAGTCAATAGATATGTCTTAGCAGAAAGCCATGTGAAAAGCTACAGCACAACTCAGAAGGGTGAAACCGGTAATCAGCTCAGAGAAATCCCACTTCCTATCCAAGAAATCTGTTCTGAACACTGACTCATTTGTTACTGTGACCTCTGCATGTATTTTTTCAACAATTTATGAGGAAACGTTAAAATTGGTCAGGGGGCATAAATTGGTGACTAGTACTAAAAAAGAAGCACCAACCCCTTGCTGAGCATGAGAGACTAGTGAGTACTCCTGGAACTGTTATTCCTCAGATATTCAAACATCCTTGCAGGGTTTCTGAAAGGAGTCGGCATTTTATCAAGGACATATGATATGTTGGGCGTTAGCCAGATTTCAGTGAAATGCACATTCAGCTCCGATCATTTTTTAACAGATTTTTGGGGGTTTTGTTTGCAAGTGCACGCCCCGGAAAGGCAAGTGGGTGGGTGGCTGTGGGCAGAAGGACGCTGACCCTGCTCAACACTGGAGTAGCAGCTTCGTTCTCAAGTTTGGCTTCCCTCCCTTCACAGGCATCTATGTGCTTTCTCCACCACAGAGGGAAACCAGGTCACCACTTGACAGGTTGTCTTGGAAGCAGTAGGGTTTGGCTATAGGAGCCAGAGGCTCTTATTCAGGTGCATCCTGCAGATACCTAACTTGATCATCACTACCAGTGGGTCTCTACCTCATCTGCAAAGCAAGCTCAAGTCTGGCAGCATCTAAATTAGGCGAGGGTATCTACCTTCAAGGGGTCTAAGGGTCTAAATACAAGCTGACGTGGTTGATAAGCTCAGCCTGATAAGTCCTGCTGGTCTTACCACCCCTGGTTTCCATCACAGAGGGATTCCCACAGGACTAAGCATTAAGCAGTGCTGATGTGTCCCTAGAAAGCACTTCCTTGTGGTTTGAATCCAGAGGGTTACATCCCCAGCCTGCCCACTGCTTCTGCACATCCCTTTCCTCCCCTGACAGTACAGTGACAGCAGGTCAGGAAGCAGGGGGTGACGGTGCTCCTACATGCCTCTCCCTTTCCTGAGTCCCCCCAAAGTTGTGACATGAGAGCCAACACTTCCCAAGTGGTTGCCAGCACCTGCGGGTGGCTGCAGCCCTGAGCAGCTGGGCACAGTCCAGCAGCCAGAAGCATCCGTGGCATTGCTGGGCGCCCACCACCCGCTCCGGTGCCGCATCCCCAGCATCCCACGGGGATACAACAATAGCTGTGCCCTCAGTGCCTGCTGAGGGAAGGCAGGGACTGGAGCAGGTGACACGCTTCATGCTCCGCTGCCAGACGCTGGCAGACCCATTTCAGGCCATCCCTTTCCACGTGTCCCCCTGTCCCTTTCTCGCCCATGGGCTAGCCTTGTCCCCTGAGCCCAGGCCTGTTGCTATTAGTCCCCTGGCATATGGAAGCTACGACGTCCCAGGGCGTCGCTGCCCGAGCGTGGGGCTTCCCTTCTGACACTCCTGCATTCAAGCCCAGCCCGCCCCACCGTCGCAGGGGGATTCTTACAAAGGGGAGAATGCTTCCTTTCAGCAGCCCGGGGTCAGCGCAGGGCTGCTTTACTCACAGAGGTCAATCATTAGGATGCTCGGAGATGGCTGGGATGCTTGGGAAGGGCAGGGTACTCTCCACCCCCCTGCTTCTCCCAGCGCTGCGCGTTGTCACAATGATAAATGAGAAAGTGAGGTGGGGAAGCTCTTGACTGCGCGTGGCCTGGGCCCCTGGGGATTCTCAAACTACTGCAAAGCGGCAGCTGATAAAATGGTAACTAATTCAATTAGTGAAATTTAATTTAGGTGGGGAGCGGATGGTGGCTTTGCCAAGACCATATGGGAAACCAGTGGTGTTTCCATATAGAAGAACTTAATTTAAACAATGAACTCATGGGTCTTCATAACCCAGCAGCCAAAGAGCCCCCAGGAAGCCCTGGAAGGAGTTGTACTGATTAACCAGACAAAAGCCTGGCGAGTCCAGGCCAAAGCGGGAGGAGGCGAGGGGGAGCGGGTAGCAAAAATGATCCAGGTTCAGGTCGTGAATGTGGCCAAGTTGAAAGAAATCCCTCCCCGCGTCAGAAAACAGTGTTTTCCTCCTCACATACCCCCTGCCTGCTTCCTCCAAACGACGTGATCCACGGCTGAGCCCCTGCAGCCCAGCGGGAGACAGCGGGAGGTTCGGACGTGCGAGGTGAGAAGGAAGAGCTGGATACGTGCTCCTCATCAGTGGGGAAACCGCTCCAAGGAGAAATGCCAAACTTCTGCAAAGACTAATTAGAGTAAAAGGCTTCCTGTCCGTCACAGCTCTGCTCCCTCCAAGTGCACAAAGCACCTGCCTTCAGAGCGCCTGACCTTTCGGGGAGGGAAGGCGCTGGCTGGGTGGTGGAGCATGAGGAAAAGGGGGAGCCTCGTGTCACCGGCATTTTTGGCAGAAGGGAATGGCAGAGCCAGGGGAGAAAGAACCAGCAGCCATGGAAGCTGGGGTGGGGAGAGACTCCCTTCCTGCTCTGGGGGAAATCACACTGCAAAAGTCCATAGGTCATAGCAAATCTCACCTTTCCTAACTGGAAAGGGATGCAAAAAAAAAAAAAAAAAAAAAAGGATTTTGGGTTGCTTTTAGTTTGTTTTGTTTGGCTTTCAGCCTCATTCTTTGGAAAGAGCCCTGTGATCAAGTCCTGCTAGCGAGAGCCTTCCCGGCACTGAAACTGTGGGTGTAAACCTTCATGGAAACCAATTTCTAGGTTTGAAAACCTGGGAAGTCCTGCTGAAAAGACTGGGTTGCTCCTCTGACAAGGGAACAGAAACATGTTCAAAAGGCCACTGAGCACCACATGACGAAAGCCACTGAGCACCACAAACAGACAACATAAGTAGCAAATATCAGGTACTTTGAGAGAAAATACTTACGAAGAAATGTGCATGGAGTTGCCCATGAGTGTATGTCCACGGCACTGATGTCTGCTGGGAGAAATTAGGGCTCAGCAGCAGGCTGGGAAAACTCCGGGAGAAATTCCAGCTCAGTTCCTACTGCAGCTTAGGTTCGTAGGGAGAAAGCATATCCTGTTGCAATACCCATGCATCAAACAGGCCCGCTCCAGCGTATGGCTGAGACCCGGCGAGACACATCCAAAGCAAGGCAGGAGGATCAGGACACCTCCTGGCCAGCAGTGAGCTGGTGCTCCACTGCTCCCTCAGGCAGGGAGGGATCCGAGCACTCGTGTTCAGTAGGACATGAGCCTGAGAAGGAAGCTTTCCACAGCTGGAAAGAAGGATCCAGGATTTTTAATCTTTTTCATCCAGTTTTGTCTGTGGAAAGTTAAGAAGCAAAGACATCTGGGGTTGCCTGGTGAACTGCGAGACAATGAAAGCGTGCTGGGGTAATAACCACAAATCACACGTTCAGCTCTAATCCTAGCCCTCTGTGCTCTCTCACTTCTAATGCCAATCTGTTCTCTACACTGGTTACTCTTTTGGACACTGGTCAAAGGCAATTTTTTAGCAAAAACATATCCACTGAGAAGGTTTCCATAGGTTGTTGGGTTTTTGATAAGGGAGGAGTTAAAAAACATGGAAACTTCTGCAACACTTCTTTAATACTTTGGTATTTACTCCCAAAATAACCAAAATGAAAAGCTCTTTAGCAATGGGGCTATGCTGCAGAGCAAGGAATGAATGAAGGGAGCAAGAGAGCTGCTTGCCTCAGACATGACATAGGGGAAGTTTAAGTGAGTCCCCGAACTGAGGAGGAGGTGCTGTGTCCCACAGGGAGTTTGGCGGACAGGAGAGGACAAGATGTCCTCAGTGCTCACAGTACGCTTGGCCTCCAGAGGCTCCAACGTATGCAAACAACATCTGTCCTTTGTACAATTCCAGCACTTCCCTTTGCCACCCATCCACCTCCTGCGGTTTCCCAGGGATATTTACTCCCATCTGACACGGGGCTGCAACAAGCTGGTGCCCAGAGGAAGCCGGTGGTGGCTGTGGCACATCTCACACACCACACGTAGCCCAAGCAGGGCAAGGAGTGTCACTGCCTGTGCTGAGATATTCCTGCTTAGGAAGGTGAGGCTCAGGAGAAAGGTGAGGAAAGATGTCAAAGAGAGATACAAAGGGTGAAGAAAGGACTTGTTTGCTTTCCCATTCACCATCTCATCATTTGCAGAGAACTCAAGTCATCCAGCACAGGTGGTGTTGAAAGCTGTGGCAAGGTCTGACCTTGTAGGGAAGATGAGGTGGTAGCAAAGGCTCAGTCCCAGCATGACCTCTCCCAGCACTTCCATGCTGTCTGTCCCCCACACAGAAGCGTGTCACCATTGTGCCTCTTCCTACTACCGTGTTCCTTTGCCAGCCATGTGCAGCTGCATTAACCCTCCCTGAGCTTCAGGCTGGGCTGTTCCAGCTTCTTCATCCACCTACTTAGGCTTGGGAGTCATTAGTGGCAAGCAGGTGAGGATGTAGTAAGCAAGGTCCTCATTCATCACACCTAACTTCACATATGCCATGAAGGATCTTCTATGGACCCCTTCTCCTAGGGACACCACAGAATAATATACACCAACAGGACAGCTGAGATCTGAAATTGTAGAGAAGGACCTGAAGGTCCAAAGGAAGAAAATAAGGCTAAAGATGTGGCACTAATGCCTAAAAGACATTAGTGGCTGAATTATACGAGCCCACAAATGAGCAGGCACACAGCAGAACTGCAGGATTTTGCTCTTTCACACTTCAGGATGTTTAGGTATCAGACTGGTCGCTGTTTGTGCTGACTGCTCATGCTCACAAGGGCTAATCTGGACACAAAGATGTGGCTATCAGCTACATGCCAGAGAAGGAGAGGAAGTTCTACATAGAGATTACATCCCCAAAGGTTCTCTTGCCAGGAGGACTCTTCCTTTGAGTGAGCTCATCAGCATCAGAGATGTTTTGTGCAGGCAGAAAGATGCAGTATACCTCCAAAGGCACAGGGTGGAGAGACAGATAAGAGCTGTTCTTCTTCAATACAAAAATCAATGAAGAGGCACCTGAGGAAACTGAAATGGGACAAAACGTATTGTGATCAAGTCCTGCACGTACAGGCAATGAAAAAAAAAAGACATATGTCTCTGCGATGGAAGCCCTGCATGGGAAGTATGGTGGAGTTTGTCTTCAGCTACTCCCTCCTGGGCTTTGAGTTCATCAGCAAGTGAAAGGTGGGCAGCTCTTCTTGGACACCCAACAGAATTTGTGTGATAGCTCGGGCGCTACTGCTACTAACAAGTAACATGATGGATTTAAGACTCACAAGAGAGCAAGGGAAAACCCAGAGCGGGGCTTTCTGGAGTTTGTTTCTTTTATGCACCACTGGAACCAGGAAATTTATCAATATGGAAGTTTAGAAATGGTCTGAGGTTTCACAGAACTCGCATCAGAGTGGCCCAGTGCCTAATGCTACCGCAACTTGCAAAGGTCACACACTGAAGTGCTGGTTTCAGACAGTGGCTCTGGGAATTTCAGAGAACTGTTTAACGGAACACTCCAAGGGTTGGCCGAGGTACTGATCAGGCTGTGCGGGAATCTCACTTCACCCCACAGATGCATCAAAATCAACTTCGTTGTTTGTGAACCATTTGCGACAAATGCAGAATTTTTGTCTGGTCTCGTGAACTTTTTAATCAGAACAAGCTATAAACTTCCTTGGCCCATCTGGAGAGTCAATTGTTTTGAGATGGCTGTTGATGGAAACATTTCAAGCTTTAACTGGATTCACTAAGAAGTGAGATACGGGAAGAGTGAGCTGGTCTTTTTCCAGTGTGCAGTATTGACCAGTCACCCATGTCCACACCAAGAGGTTCTCGATGGTGATGCACTAAGACAGCACCTGTGCTTGGCTTTCCTGGAGCACCATGCACTAGTGCAGGAAAAGCTGCAGTCGAGAGACCCCGGGCTTCCTACATCAGGCAGCTACACTTTTATTGCATCATCCCATTGAGCCTTGCTGATAAGAAATGAGACATCAGGGTGCTAAAGTGCTGGTGGGCAGCCTGCACTGGCGCTGGTGCCATTGTTAGCAGAGGGAACTTGCTCTGCGGAAGTACGGAGAAGGCCAGTGCATTCACAGAGACAAGAATAAACTACGCTACAATAGGATTTGGCAACAAATGAGAAGCATTGTTCACTTTGCTGTTGTTGGGGGTGCAGAGGAAGGCACGGTTTCTCATAGGGAAGCAACATGTAAGCTCAGTTCTCTGATCCAGATGGAAAACCAACAGACAAATAAGGCTGCACCCCAGCCCCTGGGTTTCTCCAGATTGGATTGGCTTGGTTTTGTTTTCAGCTGCATCAGAAGCTGGCTTTGTTGTTGTTTAGCTTCATCATAATATATTTATTTCAGCTATAACTTGAAAGTGACAGGTTCTTCTGGTCAAAGCCTCACATTAAGCATTGCTGGCAGCTCCAGCCTTCCCTATGTGACCACAGCTCCCAGGGCGCTGGTTCTGCCTGTTTGAAGTGCAAATTTGGGCAGATAAGCTCAGATAAAGACTATGGGCCAAATTCTGAAAAGTATCTTCAACTGCAGATGTAATATTTTAGCCTGCTGAAACAAGGAAGCACAGTTTCTGCCTGCCTCAGTGGCAGGAGATAACGTGTTACTCCCTAGTAAGCCTCATTAAATGCACCATTCAATCTAGTCAAGGCTTATTATATGCTCACATACCTCCAGTTTGATCCATCCGTGTGTCTGTCTGGCTCATTGTTGGGAAAACCAGCCTGTGGGGCTGATCACTCTTGCATGGTGCTCTGCAGAACAAGCACCAGTTCGATAAAAACAGAAGTCTCCTTTCATGGAAACTGTGGGCTGGGTAAGAGCCACCGCCACAGCAAATTCTGCATTTTTAGTGGCCTGTGTAATTTAATGGCTCATTTAAACTGCCCTGAAAGCCTGCATGCTACTGACAGAGCTAGGAGCCAAGCAGCCATCGTGGCAGAGTGAATGCATGGAGGGAAGCAGAGGTCACAGCTTGGTGGGGCTTTCCCATGAACGCCCCATGGAGGACAGGAACCTTTCAGGATGGGGCACACACGCTCAGTAACCTCCACGTTATGGCCAGGCTTGCATGCCACATATTTCCCCTAGTAGTTTTGCCTTAAGCTAGCCTTTCTGGATGCAGAAGATGAGATTCCTGTTAAGCATACTCATGGACCCAGTGTTCGCACCCTTGCTCTTACTGGTTTTAAAGAACAAGGATATTGCCAAGTCATTTCATTGTTTAAATGGCCACAGACAATGGAAAGCAAGAATCAAACTCAGACATCTTAAGAAAACTTATCTTGATCATTGCTTTTTACTAAGACAACGGTTTCCCAGTGGGCAGGACCATGACTGCTGGCAGAGCACAAGCTGCCTCTGCTCTGTGCTTTCCAGGTAATCTGGTTTTCCCTACCACATGCTCCCAGGGAATGCACGGACTCCATCAGCTTCTTGAGCAACTCTGCTCACTCTTCCTACTGAGGACACTTCAGTACTGCACAGGTTTTACCAGTCTTTCCCCGTATGCCCCGTCTCCCAGACCTGGCCATCCCATCCCCAGGCAAAACAAACCTTGCACGTGTGGCCAAACCTCTCTCTTGAAATGACCTCACCACTCCAAACAGCAACTGCTCTGCTGTGATGTTCAGAGCATTTCCTGAAACAAAAGGACATTGTCATAACCAAGGCCTTGTACAATGCACTCCACAAAAGGAGGGAAGGAAAGTAAATATAGAAAAATGAAGAGATATTCAGCGTTGTGAGAGACACAACTAAAGGAAAACTGCCAGGAAATTACTCTACAATGGGGCCACATCCAGACTCCTTGGTCCATAATACTTATTCAGGCAACCCCCTCCGCCAGCAGCTAGATTGTGAGTGCACAGCGCCCTTGGAAATGGGGACAACCCCAGCCAGAAATTAGTCAGAATCTTTCTGCTGAGTTTGACAGCCAGGCTCTTATGTTAATATCTAAGTAAAGCCTTTAGGTTGCTAGCTAAAGGCTTTCAGTTTTGACAGTCAGTCAGACTGTCACCCACTGGTTGGGCGCATTTAAAACATCCTTCTCCGCAGATATTAACAGACATATTCACATTCACATATTCATATGCACTGCACGCAGAACCAGAGGAGATGTCAATATAGCCCAAACCCATTTACCACCTTGTCACCTGGTCCAGGCCAGTCATCTTTGCACTCTCTAAAGTCAATGGAGAGAGAAAGAGAGGTATTTCCAAAGGATAATTCATCCTGTTCCAAGATAAATGGTGTTAGCAGGGGGAGGAGAGGTTAAACTGCTATTTGAAGATGCCTCCGTGGTCTACCAGGAAGCATAGACAACTGGCATAGGCTAAACACCCATCCAATAAATAAAAAAGGGATGAATCCCACATAATCTGTGTTACAACACAGAGCAGCAGAGCGGTAAATGTCCAGGTGGCGAATTTGTCATACTACAGTGCAGTTTCTACTTTCTTATAATATAACCACAGGCTGATGAAATAGTTGATTTGCTCAACAGACCGCCTCAGCTTCATTACAAGAGCTAGTCTGGAACCATTACAATTTGTCACAGGGCCCTGCGTATATTTTTAGAAAATATGATGGTCTGGAAATAAAAGATTATGTGCAAGCAACAATTTTGGGTCAATTAATCTAAGGTTCTCTGGTGCTGAAAAAGGATCCTAGCGTCCATTTTTTCCACACTATGCACAAATTATATTTAATGCCAAATTACATTTAAATGAACAAAACCACTACAAGACTACAATACATTAAGACTGCTAAAGATAGCCTCTCGCATCTATTCCCCTGTGCCTCAGAAGCAATGGGTTTATTTTAAACTAGTAAAGCAGATTTTGCTTCAAGCCTCTTTGGGTCAGGGACCTACCAAAATGCTTTAACAAAATTATTCCTGGTACAGTGGAGACACTGAAAACAAAGAAGAGGGTGAAAATTCAAAACAAAAAACATAGGATCTGTGTGAATCCCTCTACCTGGCAGAAGTGATTCCCTACACCTTGAGCGTGGGCAGCCCACAGCAGGTATCTCCCCGGGCAGGACATGAATCAGATTCAGACTCATGATTTATTGCCTCTCTCCAGTTGCCCAAGGAAGAGTCACGGCAGATCTCACTATTTCCCAGTCCTGCAGTGCACATCCATCCTGTGGCCCTGGCTGCCCCACAGCTCAGAGCAGGCACAGTGACCCCAAGACCTGCTCACCTCTCTGTGTTGTACACAAGCAGCATACATCTGTGATGCCATCTTCTCCACACAGATGCAGGATCGTGCGCAGGGACAAGCCTACTAGAAAGCAATGTCCTGGCGTAGACAATCCCAGGGGACTCTATCATGACCTCATGCAGCTGCAGGAAGACCTTGTGGCTAGGGAGCATGTTGCCTCCGAAGGAGATGTCCTTCAAGAGAGTAGTGGAAGGAGCCTTCAGTGGAAGATTCTCTGTGAACACTTGTGGGCAGCTCTTCCAGCAAAGGCCAGCTCAGCTCTGACCCAGCCTTTGTTGAGCCCCTCTGGGCAACTGATGCAGAACCAGATCCCCCATAAATGCACCTTCCCCAGGTCCAGTCTGCTTCTGGGAAAACCCCTGAAGATGTGCATGCTCATACGGCATCCACAGAGAATCTTTTTTGATATATGCTGTCTGCCCAGGGACTTTTCCACTCATGGAATTTTTTCCAGCTGTGTGAAAAACCAGTAAGTGCAGGCATTTATCCAGCATTTTCAGAAGAAGTTGTGCCTGCGTGATTCGCTGGCATTCCTTCATAAAAGAAATATCGAGTGGAAAATAATGTAAAAATTCTTTGGTCTATTAATCATTTAGTTTACGTAACTTTGTCACTTTTAAATGTTATATGCAATGCCAGAGCTCAGAAAAGTGCCTCTTTGTGGGGAAATGCAAATCAGTAATTAAGGTAACTGCTGATCACATCCCCTGAGTCATGCCTTTCCACTGAACCGGTGACCTACTGCTCTGGCTTTGGGTCTGCTCATGAAATGGTCTATTCGTTCCAATTTGGTCATTCTGTCATCTCTCTCTGCCCCCCCTATGGAGCTTTTCTTCATAATAGCCCAAAGGGGAAGAGCCTAGAGGACTGCCATGGTGGCAAGAATGAAGATGTGTTGGAGATTTCAAAGACAACATTTGAAAATCAGGGGACATCTGGGCTACATAAGATGACTGTCAAGACTAACACCCTCTAAAAACCATTCTAGCCTTTGGGGAAGGTCCCACTGCTGCTTCTGTTCAGACCATCTACCGCTGGTGTCCCACACCTGACAGACCTGGGACTCAAAGGAAAACTCCCTTAGGAAACACTTTGTGCACTTTGTTGCTGTGTCATGGCTGGTTTGGGGAAGTAATTTTCTTCTGGCTGGTAGATGCCTTGAAGGGTGAGATTTGATTGTCCTCTAGCCACAGGCATTACCAAAGCAACAAAAGGACCTGGGTTTTGGCATTTTCTTGTGTGATCTTGACCTGACAGTTTCTATGTGGCAGGAGGGCTGCTGAGGGCTATGGAATTTGGATGGCAGGAGATGCAAAGAGAAGGATGGTGAAGAGCCAGAGTCTACTGTTAAAAGTATAAAAGGAACATAAATGGCTTCTCTGATATTACTCCCAGTTCCTCCCTGACTTTAATCTGATTTATGCACATTTAAATAAGTGTCAACTCTTTCAATTACCCCCAAGAATTTTATAAACTAGAGACAGAAAATTATCTTGAGACAAAGTGGCTTGGTCTCAACCCAGTAATACTTCTTTGGACACTAGTTTAAAGTATTTCCACCAGAGCAGTTTTAAGTGACAACAACATCTTTCTCCTTTTGAAACTGTCCCATACATTGCATGCCAGATGTCAGGAGGAACCGTTAACTTCCATCACCCACCTAAACACATACTCTTTGCAGTCTTGCAGACAGTCCAGTCTATACTTACACATCATTTAGCTAAGCTAACAACAAAGTACACAAATTATAATTAATTATTGTAATTGTCTCTCTCATGGCTTCACTCCCCTTTTGACTTCTGCTGGAATAAATCTAGAGAAACTTTGCTTGACTCAGGAGAAATAAATTGGTGGATGAAAGAGTGAGGCAGTGTCTGTCCTTGCTCCCTTATAATTTTTACTTCTTTTTCCTCCATATATTTTGCTTTTCTTCACACCCTGTTGGCAACAGCCAGTGTGCAGGGCCAGGCATGGGGCTGCAGAGGTTTAGACACGCCACAGCAGAGAAACACTTCAGATGTGACTGTTTAACCTCATGCAACCTGCTGACACCCCACCGCTTCCTGCAGGGAATATGGGAAAAGGGAAATGACTCCTGTTCTGGTCAGCCGGTTTCATGAGACAGCCAGCTGCTCCCTTGGATCTCTCAGCCCCACACAACAAGAGCGTGCTCCCAGAGCAGCTCTCCTGCACCGTGCATCCAGGAGGAAGGCAAGCAAGGACTGACACCACAGAGATGGTTCCTCCACCAGCAGCATCTGCTGAGAAAGGCCATGAATGTCCCTGGGGCCCCCTCTTACTGATACCAACAGGTCATTGAAATGGTTAAAAAACATATCTTGAGGGGGAAGAAGCATGCCCTTCTCTATTTCACTTACAGAGGCAGAGCCAATGACACATTTAGGATGTGAAGCAAAGCCACTTTTCCTCAGGGCTGTCCTCCTTTACTTGTGGCACTATTCCCGGCAAGACAGACCCCTGAGCACACCAGAGCTGGATGATTCCAGCTCAAGGCTGCAGAGGAAACCTTTCTCTCCAGCCTGTTCCCTATTCTGTCTTGTTGACCCTTCCCAAACCCTGAAGTGTGGTCTGTGCATTTCCCTTTTGAGATGGATCGCATTTGTATTAATTTTACAGTAAATCACTACCCCATTTCCTTTGTTTATGCTAGGTGGATTCGGTGGTTTCCATCTCCATGTGACGCAGCACTTGGCACATCAGCACAACCCATACCATCACTTCATCGTATGCATTGCTGACACTCCACCTCTAGGAAAAGAGGGTGAAAGGGCCAGCTCCCTTCACCCTTCTGTATCAGTTCAAATGGAAACTGCAGCCCTGCAGCCCTCAGTCCCTTCTTCCTTCAAGCAGGATGGTCCCCAGTGCCAGTGCAGCACAGCTCAGATGTGTGCCTGCCAGAAGAGCACTGTGGCTTACTGAGTACAGCTCATCCATGTCTCACTTGCTTCTGATGCCATGAATCTTGCGCTTTGTCTGGGAGAGTACTGCAGCAGGAGGAGTAGCTGGCACTGTGAGTGTCTGAACCCAAGGATGATGGGTGTACCTGCAGCATGCTGGCTGTGAGTAAGCTTGGGGGTCAAGAGCCTGGTCTTCTCACTGTGCAAATACCCTCCAAGACCCTAAAGTAAGCAGCCTGAGACTCACCCTTGAGCAACCACAGCCTCATACCCCTCTCCCCTTTGCAGAACACAATGGCTACAGGATGCTCAGGCGTGATAGTAGCAGAGGATGAACCCAAAATATGAATGGGTGAAACACACACCAGGGCACAGATCCTCCCTTTCCCCATGGCTGGGAAAGAAGGAGGGAGAGAAAGAGGGAGGGAGGAACTTCAACCTCAGTGCCATAAAGGAAAGCCAACAGAGCTCAGCTGCAGGTATTAGTCCAGGCCTTTCCCAGGGGCCCAGAGCAGGCAGGGAACAGGCATTGATCTTGTCCATATCCCCAAGCAGGGAATGCTGTCCCTTCCTCAGGGCAAACCACAGAATTACCATCTAGTCCTTTATCCTCCAGCAAAGTCTCTTTCTCTATTCTCGCATCCCTCACACTCTCAAGTACTGCTCCAAAATAATAACAGTAAGTATAAATGCAGAGGGTACTTTCTGCTGCCCTCAGAGACAGGGAAAACCACTGCACTCTCAGCCCAGGCAAAGGCAGCATCCTCTACCTGCACTCCCCATCCTCTGCCCGCTCCCCATCCTCCCAGGGCTTTGGGCCCCTTGCTGAGAGCAAACAGCTGGCATGCACTTTAATTTCTTGGCTTTCTATGGTTTGGGTCCCAACCTTAATGTCATTTCAATGCCATTTTTCTTGTATGCTGAATAGCAGGCCTGGAAAGCTCCACCTCGGTGGCAGGTGGCACATGCAGCGAGGATCCTGCCGTGCCCATGCCAGGCACTTTTCTTGGTAAGGACCTGGTCAGTGCCAATTCCCAAGGGCACCCATTGCAGCAGGTTAAGTGTCTCAATGGAGATCTCCCCATCTCCCTCTCAGCAACCACTCCCTCCTCTTAGAGCTTTCTGTTTATTGCAAACAGCAGCCCCATCTCTGCTGGAGCTGGTAGCTGTCCACTTCGCCCTGGTCACCTGCCCAACCAAGTTGCCTCGCAGCCTGCTGTTGCCTGGGAAAACAGCAATGCCACCCTTTGAAAATAACCCACATGTGACACAGGGCTCTTTTCATTCCTAGGTTGCTCCCTTTTTTTTTTTTCCCCTCACCACCCTATTATCAGATTTGCCCGGATTTCTCATGGCAGCCGCAGCATCACACTGCCAATGAGGACTGTGTGTTTGTGCATGGGGGGAGTGTTCAGGGAGAGCTTGTAGGAGGAAGGCAGGGGGAGCTGCACCCTCTAAACCCCACTCCTTCCTCCAGCCACATCGCCCCATTACAGGAAGGGCACTGGTGTGCCCAAGGCTGGGCTATTGGGTAGCTGCACAGCCCTTCCCCTCACCCACAGCGTGCCTTGATCCCACCTGAGCAATCAGGAAAGGGGTCAGAAATTTCCACAGGTCCCCAGGATTCACCTGCTTCTTCAAGTTCCATATAGCCCATATAGTCTCATCTCCCATTCAGTATCTTCTGTCCACCTTCCAATGCCCACCAGAGACAAGGGAGCCCCCAGGGGGAACAGCATTTCTGTTGTGCTTCCCCACTGGCACTACAAACCTACCTTACCTTGGTGTGGTCATGAAAAGCACCCATGGATGGGAAACAGTGTCCTCTCCTACAGGATTTTTTTTAAAAAGAGATTTGGGGGAAAATGTGGAGGAGTGAATGCACCCATGTTCCTTCCTAATCTATCACCCTCCTCTCTAATGCAGACATCTGGCACGTCCCCAGTGTAGCGCTACAGTTCCTCTGCTCCTGACACTATTTTGAGGCCGTGTCTTCACACCAATGAACCATTCCAAAACAACTTCTCCAATGTGTTTGGCACAAACAGACTTTTCTTGACATGCCTGTGCAACAGCACTTACTGCTCATTGCCAGAGTATATTTTGTACTCAACCCCGAGGAAACCTGCCTCTCCCTTTCTGCAGAAATGTCTCTGACATGCTCGGTTCCCTACCCTTCTATCCCATCAGGGAAGGAGTGCTAGGGTTTGCGACACGGGGCTATGGGAGGCCACACTGTGAAGAGCACACACACCTACTTCCCAAGTTGCAACTGGTCTTCAGGTGGCCTTGAATCCATCACTTCATCATTTGGTGCCTCAGTTTCCCTCACTGGAGCATGGAAATGACAATTATGTCCTTTCAGAAGTATTTTGGTGCCTTCAGCTAAACACAAGCCAGATAAGCCTCTATGAACAGATGAGAAGTTACATCTGTAGTTTCTTATAACAGACCAGATGGTACATCCTTGGAGCTTGCCACTGCCATAGCAGAAAGTAAAAGCCTTTCTAAAATTGTCGTGGGACAGAGTTTTAACACCCAGTTCCTCTTAGTATAGCCCAAACCAGTAGTGGCAAGCATGACTTACCATTCTTTACAGATTCACCCTGCTTTGCATCATTCAGCCAGCACCTGGAGGGACATTTGCTGCTTCTGACCCACAAGCATGTTTATCTGACCTGCACACAGGCCACAGAAGACCAGATTCACAAAACATGGCTGCAGGAAAACCTGTGCAAACTCCTGTCCGGCAGCTGGCAGGAGGGAGACCCTTCCCAGACCCCTCTCAGTGCCCGGCACACACCACATGTCACCTAGATGCTGCCACAGGTGTGTAGGAGTACTGCATGAAACCTGATGATGGTAAAATAAAATCTGCATGGCATGGGTGAAGCCACTCTTGTTGCTTCTAAACCGTGACTTGCACAGAAAGAGATGCTGACAGACAGAATTTGAGATGGAGGAAGGAGATCCTGGTGGCAAAAAGGTTCTTCTCATAAAACAATTTCAGAAGGACTGGAAGAGCCCTATCCACCTTCAACAGCTACCTCCATCTCAATCAAACAGAAACATTCCTGCTTATTTAATCTCCTGTGTGACCAAAAGAGTCAGTGATAAGTTTATATGCTTCAAAGCTGCAAAGGCCCAAGTGCTGCAGGAGGTGGCAGGTGCAGACCACAGCCTCCCAGATAACCGTAACAGGCAGATGATCAGAGTACTTCACGCCACTGACAAACCTGGGGGTAACTCTCCCCTCCTGCAGCCTGAGCCCTCTTTGAGTGCATATAAACAGCTCAGGTATTCATGGAGAGAATCCACACCCTTTGCCAGATCCTCATATATCCCACTTGTCCCAGGACAGTTGCCTGTCACCTTCTCCATAACATCCACCCTACAAGAGCTACAGATGCTCCCACTCAACACAAAGGCCAATCAAGAAGACACATGTGGGGAAGCTCCTCCAGATCTTTGGGGGAAACCCAACACTGCTTTTGGAGGAGTGATATATGAAGGTCTCTCTTCCCTCCTCCATTCTTGCTCCTCCAACAGTCTCACCATTGAGGTTAAGAAGCAGTTCCAAGGAGGAGAGAAAAAACTGAGATCTTTCAGTTCCTTTCACCTCCAAGTCAAAAATAAGCTTCCCTACTTTGCCTGTTCAAGGCAGATTTTTCCTGGCCTTTAACCAAGTCTTTTTGCCTGATCTGTACTCAGATCTGTGACACATGGTCAACATGTTCAGTGAAAGCTGCAGCTTTTAAAGGAGAGTGCTTGTGTGTCAATAGCAAAGAAAGCAAGACCCAGTGTTTCATAGTGTCAGAAACTGGCTGACTTTGACATTAGCTGTCCAAACAGGTTTCAGGGTCTGGGCAGTTCTTTTTTTCCCTCCAGGGAAGTCCAAGTCCATAATGATAGTGCTCCAAGTGCACTCTTAGGAAAGCTTGTACAGCATAAGCTCTGCTCAGCCAATGCTCATACAGACCTAAGTGAGCCTGCACAATGTAATCCTCCAAGTTCTGTGTGATAGTCAGGACAGTCAGAAGCTTTTCTGCACTGGTGCATTGCTGCTTATCTCATAACCTCCCCTAGGGAGAGCAGCACTCAGTGGAGGTGGGGGGAAGCAGGAGAGCCCATGCTGACAAGTACAAGTATTGATGGCTAGGCAAATCAGGTCCTTCACCTGTTTAAAGCAGGCCTGTAATCTGGGGCCTGACGGGATGAGTGTCTCTCCTGGCCAGTGTTAATGGAGGGCAAATCATTCTGCCTATTGCACTGGCCTGGTTGATCACACAGGCTCCAAAATGCACTATTTCATGGAGCAATCCCATCTGTTGTACATGGAGAATTATCACCTTTGGGCAGAGAACAAAGATAACAGAATGGACATACAAGTGAAGCACAGGTACCAAAAATGGTGAAAACTTATGAGATCATCTTGTCCTTCCCCCATGCTTAGTCAATACAGAATTGTTCCCTGCCGGACTCCAGAACAATGCCACTTAACCTAGATGCAATCATGCTGCAGGAACTGCCAAACACAATGCAATGAAGAGCAGGGAATGAGCTCATATGAGTTAATCCAATTCCTGCAATAAAACAACCAAGGGCTCTGGTCTCCGTCCTGCAACCTTCTCCCAAGCCAACCGTTCTGTACACATGCGCTAACACTCAAAAGCTGGACCCACTGGTGGGCCACTGAAATGACCTGGAGCTGGGAAAATGCAGCACAACAATATCAACAAATGTTCTTGCTCCTGAAACCATTGCTTTGTTTAGATGGAATCCAGAAAACTTGTTAGTCACAGACATTGGGGGGCAAAGCTTTATTTCCAAGAATGCTCATAGAAAGGAAATCCATTGTGTAGGCCAACATGAATAGACCCTCGCATGTGCAGTTTGCATGGGAAGCATCCAGGTGGCTAGTGAGAAAATAGCTTCTTATCACATAAAGTAATGCATTGCAAACAGCTACCGATGATTCCCAAGCAGTGAGAAGGCATCCCCATCTGTGAAGCATACGTCACCCAAACCAGAGTCCAGAACAATGCCACAGAGCAAGCATCGCAAGGATGGCCAGCCACAACACAGTAAATGCTCTCCATGGCCCTCAAAATCCACCATCAACCAAAGCGTTCACACTCACTACTTGCAAAACACATCCAGAGCACATTCAGAGGGTGAAAAGGAGCATCCCAAATATTCCTTGGACTCGTATCTTACAGTTGCCTTATAAATAATAGACCTTAAAACAAAGGGTTAAAGCATCAGCATAGTGTCCACCAAAACACTTTTCCTGGAGCTGGCCTGGGTAGCAAACCCATCTCCTCCTCCTTCTTAAAATCATGTAGCTGATAAAAAGAATGGCTTTCATCACTATTCTGTATGCATAATTAGGCTTAATTTGCAGAGCAATGAGTTCTTAGTTAGCAAGTGCAAACACACACACAGAGCTTGTTCATTTATGTGACTGATGCCCAGAAACGTAATTCCTCAGCCAGACTTTGGGCAGCAAATATGAAAATGCATTTTTGATAATTTTGATATTGGAACACAGCAGCATGCACAATAGTATGTCCACCAAGTGCTACACACTGTAAACAGGAGCATAAGTAAAATAAACAAATACATGTCTTTTCATCTGGGTCACAAGTTTACTCAACATGACATTTCCTTTTGTAGTGAAGAACATCGGAGAAAAAGAGAGCCTATTTATACATACTGGAATATATTTGGGTCGTTTTTTTCCTAGCTCCCTTGGCTATTTTTGCTGTTAGTTGGTCAAAGAGTTTAGAGGCTTTTCCCCCTTTCAAGGTCAAGGTTTTCTTTCTACTTGATCTCACAGGACCGTAAGTCAGAGCCCTGCATCCTTAGAAATGACATTGCTGTACAGCTGTGATCGATGACCTCAGCCATCTGATTTTGCCACAAAATCAAATAGGAGACCAGGCTGAAAACTGTAGCTCTGAGTTCAATAGTATCAGCTTTTTAAAAGGGTCTGAGACAACCTCCATTCCTCCCATGTTTGTTTTCTCCTCCTGAATGATGCTTTGCAGCTGTGTCTCTTCCAGCAGCAAGGCAGCCAGGGCTCCCCCGGGAGCCCATTTACACTCTTGTTCTTGAATGGCTAAAGTGGGAACACGCGTCCTGTGTCTCCAGACACACACGCTCGTGCACACAGCCCTGTGAAGGCCTATGGGTGGTTTTCATGGAAGAGAAAACTTTGGCTAAAGCTTCTCTCGCTCTGCCTGCCTCATCCAGAGGAAATGCAGTGCTGATCTCAGACACATCTCTTGTGCTCCCTGAGCTGGGCACGGTGCTGTGGTCAGGACTGAACACACACAGGGATTGCTGTGCTGGAGGCTACCTACCCCAGAGCAGAAGAACAGCGATAGCTGCTCACTTCCTTGTGCAAATTTCTATCCAGAGCTCCCAAAGCACCATGCACAGGGAATAAGAATCACAGGGAGGTACAGGGAGAAAAAGCCAATTGAATATACCTCCAGACTGCAGGGTACGTGTTTGGAGTGTCAGACCAGGCTAGAAGTGTCACAGCATCATACACAAAGTCACTCATTTCTCGTGAGCAGACTACAGCAAGCACAAATAACATATGAAATCCTACTGAGAAAGCCGAGCCTTGCTCTGGGCTAGGGACCCTACCGTAGCCCTTTGGGAAGGTGGCGATGCAAAGCCAAGGCTCACTGCAGAATATCTCTGTGTTGAGAGGGTTGGAGGAATTGCGAAGTAGGCTTTTCTTTTAAGAAGGAGATGAGGGAACACTGGCCAAGGCGACCAACTCCCCAGAGCTCCCTGTCCACACAGAGACATTGCGGCACTGAGCAAATGAGATTATAGTCATCAATAGTTCATCAGTACTGTGAGAAGGCCAAGAGTAATCACCAAGAGTAAACCACCTGAGACAGGTCAAGTGCAGCTACATCAGGGCTGGGAGCAGCATAGTAAGTCTTTGCCCCAGGTCTCCAGGGTTCTCTCTAGGCTGGGCCAGCAGCATGGGCCAGCAGCATGGTCCATCAGCCTTAGTCCTCCAGGCAAAGCCATCCCTCTGAGCCAGTCAGCTGCAGACACCTAGCAGAGGAGGAGGCGGGAGCAGGACCTGCACTTCAGAGCCCTTGGCTATGCATTACCAACTCAGCTGTCATCCACATGACTCCCCACACACCCTGGCAAGGGGCTCCTCAGGCTCACAGCTCTCTGTGGCTGCACGGTTGGCAGGAAAGGCTGACCTAACCCTGCACCAAGCAGGCCCTCAGACCTATTGTCTTGAAATCAGGGTAATGATGGATGCCTAGGATGTTTCATCATTTCCCAGCACTGTTACAAGGCCCACATTTAAACCTCATCAAAAACTTTTTGGTTTCCTTCTGATTTTTATGTGCCTGGAGTGCTGACCATACCTCCCCCAACCTTTGTTCTCCTGTTATTAAACAAGCGGTCCATTTTTCAGAGAACGAGTAGTAGTATAGAGTAAACCCATTAATTAGCCACTTGCATTAACGACAAGACCCCAGTGAGGGGCTTGCCGCTTGGGACATGTCCTTCGCATCCTCTCCATCCCTCTCCCCTATCCACCCAGGCGCCATCACTCCCTTCTCAGTTTTTTCCCACACTTGCCACAAGGTCAAACAAATGAAAGGCTGGATGAGTCAGCAGCAAAAAACAGGGCAATGAGCTTCTGAATGTGTTTAACAGAGAGGTTAAGACAAGAAGGTTAAGAGGCTGAGAGGTTAAGAGGCTGAGATCCCTGGGCTAGGATTAAATAGAGCCCCTGGGCATGGGGAGGCCCCAGGTGAGGCTGGTCAGGGTCACCACAACCTGGTGGTACCCTCAGGGCCCAGCATGGTCACCAGCTGGATCCTGCTTCGGACAGGAACAGTGTGTCCTCCTCGTGCAAGGGCAGCAAGTGTCTGTGCACACAGACAGGCAAAACGTGGTTTTTATATTTGTCCATAATCCCCTTCTGCTAATATTTTTCCCCACATTTGTGCAGAAATTAATACCCTATGTTTCCAGTCTTGACCAGACCTTTTCCATCAGTGCTGCAACAAAAGCTTATAAAAATAGTCATAACCACACCACCATCATTTTGAAAAAAAAAAAAAGATTGCGCACAACAACTTGCGTGTTTCAGTGGCTAACGAAGTACTGCAGCAATTAGAGCCCTCCTCTGGGTCTGGTCCAGCTGTTTGTCCCAGAGGTCTCTAGGTGCAGCTGTTCCCACCACCAGATTCGGATCCTTTTAGTTACTGCTGAACAATTGCCATAATCCTGCTTACAGATTTTGTTTTTCTTCCTTGAAAGCACCTGCTCAAGATGCGCGGCCGGTTTTGTTATTAGATAGCTGGGAAAGGCAAAGGCTGAATCCTGTCTTCAGGCATTTTACAGAGAGAGACAAACTCTCATGTTGGAAGCCCCTCTCTCACAAGCTCTGCAAAGAAATGCACCTCCGTTTGCTCCCTAAATTTGCCTTCTACCTACAGGACATTTGAAATAGCATGAATTAACCTACCTCATGCATGTAGGCTGGCTTAAGAAAGATCACTGCAGCAGCGAGTATAATGTAAATATCTACAGGAGCTTTGGCAAATAACTCCGATAAACCAGGGGAGGAAAGGATGCATTTCTCTCCAGAAAATGAGATTTTCCTCATCTTCTCTATGCTTTTGACCCTTAGTACAAGTTCAAGTTAATATTTGCATGGGTTACTAAAGGTGCGTAAAAAGGTGCGATAAAACCCAGTGACTCCGGCAGGGACAGGAGCCGTGCTGTTTGGGAAGAATAGTGCTGTCACTCAGCTGACAGCAGCCCAGGTGCACCCCTAGGACCCTAACACCATCACGGGCACGGGGGAGCAGCAGGGCCTCCCCTCCTGAGCGGGAGGAAGCAACGTGTGGCTGCCAGAGGAGGCAGCTCACTGGGGTCAGGCGGCACGTGCAGGCCTGGAACGCTGGAGCTCCCAGCGCCAAGAAAAATATCTCGGCCGCCCTTCCTCCATGCTGTGGGTGGGCAGGACAGCCCCGGGGGTTTCCTCCAGGCTGGTGGGTAAGCCAACAAGCAGGGATATTTGTTGTACTTGGAGCCAGCTGTCTGCCCACCTACTCCTGCCTGATGGCACAGAGCTCTGCAGCCATTTGCCCAGCAGGAGCCATCGCTCTCGCCAGTGGTGTCTGGGCTTGCCCAGGGCCAGTGAACACCTTACGAAGGGTCTGGACTGGCCTCAGTCTTTGTGGCCAGCCTGGCCATGGACCTGGAGGCTAGGAGCAGTGGTGGATTTGTGGCTGGATGTCCCCAGGGGTCTGCCCCACATGTCAGCAGGCTCTCCTGGCTCGCAGCACAACTTCTGGGGTTTATAGCCAGAACACTCAATTATGACTCTTTCCCCCCACCCCTTATCCCCTTCATAATTCTGGTCTTTCTCCTTTGAAGCCCAGCAATCTGATTTCCCCCTGCCTTGCTCACATCCAGACGAGACCACCAGCCTGAGGGCACCGAGAGCGCTGCTGCCTTTGGAAAGCACCAAAGAGCAACCTCAGCTGCAAAGAAGAAGGGGACAGGGTACCCAGGGTCCTCACTCCCAAAAATGAGCCTGGTCAGCTGTACTTCAGCTGCCCTTTTGCAGGCCTGCACTGCACTCACAGAGACCATTTCTTTCTTATTATTTTTTTAAAAAGAACTGAGGTCACTTTGAACAATCCTTCTAAGAGTAGGGCTGGAAGGACCTGCCTTCTTAAAGCTGATTGCAACAGGTTTAGAATAAACTTTGAAATCGCTTCAAAGCCACCAAATAAAGTCAGTCCCTCTCGCAAACACGGCTGTGGTTGTCCAGCGGACATCCATATGCTGTGAAGAAAACTCTGTCATGTGCTACGGCTTCAGAAAAGCATGAGAAAACACTCGCAGCGTTCCCTGAGATAAGGGGCCACAAACAAATCAGAAACAACAAGTGAAAATTCAATTCAAGGTTTACTCCAGGATGGACGTCTTGCTACGATAAATTAAGGTGTTTTTCATTATTAAAAATAAACAAAGCAATGAAAGTGAACCATGTCACCATTCATACGCTTAAAAAACATCTTTAATCTGCTTGGGAAAATCTTTTTTTCCCCCTAACAGGAAAAAATATTAGTTGTCCAGATAACAAGCAAAACAAAATCAACCAAAGGGCATCAAGAGACTTCCTGAAATTGAAAAAACAATGTTTTGTGTAACAAGTTTAAAAAAAAAAAAAAAACACAAAACAAAACACACGCAGCAAGCAGAATGATTCCTCCAGCTTCTTCAGGTTGTCAGTAGTTTCAGGAACATGAGGAAGAAATACACAAGCAGTTGAATGTTTTATTTAACCTTGCAGCATTTTACAGCTGTCCTAAGCCTCTTCCCTTCTCCCTTCCCCCCCCGGAAACCATTTGTCTTTCTAGTGCCTTATTTTTAACAGCTCAGCTCAGCCCCAAAGGGACATGTGTGAAAACAACGAAAGAACCTAATCCGGCAACTTTGGGGTTCCCAGGACTGAAATAGCAAGCCTGATGCAAATCAGGATCGAGGCTGGTTTGCAGGAGGGAGCAATACCTCCTCCTCCTCCTCTTGCAGAAGGGGAGGGATGGAAGGAGACAGAACAGTGACGATGGGCAGCCCAGCCACTTGCCCACCCTGCAACTGGGAGATGCAGGCAATGCTGGGCAGGGCTGGCGGGAGGCTCGGGGACCCCATTCATCCCGCGGTAAATCAGCCCCTGGAGATGCGTGGGGAAGTTTGCACAATGTCTGCCCAAACTCTGCCTGGATCCCCGCCAGGGCTGGGAAACTTTCATTCTCATGAGTTCACGAATTCCACCTACAAGAGCCCGATTAAAACAATACGGGAGGCGGCATGGCGTTCCCCCCCACATCCCTCTCTCAGCCACCACGCTGTGAAACCACAGGAAATCATTAGCTGTGCCTGCTAAGAACTTCTGGATCCCAGCAAACTATTCACATTTGAGGTATTCAGAGCTTTTTTTGCTGTTGTTTAGAGTTATTTATGGCTTCCACAGGTTCGTTTGTGATGTTGATTTATGCAGTTTCTAATGTTTGGCCATGTCAATTAAGCATAGCAACGTAGGGTTCAAAGGCCTCCTGTATTACAGTTACCCTGGTTTTAAGTAACACGGTTGCTTGCAATCAGGCAATTAAGCCATGAAATTATATCTGCTCCCTAATAAATACAAACAGACGCAGTTCTCACCCTCACACATTTATAAGCTGGTGTCAAATGTGGTCTCTGAGATGCTGAAAGACACTTTCTGTGAATATTTACGGCAGGAGAAGTCAGTCCATTGAATGTTTGCAAAGAGTAATCCCTAGACAGGTGTAGTACTCGCCAAAGCAAATCGATTTAGAAATGTCAACGTATATTCATGGGTTATTTGCCCAGCTCAAGCACTTATAGTAAAAGTCAACAGATCTAGGAATAAGCTTCAACTTGCTGGTAAGGAAACCTCTCGCCTTGCAGCAAACTCACGTATCACGATTGGAAAGAAACGCAAGCTGGCCGACCAAAGGAAACCCCCGCTTAAGAGGGTGATGTGAGAGAAAAGCACAGTCAAATCCACATTTTCTGGGGCCGTTCTGCCAAGGGAAGGTTGGCAATCTTCAGTGCTTTCAGCATATCTGATCTTCCTTGCCAGCACAAGGTCCCTTTGTTCAGCAGGGTGGTTCCTGGCAGCCCAGAGCCAGCCTCCACGGCAGCCACCAGGAGAAAGGGGCACATCTCCCATCTGGGCACACAGCACGCGGGTGTCTGGGAACATTCCTCATGCTCACCTGCACCCTTTGGCAAGGTGACACTCCCACACCTTTCCTCTTCCACCAGACACAGCACTTGTCCCTGTTCTGCCAACAGACCGAGTCATCATCACACCAGTCTGCTGGCCGGGAGCAACAAACTCTTTAATGGGTATACCTAGCGAGATTCAGCCCCTACCCCTTTTTACAAGAAAACCCCCTTCAGGAGGGCAAAGCAGCCCAGGGTCTGATTTCAAAAGCTGCCCAGCACAGAGCTCCCTCCCAAGACAGCAATGCGCAGCCCAGGGCTGGCTGTGAACCACTCCATCCCCTCTCTATCCTCTCTCTCCCCAGGCAGCCCATCCAGGGCAGGGAGCAGCTCGACACTGGGAACTCACATGCAGAAAAGGGCCACACGCTCGCTGCTGGCAGCAGAGTGGCAAACAACAGGGAGCTCCCCACTTCAATGGTGGGGCTCAGCCATGTCCCCTCCCAGCTGCTGGAAGCCTTTGCCTGAAGGAATAGGTGATTTAAGGCACCATTATTAATAGCAATCGATAGAATTTCAGTTTTTATTTGATGGCTTTTGTAGACCTGGGACACATACCCTGCCCTTGGGCACCACTCCGGGAGCACAAAGCGGTCCCCATCCCACCCAACCGCCCGTGGTGCAGGCAGGGTACAGCCATGGCGCCTGCTCACCACCTCAACCTCAACACCCAACAGACCCTTCCCTCTCTGTCCTCCTGAGGCTTCTTACAGGAGAAGGAACCTGCCAGAGGCCACAAACCTCTGCAGCAGCCACTATCCCTTTGGCAGTGCCTCTCCCGGCATAAACCAGGCTGGTGCTGATTGCGGCTCTTCCCCAGCCCCTGGTTTGGATCAGCCACACGAAGGTTGATTTTTAATCTTACTGACACCCTGTTTACACCAGGGAACCTGCTTTGATTGCAGCTGGCTTTCAGCTTGCCTCCACCAGGCTTTGCCTCTCACCCCTCGCTGCAGATGCCGTGGGAAGCCTTGCCCTCTTTCCTGGCCACAGACTCCAGCTGCTGGCAGGGACATGTCACCAACAAGCCCTGAAGCCCCTGGCCAGCAAGCAGATAAATGGCCCAGCTTCGCTGCCTCCATCCGGCTCCACATTCCCCATCAAGGGCTTCATCCTGCAAAGTCACCAGGCCCATCTTGAGCCGAAATGCACCCGCTCGGCCGCACCATATCCTGACAGGATGTCAGCAGTAAACAGTAGGTAAATACTCATGCTTTATCATCAGTTAGTATTTGTTGTTTTTAGAGACCTGGACTAAAATTCCCACTGAAAGAAAAAATGCGTACGACAAAAGTAGCTTCTATTTTCTGCCCACAGGAGAGCCATATGAAGAAAGCCATTTCCTTCATCGTTATTACACTCACACAAAAAAGTTTGATGATGTTTGTGTTTGGGTTTTTTTAGATCTTTTGCATCCATCTACTTCATTCTTGGGAAAAGATATGATTTATTTATAAACTTATTTTATGGATCAATAAGGAGGTCTCCCTGTTCCCCACAAACATTTGCCTTTGGCAATGTGCGGTGAAATGAGTCAAAAAGCCCCATGACTGCCATCGAAGGGCAAAGCAGGCACCCACCCCTGGCATGACTACCACTCAAATTCGGTTTTGGCAAAGAACTGCAGGTGGCATTTGGAAATGAGCTTCGTTTTTGCAAAAGGCACATTCCCACAAAACTGAAGGAGTACAGGTGTACAGCAGGCAAACGCTCCCTCCAGCATGACTGAAACATAAACATGTATTTGCTGGAAATCACTGGCAGCATTTGCTCAGCAAAGGTTATTATTAGAAATTATAATTGATATTAATGTCTAGGGTTATCTCATCTGATTGTATCAGCAAAATATGGTATCACTCGGTAATTACAGTTAACATGATTTTCGCGAGAGAGCAGTCGATGCTGGAGAACAGAGTTGTCTTTTTAACCGCAGCAAAATACCGCCTAATTATGAATTAAACCCCGGGCTGAGGCAAGCTACCAGCCTCCGTATTGAGTTTGAGCAAGCAGCACTTTCCCATTAAACTTCGGATGATTCTCATAATCATTTCTCCATGGAAGTAACACTTTTCTGAAAAAATAACATTGTTAGCCCGCAGAACATTGAAATGATACAATAGCTGCCTGCTTGGAGCTCACTCGCCACCTGCTTTTCCTTGTTTTGTTTTCTAGCCTCTAATTACTGAGCAGAGTCAATTCCTAATGAGGCAGTTTGATTTCCTGTTTTTCATACTTCTTGAGCCGCTTAAAGAGCCCGTCCGACATAAAAGGAACCCTTTTCTAAACAGATTTTAAATTAATTATAATAACCTTGGTGGTGGTTGTTGTTGTTGCTCTGCGTGTGTGCCTCTGTGTGTGTGTGTGCGCATCTGAGTTTTCCATGGCTGCGTTTCTCATTTAATGTTTCCACACGAAACAACCTTTTTTTCCCCTCCTCCCCCTGTTCCCCCCCCCAACAATGCAAACTGGAAATTCTCGTCCAGGAAACTGTAGCCACAGAAACACTGTGTCTGGGGCTGAGGAGGAAAAGGTGGTGATGTCATGAATAATTGGGCTGTGAGAAAAAAATGGAGCATGAATAAGGAGGGAAATATTCTGACGTCTGTCTTTAAATCTGGAAGATAAACACTTGTTGTGAATGGTACATGCTGGCTTCCAAAAGGGCTGGTAGGAAGAAGAACGGTATTAAATAACCACTCAGAAATATATGAATGATGCTAATGAGGTCTCTCAGCCCTCTCCTAGCCCCACCAAACACATGTAACGCCTCTCAGTTTGTGTCTCGGCGCTTCCCCTGTGGATAGCGGTGGCACTGGTGAGCTGTTGCTATTCCAGGGATTTACGGAGGTATTAGTTCTCCTCCTACCTCTGCTCCCTCCTCAATCTGTCCCTGCCTGCTTCCTAGGACCCTGTGGCATTGCAAGGGGCTGCTGCAGGCTGGGGTTGCACAGGCTGCAGGTATGGGGTGACCATCAGCTCTGACCTTGCCCAATGGGTCCCACCGGACACTGCTCTTCTCTGGCTGGCCACAGGGATCTCACAGACAAGGTGCCTCAGTTCGAGGATGGTACGAGACACTGCCAGGCAGAGCCTGCAGGCACATCAGCAGCCCCTGCCATGGTCCACCTGCATTTCCCCAGGAGCCCGACTCCCCTCGCTCCAGTCCCACGGTGGCGTTCGCTGAGGCCACCTGCAGAAGGCACCTAAGGACTTTGCTACAGTGACATCACCCTGCACCTTCTGTCCTCTGGCCCAGAGCCTTCCCAGAGAAATTTCCCACGGGATGCTTTACATGGAGCAGAGCCCTCTGCCACGCCTCAGTAACAGGCACCACAGCATTGAGAAGATGGCCAATGATGGCTGCATCTTTGCACGAGAGCCACTCAGAGGGCATCCAGTCCAGCCAGGACCATCATGCTGGGCTGCTCAACAAGCACACAGGAGAAGGGCTCTCCCTGTTCCAGAAGGTTTGGAGGAGAAAGCACAGGCTTGAACCAGTCAGCCCCTGGACCAGCTACATTTGTGAGCGCTGGAGTTTCCCTGTGGAAACTGCATGTAAAGCTCATTGAAAAATACACAACCTGCTGCTAGAAACAGAGAAACCCAATCCATGCTATAGCCCTAAAAATCCAAGTGAGCCTCAGCCGGGGAGGGCTACGTTCCAACCCCACCCAAATCATAAAGCTGAGAAAACTTCAATGGGCTCTAGCTTCTGGATTATTATTATTATTATGACAGGGTTTTCCTCTCAGGATTCAGACTCTCTCTAAATGGTGGGAAAAAGGGTTTTATACAACCTCCAGTCTCCACATGACAAAGTGACTGCCTATTCCTACAGTCGTCTGAACAGAATAGACGGAATAAGCTATTGTCTGTGCTCAGAAGTCAGCGACTGCACCGGCACTTGATTGGTCCAGGATGTAGAGGAACAAAAAGGTCATTGAATAAAAGAAGAACAATACTTTTCATGAAACAAATGAGCTTTTGCTAATTTATAACATGTTTGGTTTGGGTATCATATACATCAAAATGATGTAATTAGTACATGTCATTTTCTGGAGAGAGAGAGATCAGCAAACCCTTAATGATGGGAATTTCCTGCCCCGGACTGGAGGCTCTGGACTACCAGGGCATCATAAAGATGCTGTATTTCACTAATAATTAGAATGGGCATGAAGCAGGACCTAATGTGTGACAAGGGAAAAAGGAAAAAGTTCACCTACTGCAAAGGTTAGTTGCTCTGGAGGATTAATGAGAGAAATACAATGGACTGGAGGCTGATAAAGAACTGTCTTGCACATTCCACACCCAGTGTTTGAAATCTGCAATTTGAATTGGTCCTACCTCCAAATATCAACGTCGCTCAAATCTGCCACCATTTAGCTCCAGCCCTGACCACTCAGCTGATGATCTTTCAATCATGGGCACAATCATAAGCTCAGCTCTCAAAGCACCTCAGTCAGAGGGATGTCCAGACCAGGACAGAAGCTTTGCAGATTGTGCAGTGCTCTGCTGAATACATTAAATTGCAAGGGTGATTTTTCAGATAGAGACCTCCATATGCTCAATGCAAACTTCAACTTCAGAAGTTTTGAGGGCGTTGCTCCCCCGCACACACAGTCACATTCACAGCGCAAGGCACGCTCACACCAGAGGTTACACGTTCAAGGTCTGAAGTAAAAGCTGCTCTCACAGTGCTTCTCATTCAGAAGGGAGTCAGAAGTACTAGAGACCTCATGTAAGAGACATTTCTCAAGCAGGTTGTGTAAGAACATCTCTCAAGACTCCCAATAGTAACAAAGCCAGACATGAGGGACGTAGGAACATACAGAACCGTCTCATTAAGGAAAACAGTAAGCATTTTGCCCTTTCTTTGCAAATTAGGCTTGAAACTAAGCTGAGGGTAGACTTGTCCAAGCCCATCAGGAAGAGCAGCTGGTGGGCTGTTGCTCTACAGCAACAAGAAGCAAAAGCTTCTTCAGATATGCATCTGCCCTCTTCTAATAAGCACATCAGCTACACCTGGGAGATGTCCAAAGAACCTCCTTGCATCTCTTTCTCCAGGTTCTTAAGCCAGTTCTGAGCTGAATGGTGTAAAATTTCTGCTTGCACTATAGGATCATAGAATAGTTTGGACTGGAAGGGAACTTTAAAGGTCATCTAATCCAAACTCCCCTGCAATGAGCAGGGGTATCTTCAACTAGATCAGGTTTTAAGGGATGAAGAGACATAGCAAATACTTAGGGGTCAGCCAGACTCAAGGAGTCCAGCAAAAGGGCTATGCCCTGACCTGGTTATTCAGACTTGGGAGATCCACTGATTTGTTTTCATTTCGTATGTTGTTGACCCTTTCCCTCCAGGAGTTTTGCATCAGTTTTTGGACCCAAAGCTCCTGCCGTTGCATGAAGATCTTCAGAATGCCTCAAGACGAGCGCAGTGTGCTCTGTTCCCCAGGGCTCACTGGAGCTCAGCTGCCATCAAAGTGATACTGACAAGCAGGGTGCTGAACCAAGCAGCCACCTAGAAAAATCTTTCTCACGTGAAAAATCCAATAAGAAATTTTATGAACAGAAATCTCCTCTGGCAATGGCCACAGCATTCTCTGAGCTGTGCGATAAGTATGTTGTATTAGTTCATGTTTCCTTCTTTGCAGGAATTACTCAGGCACATGCAAAACAATAACACGATCTGGAAAAACTTCCTTGATCGTTTGTACTGCAACTTTGTTCTTCGCAGCAAATTAAATGGATGTGGGAACTAAACCGAAAGCCCAAAGGGCCAGCAAATACTAATCACAGAGCCTCTTCTGCCAGTAATAGGCATGTTTGAGCTGGAAATGTTTAACTGTTAGGGTTTTTTACCTCTCTATTAGCAAAGGAAGGACACCTCTAAATGTGACATTCTTCTCCCCAGGAAATACCCTTACATTCTCTGCTAGCTCAGAAAGGAAAACACTCCACTGCAAATAATTTACTTCACACCCGCTTCTTTCCTTTACTTTAATTTGCTTTTTCAAAAATTCCTTCTGCTGCCAATTTTTCTATCTTTTATGAAGATTAACCCAGCAATTCCCACATTTCTGAGCAGCTCCAACGGAAATCTGCTAAATGAATAGTCTTGAGTCAACAAAACCATATTCTGATGGGCCCTGGCTGAGCCAGCTGCATTTGTGTGACTGTGAAAAGAAAAGCATGAATTTTCTCCTTGGAGGTAGAGCTAAAAAAGCAGAGAAAGTTACCACACACTCATTGATGTGCTGTACGTACATCACTTGTTTCTCTGCTCCCAGCAAAGCAATGTCAGTATAACCCTCTTTGTACAGCTGATGTGCTCATCTCCCCCAAAAGCTCCACTGTTGGCCTGGACAGGGGCTGAGGGCGCACCAGGCAGCAACACTCAGCCTTTCTGGCTGGGGGAACACGTATCCGTTCCCAGAGGCTGGAGAAAGCCCTACGTTGTGGCTTGTCTCTGGCTGTGGGACCATGTTACAGGCCACACGTGGTGCAATCCTGCTTATGTTCTCAGCTGTTTCATAGAATCATATGGTCATCTAGGTTGGAAGGGACCTTTGAGATTGCCGAGTCCAACCATCAACCTAACACTTCCAAACCCATCACTAAACCATGTCCCTCAGCACCATGTCTACCCATCTTTTAAATACCTCCAGGGATGGTGATTCCACCACTTCCCTGTACAGCCCCTTCTAATGTTTGATGAGCCTTTAAGTGAAGAAATATTTCCTAATATCCACTCTAAACCTCCCCTGGTGCAACTTGAAGCCATTTCCTCTTGTCCTATCGCTTGTTACTTTGGGGGAAGAGACCCACCCCCACCTCACTACACCCTCCTTTCAGGGAGTTGTAGAGAGCAGTAAGGTCTCCCCTCAGCTTGCTTTTCTCCAGACTAAAAAACCCTAGTTCCAAGTTCCCCTAGGTTATTTTCAGGAAGGTTGCTCCAGGTTAACATTCCTGACCTCAGGCAAAGAAGGAAAGCTGGAGACACCAGAGCACCCAGGCAGGGCCAGCAGGATGGCAGTGCTGCAGAAAGCAGGGAACAGTGAGACACTCACCTGGTTCCTGCAGCCCTGCCACATACAGTCACACAGGCCAGGCCCACAGCCAAGCGAGGTCCATATTTCAGTACTACCCTGTCTGCTGGCACCTCTCTTAATTGTAAGGGGAACAAGGATGCAGCCCTTCCTGGACAACCGGGCAGATACCAGTGGATGACGCACCAGGTAAAGATGTTGACTCACAGACGATCCACCTTTTTTCAGCAAGCTTCTCATTTACCATAAACGAGCGCATACAGCCACTTTCAGTTCCTCTAAGTGGCACTCCAGTTTAACTCTGCCTTGGGCTCACCAGGTGACAAGAACACATCCATAACCTCAAGGCAATATCAGCTCACTACAGCTATTATTGAAATAGCTGTATCACACCATAAGCAGGACTCAAAGAAATCAGGTTAATGGGCTGTGTGAGAGGGCTTGTGGGTGGGGAGTGAAAGAGAACTTGCTGTAAAGATGAATAGCCTATGATTGCATGTGGGGGCAGAGATGTGTGGGTGGCAATGCAAAGAAATGGGTGGCCCTTGTTTATTCCAGTGGTTTCCTACATTTTTGAGTCTAGATGGACAGGCGCAATAAAGATATAGCTCTGGTTAAACATTCATTTACTGTCTACTTAGAAAATACACCGAGCTAACCAAACAGTCTCTTCTCATCATATCAGTCCTACGTCATATATATTACCAGTAACTGCATTGTTCAAGCCTTGTCTTTGGATCTGGTAGAGCGTGGTAGATGAAGATGGAGCCACCACTCTGTATCTTCAAACATTTTGTGGCCCTTTTCCTGTGGATGGAGGGACCAGAGTCCTGCACAGATCTCTAGAGATGACTGTATTCCAGATCCAAATTGAGGGCAGCAGAGTTTCATCCACAATTACTGCCCTAAAAGTTTTCTGACATTCCACCTGCCCGTTCACAAAGGGAGGTACAAAAATGACAGCAAGCATGAGAAAGCTTGGTCTATCCAGAGCTTCACAGATTCAGTTGGCAGAAGTGACCACCTTCTGCCTAACACGGGGCCATCAAATGTCACCTGGAATTCAGGCCCTGCCTGTGCACTGAGCAAGGGAAGAACTTTTATAGCCATGCAGTATCCAATAGCGTCCTGGAAGAGCAGTGAGTTTTCAGCATGGATATACACATGGCATCAATGAAGTGAGGGTCTCTGCATGCTTTTGGAGTGAGAGATCATCAAGAACAGACAGCTACTCAACATCAGGTGTCACCAGCAAGCTCTCAACCAAACTCCACCAAAATTGTCACATATCTATGAACCTCTGACAATTTATTAAAGCAACTCCCTGGTTTGGGATGAGAGAATGCATACGTTAACTCTAGGTCTAATTAAGAAATCTCATTTGAACACTAGCACACACACTCCCACATGTCCACACATCCAATTTCCAAGGAAACAGCCATAGAAAAGCAGTCATTGCTTCCAGAGTTTTCATACTTCAGTTTTCTCTGGTTTGTGAGCTGGTTTCCTGATAAAAAGCTGGCACAAATTGTCGGCCATTATCTCATCTCCACAGAAATAGCTTCCTTCACCAGACTAGCTTTTCAGCACTTACTCACAGCCACCAGAGAGCTAAATCCCTATGGAAAACTTCCTCTAAACCTCAAAAAAACCCACTCCAATTAATGCAAAATATCAATCCTGATTTGCATGTTTGAATTAAGCTTACACCCTGCTTGGTGCTGCTCTGTTACCTATTGCCCCAGTGCCCTACCTCTGCAAATGTCCCGGTAGCAGGCAATGGCAGTCCATCACCCCAAACACAGTAAGATCTCACCTAGATAGAGCAAAGCAACGGCATCTAACAGGGCAAATCCTGATGGGGAGCACTGCCCTGAGCTTAGCCAAGGGAAGTCTTCCCATTACTGTGGCATGCATTAGGACAGAGACAAGAAGTACAGAAAGGAAGAGAGTTGGGTACCTTCTGACCATCCCTACATGATTTTACCAGGTATGGATACAAACTTTGCACCCCAGTTTTCAAGGGCTTTTAACGCAGCAATAACCTCTGTAACTTACTAACCTTTAGGTCAAAGCAATGTAGATTCACTGACACCTGCTAGCAACCGACAGCTCCACACTCCATCCAGCCCCTAGGCATTCTGAAGTACAACCTCCAGCCACTGCTGGAAATCAACAACTTGGCAGTCTCTGGCAAAATCACCAGCAGAGCCTGATGGCTCAGGGAACTGGCTGTGAGTCACGGCTTCTCTGGAGGTCACCACCCAACATGTTATTGACCAAAAGTCACTGCCACCCACGGGTACTACCCATCTTGAATACAATGAATTGGATGGTTTCTGCCCCCTCTGCCAACGTCTATCAAACCACACACAAAGCCTACAAGCATCTTCTCTGATGGGTGTAGTAAGAACTTCCCAATGCTACTGGCTACCCCTCCACATTGGCATGAAGGAACATTAGATGAGCAGCACAGAATAGCTTGCACTGCTGCTGCTTGCACTGTAGTGAATCCATTAATAAGAAAAAGTATCAGCCTGTAAAGCTCAGTGTCCGAAGTCTCCCAGCAGCACTGAATTCAAGAAGAATGAGTTTGGGCCATCACAGGAATCTGGTCTGAACTGTGACCCACTAACATAGAATTTGGTAGCTTTTTTCCTTGGTTTAACAGTGTCTGATAGGATTATGGGCAACACATTTCCAGGCTAGCTAAGCTCTACACAAAGCACTACAAAAAATATGACAGCACTGGGTCTGTTCACAGAAGTGCTTTGGAGTCCACAGCAATACAAGGCTCAAACTCTTCAGCAGACTTATAAGCAACAAAACTTATCAATTTCTGTCATTTCAGGAGTGAACTGAAACCGCTTTGGTGTTGATACACCACAAACCTCAACCATACTGTGATCATTGCTATGTTTTGCCAAGAAGGTCCTGCTCTCTAAATATTGTACTTGTACAGTGGCTTTTGTTGGTATTTCCTCATCCAGGCTGCAGTCACTCAGAGTATGGTGATTTCTGTGAATCTTCTAATCACCATTGCTGGCTGCCTCTGAATGACTGTGGAGTTAGAAGTAACTAATGAATGAAAGTAATGTGAATAGCAGTATTAAGATGGAGTTTGATTTCACCAATTTGCCTGTCTAGTAAACAAGAAGAGAAAGAAGAGTCAGAGCTGAAAACCTGTTCTAAGAATTGCTGCAAACCAATGCACAGCACAGACATGCAGTTATCAGTTGTTTTTTTCCCCAAACTGTTGGGGAAGCCTTTAGAAGAGCACATACACCCATATCTGAGATATTGTAGGTCCATATGCTAAAGTAGGCTTCCTGAGCACCTCTTTAGACCCAGCCCCCTACCCTCTGTCCCACCTCCTTCTCCAAACCATACAAAGAAAGTACCTCCATACTTTTTCTCTATTTTTATGGCCTTTTTTAACTTACCTTCATTCCATACGCCGAGACCTTTGCAGGCAATGTCAGCTTATCTATCCAGTGCTTGTTCTCCCCTTAAAGAGGGGGAGAAAACAACCTCTAACATCAACTGCAACCTCCAAGCAAAATTGTAGCAGCAGCAGACCAAGGATAAGCTTCTCCCTGCCATATAGGTTGCCTCTCTCCAACTCACCTCTCTCATCTGGCTAGCAGAGCCAGAGCTAGCTCATTTTCCATCACGAGGAACACCTGCATCTGTGCTTAGGAAGAGCTTCCTCTTCGGGCTGCCTTGCCTCAGGTGATCATAATGATTCATTAAGAGCCTCATGAGAACCACAGAAGAACATAAGCAGGTGGATATTTTTCCTATCTTTAACCATTTCCCCACTGTTTGCAGTGTTAAGAGATTCTTTGGAACAGGTCCACCAGAGAGGATGTTTTGTGGGCTCATACAGCTCCCGTGCCATCCACCCTAAGTGCAGCAGGGAACTGGGTCGCCCCCAGGCAAGAAGAACAGGCAGGAGGGAGCAAGCAGAATTTGCTCTGGTAGTCACATCCCTGCCAGGCTTTTATCTCCAGTATCTTCTGGAGTAGCTTCCCTGCTAGAGCTCCTCTGGTGGCAGTCACTGCTGGAGAGCTAACATAGGGGAAGCTGTCCCTGGTGATTTTTTTGCCCTGTCATCTACACTTGGTCTGAGAAAAAGCAGATATCATGGTGGTTAAAATTCAAGGCAGTAGGACATAGACTGCCCTCCTGTTTCAACACCTGCTACCATGTCTGATGGGAGAAGGAAGGGAAACAACCAGGAAAAAGGCTCATAAAGGCCTTGCCAAAAATCTAAACTAAAAAAGTTACATCTAGGAATACTTTAAAGCTGGAATTCGCCCTTGCAAATGAATGATTGCTGTTTTCACCAGTTTGAAGAGTTAGCAAAAATTAATCAACTGTGAATTGTTTCTAAAATGAGACAAGAAGCAGCACTCATCCGCAGGGGGGCTGCAGCAAGCATGAAATGAAACACAACATGAAAATATAGCCAAAACTCTCAAACTGGAAAACACACAGGCACCAAAATAAGCAGTTGTACAACATATTGTGTAAAGTGCCTTAACTGGACAATTCATCCTGAATAGAATAAAATGTTTCCCAGTACATGAGATAAAACATCCCAGTTTGGTGATATTCTCCAAAGACTTGAGCTGCCACTGTGTGTGTTTCAAGACTGAAGGCTAAAGCCTGTGCTAGATCCTAGATAATAAACACTCTGGACATCTAAATTGTTATATATCTTGGCATTTGACCAGCAAAATGTCCATGTAAAACCGTATGCCAGTAAATCTGCCTTCTGCTTTTAAGCTGATTATTCAAGGGTTAACTATGAGATCCCCTAACGAATTAATAAAACCCAGACATATTTTTAAAGCTATTGATTCATCTCAATATCTATTTCGGAGCATTCTGAATGTATAAGCAACAAGATGGAAGTGCTTTGTAACCTACAAAGAGTTCATTAGTTGTGGTATATCTCATTTGAAATATTCCTTCCTGTACGTTTGCTGCAACGCTGCAGATTTGGTTAGTAATGGGCCTAAAACAGAACTTTGCATTAGACTTTCCTTCCCCCAAAGTTGAAAGGGTGTTCCAAATCCAGGGCCCAGCACACAACCTGATTTTACCAATTAATCCATTCAGTATCGTGGTTGTGGTACAGATCCCCTGGCTTAATCCAGATAAGCACGCAGTTTGCACCCTTTCTGGTTCATAGTGATGCCTTTTACCCCTGTATCCTGCTGCAGCATAAGGAAGGTTTCAATTGAAAGAGCGTCAAAATGCAAGCAATCTATGAGGCTGTATTTCTTTATACCTTGCAGCCAGTTCTGCAAGTTTTGCCAATTCTCTCGACAGAACTGGCACACCCCCAGCCCTAATCTCAGCCCTACATCCCAAGCACTTGATGGTGGCCGATGCCACCCTTTGCTCCCAGCTCTGTCACAGGCTGCTGTGCATCAGGGCAAATCAAATCATCCCTGCTCTACTCAGGCACTGAAGAAAGGATTAATCCCACCTCGCTTTAGCTTTCTAAAAATTAGAGGTATCACCTAGTCCAGGAATGTGAGTTCCTCTGGAGTCAATGGAGAGAGAGAAGGGTTTCTGCAGATGATGATTCATCCTGTCTAGCAGAGTCCTCTCCCAGGATGAGAGATATGGTCCCATCTCTCAGTGTTGACTCAAGAGGAAAGGTAGATAATTAACATAGTATATTTACCTATCACTTGACTAAAGTAAGGTGAGACAAATCCCATCCTAAGCTCTGAGAAGAAGGGTTTTCCACCCTGGGTTTGTGTAGGTATGTACAGGAAGACCTACACAGAATGCCTCCATGCCTCACCCCGGGCTTTTGAACAAAATAGCACATGAGCCTTACCCAACTGTTTAATCCCTCCATCATGACAGCTACATCCCCTCCAGGATGGGATGGATGCTGCTGTCTGCCCTCCCGCAGGTGATCTGTTCACCTGGAGAGACTTTAGTAGCTGCCTCCTTAAGCAGCCTCTGACAAAGGGCACCCAGTGACAAAAGACTTCTTGATCCCTCCCTGCTGGCTACCGGCGGCAGCACAGCCCTACGAAAGAGTACTGAAGAGCCTGTCAGGAAGTCCCCACAGTTGCTCAGTTGTAGGGTGTGAAGGAGCATCTACATGACTGTCCGAGGGCTGCTGTCTGGGCACGAAGCAGGAGGAAGGAGTCGGTGACCATGCCCTTAGTGTACCATTGTTTTGCATCATTTAACATGCACAGATGAAGCTTTTATTGCTCATCCATTTGGGGTTCACTATGTGGTCAAGTGCCAGCTTTCTTCAGTCTGCTAAATTACCTGATGAAACTTTTGATTTAAAGAATACAGCCGGGAGCCCTGGGCAAGCATAGCTCTTGCCAGCCAACTAGATCTGCTGTCACATATGACTGACAAGATATTTATGCTGATGGGTCAACAGGCAGACAGACAGATTCATTAATTTTCTTCTCCCTCGTCCCATTATCTAAGCCTCTGTGCCATCCACAGCCACTGGAGTGAATGTTCATTTCTATTCCATTGTCATACTAACTACTGCTCTAGTTTAAGTATTCTTTTGAACCCCAAGAACAATGTGCGCAAGGCGCAAATCCATCCCGCTCTTCCATGGCTAAGTAGGGCCATTAGACAGGAGAAACAATAGAAACCCAGCGGGTGCTCTGTGTTTGCTCCCTGCATGGCCGCACACAAAGACAAAAAGCGAGGAGGGCTGGATGGGCCAGGGATGGGTATTGGATACCCTGATGCACTCATTTTCCCAGCATCCCCAAATCACAAAGGAAAAGAGGTTTTTACATGGGCCTTCAGAGGCTACATCAGTCACTGGGCACAGGACCTCATTGTCTGGTTTGTTTTGTTTCCCTGAACAATATGTCACATATTTACTTTCCTCTTGGAGGGCTGATCCTAGCATAAAATCATCACCACGTTATGTCAAAATGTCAGCATGCCACATCACCACATCTCCGCATGAGGCTGCCTCATGGGCCCCCACTAGGATTTCTGCATCCAATCACTTCCCATAAGCAGTGTTTGCAGGATGCGAGGTCTTCTTAAAATAGGACAAACCCAGAAATCCTGGAGCCGGTGGCAGCCCTCGCTCATGTCTCTGTCTTGAGTGACTCCATCTGGACAATCTAGGATTGCTTTTGATGGGTGGTGGAAGCAGCTGCTCCTGGTTAAAGTCTTTCTTACTAGAAATAAATATAAATGCTACGGATAAAAAGTCAGGATGGTCTTTTTCTCTCTTCAGTCATTAGCAAGTTTTACCTCCAGTGAAGGGATTTTTAAAATGATTTTCTTATTTAAGTGGACAGCTGTATTTTAAATACCTTTAACTTTTACCAGTGTGCAGCTCCGAGAAGTTACAACTGCCTTGCTGCAACTTATCCTGGTGCACAAGCAGGTGCAACTCCACTGAGCCCCACAGACCTTCTCCTGTCAACACCGGCCTCCACATCTCTCCAAAAATTCAATCTTGGGCATTCAAAAGCTTCTGCCCGACACCGAGCTACCAGGAGATTGAGGAAAGCAGAAGAGCTCAGCAAGAACCCAGCATGGCCATCACGCATGGTGGCAGCACACCCCCTGCTAGGAGGGACCAACCTGGAGGAGGTAGATACCAGCTAGGTGATAGTGTGTCATTGACCTGTGATGGATGCAGGGTTGGATGCCGTGCACCCCTGGCCACTCCAGACGCGCTTCCCAACACACACCCCACTTTGCTCTGCTCTCGGTCCTGCCCCGCTGGGACAGCCTGTGTGCCGTGGCTGCGCCGAGGCCGTCTGCCTCTGACTCCGGGATTTGCTCTGCCAAATCTCACATGCCAGAGTTCTGAGGCTTCTTCCTCCGACTCTCTGAAGCCAGCGCCACAATGCTGGGCCCCTACCAAACATCCCGTGGGCTCGGTACGGGGGACGGGAGAGGAGGGACTGGTCAGGCGGATGTGGATCCACGCCACTCCCCTGGGGAAGGGTTAAAACTGCCTTTTACTGTTTTTCTGTGACAGATCTCTTTACTCAGTGCTATATAATATAGCCCCAAACATATTCTAAGCAGCCAAGGGCTTGCCTGGCCATCTGTTTGAAGACACAGACCTTCTGATACAGGAGTTCCCAAAGCCTGGCCCTTTGGGACATTTACTATGGAGCCTGCAAAAGGAATTTTTCCCCTTTAAGAAGCCAGCCTGTACTTGTTTTGTTATGCTGCTTCAGACCGGTGTCCCATCCATGAACATCAGCCCATACATGACTTGTGTATGAACAAAAATGTGGGAACCTCTGCTCCAAGTGAGACATCTCCACACTCTCCAACTCTCCCCTGCCAATCTCACCCCAACTTTGAGGTTCAAAAAAATGAAAGAAAGATTTGGTCATCTCCCAGGTACCTACTTTTAGTTCCAGCCATCGCTTTCAGGGGTGGTTGTTATAAGAATTCCCAATTTTATCCAGCTATCTCACGTGAAAATGCCAAATGACGCATGACTTTCTTGCTGACTTTCGAAGGAAATTAGGCTTTTACAGGCAGGTGCATCTGCAAATGGCATCCATGGCCTGCACTGAATTAAGAGAGAAACAGACCCTCATAGCGTACCTAATGCGTACATATCTATAACTATATTTCTGTAATACACCTTTCATTTTATGTATTTATTCAGATTTAAAGCAATAAAGATGCTTTTCAAAGGCACCTTTCAAAGGCTCTAGGCACTCCCAGCACAATAAATTATACAACAAACACGGCCAAACAAAATCCCAGCAGCACTGAAATCACCTCCTCCGGAGGAACTTGGCCAGCCCGGCGCTGCTCCCTTCCTCCATGAGGAAACTGCCCCGTAACTTCCCCGTGCTGTATTACCCACTCCACTTTCTCATACCTCCAGCGGTGCTGTTTTCCCTCCCCGGAGACCTGCGAGGCGACATCTAGAGCGATCCCCCTTTATCCCTCAGCCCGGCTTGGTGCAGCACGTTGTGGGGTGGCCAGAGGGAAATCTGAGGTTTGTGGGGCAGAGCAGCACACGGGGGGGGGGGCACCCACCTCACTTCGCTCTTGCTGCCAGGGAGCTCAGCATTGCTGCAGCTCAGAGGCCGGGGGGGGGGGATCGGCAAAGTGGCACCTCAAGGAGGGCTGTCTCCCTCCCAAAACAAGTAGAAGAAAGGAATCCCCCATCCCACATGAGGGA